>VDFB02000013.1:163504471-163561349 GCA_007258455.2 Sequoia sempervirens | reverse complement strand
GGGTTAAGGGTAGAGGTGAGAGGGGGAGAGGGGATAAGAGGGAGAGACTTGAGAGAGAGAGGGGGGGAGTGGGAGAGAGATAAAGAGTAGGGTTTAAGGGTTAAGGGTAGAGGAGAGAGAGGAAGAGTGGGTAGGAGGGAGAGAATTTCAAGAGAGAGGGGGGGAGTGGGAGATAGATAGAGGGTAGGGGGTACAAGGGTTTAGGGTTATAGGGTTAAGGGTTTAAGGGTTAGGGTTTATTTTTTTATTTGCATTGATTTATGTTTTATTAATGTGTACAATAATTTTATAATTATATAATACTTAATTTTAAAATTTACATCTAGTTCCCCATGGAACAATTCGATGGAACAACTTATATAATTTGTATAGAAGTGTATATAAGATTCTTGAACTTAAGAATTCCATGAAAAAAATATAAGTTGTATATAATTGTAATTTAGTCAAAATGATTTTAAAAAAATTCACTACGTTTCAAATAAGGATTGAAAGCATATATATATGGGTTTACATTCAACCAGAAAAAGTGATAGATGATGCTATCAAAGATTCTTGAACTTAAGAATTTTCCATGGAATAGATGTGTACATATAATTGTAATTTACACTAAATGATTTACAACTATGTACAAGTTACTATAAGTTCTCATTTGAACATGTATAGGGTTACAAGTGAACTTGAAAACCATGGATATAATCTAAGTCAAATATTTTGGTTCAGCCCGCTCTTCAATAACATGTAGAATGTTTTGATGATCATCACTATCTAGTCTCCATTTTCTTCTACCACATGCATGTGGAACTGCATGAAGATGTAGAGTGGTAGCAATTATTAGGTGACTATATTGATATACTTTGTATCAGGTTGATAGTCAACAAAGTGAATCCTGTGTTGAACAACTTTAACTTGTTTTAGATATGTCCCTTGCACTACAACAGAACCTGCATGGTAAACATGAACCTAAGGTAAGACATATGAATGTGTGCAATTTCATGCTCAAGGTTTGTCCAATATATATTTAATGTTTATAATGTAATGTGCACATGTGAATACAATGTATATAAAAATTTAAATTTAAATTCACCTGTGGGAAATAACATTCCATCACTTGTTTCAAGTTTTGTTAGCTAACACCTTCGATGTTTCCAGGCTTTGCTATGACTGTAAAAACATCTCATGTACAGCAAATTTACACAAAAAAATTCTAAAAAAATTAGAAATGTCTCTAAAGATCATTAACTAGATATATATAATATTTAAATTATTGAAAACTTACACATGTGTACCTTTTCTAACCAATCGTGAAATATGGTCATCATCAATTGAAATCAAAGGAATGTCTTTAAATCTTTCTTCCTCGTTTTCATCATATGTTTTTGAAACAACTAGTGGCATTGTATCCCATTTACCAACATATCCAAGTTCTTGATTATTGCATGCATAATATGAGTTTCCCTCAATGCACTTAGTGCAAAAACAAGAGTAATACCTTGTATCTAATATCCATCCATGGCGACTATTTGAACTCCTAACACAATGCAAAGATCTAGTTTTTTCTACCCTCTTGCATCCATGCATCGATCTTCTATCCACACCTAGATACATATGTACAACAAATAACTTATGTGAACAAATATATATATATATATTAAATTTAAATAACTTCAAATTTTTGATTTAATGTAATTTATACATACCTGATATGTCCCAAAACACTCTATGTGGAATGTGTCAGTTTGTTCTTGAAGATGTGCTGACCACATTTGATGCAAAGTGTTTCTTGCTCCATTCAACAACATCATGTGCATTGTCTAGATGATCTTTTGGATAACTCATTTGATGCTTTCTTAAAGCTCGTTTGAATCAAGCTCCTACTCCATCATGCTCACCCTCTCCATGCCCACTCTAAAAAAAACTCCAAACATGTGGTATTTTGTAGATTTTATGATATCTACAAAGTGAATAGAATGGTTGTGAAGATTTGAATTGTGCCACACATCCATCCGACAATACAAAATGATTTTCAAATTTTACACCCCTGCTTCTCAAATTCTCAAAAAATATTGTAAAGCAATGTTGGACAAAAAGTCTATCATGCTCTTTATCATCACTAATATAAAAGTGATATTCTTTCTTCATGGCTCGTTCTTCATCTGTACTCTCAACACCATCCAATTCTGATTGTGCATGTTGATAACACACATGAACCATAATAGTGATCTACTTTGAAAATTAATACTCTAATTGAATCTCCTTTTGATGTACAAAGGAGTAATTTTCTGCAAAGTCAACTACTGATAGAACTGTTCCATGTGGGAAGGTATCTCTCAATGTTTGGAATTGTTGTGCTTGCCACTTAGCAAAAAAGGAATGATGTATGTATGGTTGTATCAATTTTTGAAAATATTCCATAAATTTTCCAATGGGAATCTCCTCTTCTACATAGTTAAACCTTGTGGATTCTTTCCCAAAAAAAAATTTCAACTTTACATACTTGTACCTATTTCAGTAAAATATGTGAATAACTAATTAACCACACTTGATCAATGAAACATTACATCAAAGAGAATCCAAATAAAAATTTATGAAAAATTGAAACAAATAAACTCTCTAAAAATAGTACTTACCTCTTGCAATTTACTATCTAAGTTGTTAGGTCAGTATCCTCAATTCTTGAAGGAAATTTAGCCAAATTTCCACGTCTCACAAATTCCTTTTATGCAGTTTATTTGAGGTCCATTTTCATGATCACATAATATAGACTTTATGAACAAACTTTCCTGTTTAGGAGGTGCATTTTGAAACCCACATCTTTCTTCTCTCATCTTTCGAAACACCTAATAGTAGAGATCAAATTCAATATGATAATGACAAGTTTGAAAAAACTTGTTTATCTTCACATAATATGGCTTTAACCTTTGAAACATTGTTTTCCCAATCTTTATATGAGGATATGCATTACAAAAGTTCATATATATCTCAAATTGTGTTATGTCTAGCCAATGTTTGATATGATTTTCATAAATACTAGGTCCAATCCTATGTCTCATAACATCTCTAGTATTTGATGATGGACGAATCTGATCATGCCAAAAACCCGAGACCAAGTTCCTAGCAACATCTTCAATCCTGTTAGAATAGGGAGCTCTACAAATAATTTCCCAATTTCCTTCTAAACTCTCATCCAAAAACTTTCTCTTTTTCTCATATTTTATCAATGTGGTTCTACTATAACCAATTTCAGTTGAAAGTGCATACATTTTTCTTTTTCTTGCTATATCTTGATGTACAATAGATGTCAACATCACTCTTCTTGTAGTGGCATTATCCATTGATTGAGATCCTTTCCCAATGAAATCTAAACCCTTTTTAACATTTTGAACAGTATCTTTTTGTAATCCCATGTGTTTCTTCTTATTTGATGTTGAATGAACACCCAACAATTGTAATGACTCTTTGAGCTCATCACGAAGAAGTAAACCTGATAACTATTGGGTTTTTTCAAGTGTATCAAGATGATTGAAATGATGATTGATCATTCCATTTACAGATTTAGTCATTGACCTCTTTCTCTTATTATAAGGCTAGTTGGCATAATATTTCAATTTCTCCATATCCATTTCAAGTAAATGATCTAAATTTCTATGAGAAATTTTTTTCCCCACCTTCTTAGCTAGTTTTATATGCTCATCCATACCAGTAGGAGGAAGTGATCCCGACCCCTCTCCAACATGCATTGTTTGAACTTGTTCCTCCTCCCTATCTTCAAGGACCATGCATTCTTGAGCGGATTCATTTGATCCAATGTCTAGATTTGGCTCAAATTGAGCATGAAAACTTCCTGCTTGTTGAGCCCTTCCTACACATGTGTCACAAAATATTTTGCAAACAAAAGTGAGAGATGATGTTATATAAGTGAAGTTTATGTATGCAAGCAAACAAACTAATAAAACATGATGCTATAAGTGAGAGAAGTTTGTGCTAGTTTTATATGCTCATCCATACTAGTAGAAGGAAGTGATCTTGACCCCTCTCCAACAAGCGTTGTTTGAACTTGGGTCTCATCCCTAACTTCAAGGTCCATGTGTTCTTCAATGGATTTGTTTGATCCAATATCTAGATTTGGCTCGACTCCAACTTGAGGAATCCCTAGAGCATAAAACATAAAAATAATTTGAGAACATTGAAGTGATGAAAATAAAAGACCAAAGACACAAAACACAAATATTGAAACAAAAAGAATTGGCTTAAGGAATTGGAGTCAAGGATCATATACACATTGCAACTTGCATGACCAAGATGACTTGAGGACATTTAAAAGTATTTATAGTCATTCAAGTGCAATAATGGTTAGAAACCTTCAAAGTAAAAGTCCAAAACACACACTTGAGAGTGAGAGAGAGAAGAAACAAGAATGTACCTTGTTTCTTTCTATGATAATTTTCCAAGTTTTGTTCATGCCTCTTTTGTTCTTCTCTTGACAATTTTCATTGAGATGTATTTTTTCTTTTTCTTTGTTGTCCCATTTTCTTCTTCAACTTAAAGATGACTCAAAAGAAGTCCTCTACCAACTTAGTTAAATTATCCTCCAAATTTTTCCTTGATTGATAAAAATGAAAAGTTGTCGAGCTCCAATATTTTCCTCCTTGATAAATGTGCAAAAACTTCTCCAAAATCTACGCTCCAAGTGATATAAATGAGAATGAATCTTGCAATTTGATATCCAAAATAATGAAAAATAAGATTCTATTTATATGCATATGGGATGGGAAAAAAATTATTCTAGTGAACATGGAATAACTAGATCCTAGTTTAAATGAATCAAGTACTAAACAAACAAGTTATGTCATTGTGGAGTTTGTTTTTATTTAATTCATAGGTATGCACAACATATCTAGTAATTTTAGAATTTTGTTAAAATGTCAAAAATGTATATTAGAGGTATAATTTGAATTGAATTTTCTTAATTATATTTGAATTGAATTTCAAGTTAGTTGTCAAAAATGTATAATAGAGGTATAATTTGAATTAAATTTTCTTAATTATATTTGAATTGAATTTCAAGTTACTTGTCAAAACGTATAATAGCTCGATATAATTTGAATTGAATTTCAAGTTACTTGTCAAAAATATTATATCTTGTTCTCAACTCAATGGTTCATGTTGCTTAAGTCATTTTAAAAAAAATATTTATTGTGATCAACATGAATGAACTTAATTATAAAGTGGCATTGATTTTCCTAAAATTCTACTAGAGATCAAATGTATATTGAATATAAGGAAATGTAAGTTGTAAGAGATCATAAAATAAGAAAACATGTATGTATATTGAATATTTAAAAGCAAATGCATACATATATTATGTGTAAACATGTTTAAACCATAAGCAAACACATGTATGCATGTAAAGGGATTCAATACATATAAACATAACACATATTATAAGCAAAGAGGAAAATGTATGTATATATCATATAAGAAAATATATGTACATATCATAAAAGAAAAATGTAAATTAAAGATCATCAAATGTCGAATACTAAAGATCAACAAATAAGAAAATGTATGTATATCACATAAGCAAATGTAAGTTAGAGATCATCAAATATCAAATACTATTAAAGATCATCATATAATCAAATACATGTGGTAAAGATCATAAATATAGAGTGCATGGCCTAATATGAATGCCTACTCCTAGACGAATGGCCATCTGAATGAGAATGGTCCTACTCTGATGGATGTGTTGAGCCCTGCAAATAAAATTATGTACAAGATGTGTTAAATACATATAATTTATATTAAATAAATTTTATGAAAGTTATTTTTAAATGAACTTGTATTTTTAAATATCAATCTAGATCTATGCATACATATATATATTGCATGTACATATACACGTGTGATTATATAAAAATGTAAAACTCACATGTCCACTGACAATAGATTCATCCATAGAGTCACATCGATCATGCACACAATCTGGACCAAGGCTAGGATTGATATGAGGTATGTCCACCTGTAACAATATATATACACATATATATCAACCTACATGAATATCTAGTTAAAAAAAATTAAAAATTATGAAAAAATAATTGAAACATGCACATGCACACATACATGCACATCATCTAATATCGGATGACCTAAGTCCTCTGAAACAATCACCTCCACCATATCCACCAAACAATCAAGTGATGAATCAACATCTGCATCCATCTAATCTATCCCATGTCGTGCCATAAATGATGAATGTAGAGGACTACGAAGGTGAGATGGCATTGGTGATGATGAAGTAGAACCAATCAACATATCAGTAAAACCCATAGTTTTTTGCAGCTGTCGTATGAACTGTAGGTGGATCCTGATACGCACTAGTGCTCAGCTGAGAGTGATGGGATCTTGGAACTAAATGACCTCTGCATCTCAAATGCTCTCTAACATGCTCTATACCGATCCCATTATTTGAAGCAATGTGGGCATATGCCTCCAATAGGTCCTCAACCAAACAATGCAGAGTCATGCGTGCCATATCTCCTGTAAGTGCATCAAGCTGTGTAGGAGTTGGGATGTCGACCACTGTAAAAGGATCCATGGTGTTCCACTATGTTGAAAATGGTGTGGATCAGGAATGTCTGGACATCAAATACTGACCTACACAATCATCAAATATCCTAGTGGTGGCAGCCACAATGTCACCTACAGTGTCAATTGCTTCCTTTTGGGAAGCAACAACAACCTCATTTGCTATGGGGGCTAGAGCTGGGGTGAGAGCAGGAGACTTGTCACCAACCAATACCCTAAACACTAGGTGTGGTCTATCTGCTCAATGATAGGTGGGCCTATCAACAATCCTACCATGCCCCTAACCAACATATGGTGGAATGCCTAGGTAGTTAACTTTGAGGCCCAAATGGACCTCAGCATACAACTGCTGAACAAAATACAATGGAATCTGGTCATTGTTTGGGTATAGACCATGTGCTGCAAGAAATCATGGGTAGATCAATGAGACCATAGCATTATCGACACATCTAGTGACCTGGCATCCCCTAACCGTACACACATTTTGATAAAATGGAAAACAAGTGGATTTTATCATTTCTTCGGTGACACTATCTTGTATTTTTTTAAGGGGAACGTCACCATGTACTTCTTCCCACATGCAGGAAAGAATAGCAGTCACTCTATCTGGGGAATATGTACTAGTCCTCTCAAGTTCATTTTTAGTTTTTCTAGCCTATGCAATATTAACATGCATGGTTCACTATATATCCCTAGGTTTGCACCCTATGGTAATGAATCTCTCAATTTTTTAATCTCATTACTAGTATTTGCAAACAAAAGATTTGGCATAGGTGGAACATGATCTGCATTTTCCATGTTATATATATATAGTACACCTAAAAGAGCAATGAGACTTTGGTAAATAATATATCTAGATAAAGGGAATACAAATCTAAAATAGAACTTGTAATAATTCATCTACTCATCAATAATATTTTCATACCATTAACAATTTGAAAATAATTCGAAGACAACTATAATCTATAACATAGCATCCTTAAATGGTTCAAATTTTAAATGAAACGATGAAAGAAAGAATAAGAATACAAAGATTAGTATAAAATCATTTGAAAATAATTGGGGATAAAAATATTTAATCTAATAGTTGTTAACATAAATGAATTTTAAAATAGGATTATGTAAGTGAAAAAAAAGTTCTATTTCCCTCATTGAACCTAAATTTATCTAGTTAAGATATGTCTAAAATTAAGAATTCACACTAGAATATCAATATTCCATGTAAGAATCTCATAAAGAGGATGAATTTAATGGAAGATAATATAAAATCCTTCATATGAGGATGAATTTTATCATTACAATATGATTAAATCATCTCAATTATATAGCCAAGAACATCAAAAAAAATTAGATTAGAAAGCAAAATAATTAGACATTTATCATGGGCAGGGGCCCTAGCTCGGTTGGCTAAGTAATTCCGTTGTGGCTCGGCTGGTCACAAGTTCTAGTCTCCCCCGTCCCGTGGTATCGGAAGGCGTGTCACGCCAGTGTCGCCGGTCACATTAAAAAGTTTACCAAGCGCACTGCAATTTATAGGGGGTCATGCTACCCGATTCCTGCAATCTAAAAAAAAAAATTAGACATTTATCATATTTTTATATGTATAAAGTTTAGATACCATCAAACTATTTAAACTTATAGATTGCATAAAGCTATAAATTGAATCGTTAAAACTAATTTATTAAGAATCAAATCTAATAAATTTGACTTCATTGCATACTTGTTATAAATATCTCACTAATCAAACCATACATTTTATATATGTTAAAAAAAAATATAATTGTTATGCCCATAATTTTTCACTATATCTTGACATGGATCTCCTTCAACTAGATCAATTAAAAATTATTTGTAATTATGTTGGAGGAAAATGGATTTAATATCATTAGAGCTGTCATGGAACTACCTCTCTTGATCAATGATAGATTTATCCACTCTCGAGAATGTAAATATGTTCGAGATAACTAAAAAATAATTTGTATCCCTTATATCCTTTCATCCAATGTAGTCTATCTCTTAATTGAGATCCTCTACCACAATTAAGTTCAAATCTTCTAATTTTTATTTCAAAGAAAGCAACCACTCATTGTAGAAAATTTATTAGTAAGTGCTATAAAGCCAAAACAAGTTTTTTTTCTATTTGGATCCATATTTTTTTTCCATTCTATATCTCTTTCTAGCCATATTCTTATTATAAGATCATAGTAAGGTAGTGTAATAGATTTAATCGCATCATTCCACAATTGTATCCACTTACCATTTTGATGAGGTCTAGGAACATCAACCAAAGGGATATTAGGGAAGCAAGGTGATCAATTTGATTTAGGTGGGAAGTGTTGAGCTTGAAGGATAGATTATTAGGTATGAGAATAAGAAGTTTGAAAAGTTTAAATAATTGGGAGGTGATATGTGAGATAGGTTTAATAGAATATACTTAAATAAGGGTGTTTTGTGGAGAGGGTACAATGGAAAGAGAAATAACTAAGTTTTAATCTATCAATACAACTAAGTTTCCCTTAGTTCACCATCTCTTTAGTTGGTCCAAGTGAACTAGTGATCAGTATAAGAATATTTTTTTTCTAAAATGGGATCTAAACCCCTCATGGTATTTCTAGTTAGGATGTAGGAATTCAATTATTTCTTAGAGATTTTATGAGAACTAAACCAACTTGTATCTTGGTTTTTTCCACCATATCATATTCACCTCCTTGTAGCCATTTAGTTATAGGGAGGGCATAAAAATCCACTCCCACAATTTAACTTGAGATGAGGAGTCATTAGGCATATTACAATAAAGAAAAAATGAATAGCTATTCCTTGCATTAGTAGTAAGCACTAAGCACAATTGTTTTTTGGATCCACTCCTCAATAGATGATAAACTTAGCCAAGTATTGGGAAAGGTGGGTCAACCTTGCATCCTAATATTCTGATTTATTATTTTGTCCTCATTAGGAAATGAGGCATCTCACTTTGTGTTGGTAGTTATTTGTCATTTGTTGAATGCTTCAAGGGAGGTGTCTAAGATGTTCTAAATGCATATAATATTACTATAGCTTTATAAGATGAAACCATAGATTATTGTTGAAGATCGTGGTAGCTTCAGGAGAATACCTTCCAGCCCAGTACGCATGAAGATAATAATTAAATATAGCCATTGTCTATTTAATTTTTATATGCATCTTAATGAAGAGTCATTCCCTTTGATAAAAGATGCATTTAATAAAGAGATGTGAATTTAATAAAGAGGCACGACTTTGAGGTGGCTGACTTATTAAAATTAGTAAAAGATATTTAATTCTTTTGAGGCTGACCTAATATGATTTGGAGTGACATGCTTCTTCATATTGTATATATATTCATTTGATTATTTCATTCTGACTCATTCATTAGCATTCAGTTCATATCACATACATGTGAGTTTAGTCCAAGTACAGAAGGCGAAGTTTTTGATTCAAATTGATTATTGTCAAGTGTGTGTTCTTCAAGGTGGAGTGATATCTCTTGTGATTGTATCTTGTATTAGCGAAATATTGTTTTGTTTTGGCTGTGTTGCATTCTTAGTTGATGCTCATATTCATCCTTTAGATTGGCCTATTGTAAAAGGACACTCTCCTTATTAAGATTCAATATATAAGTGTTATTTTGTGGCTGGTTTTTCTCCCTCAAGAGGGTTTTCCCAAGGTATCTGTTGTGTTATTGTGTCTGATTTGAATTAATTTATGTGCATACAATCTTATCATTAAAACTTACAATTATGACATATTATTATGACATTTAAGAGCATCACTATAGAATATTTATAGTAAAGTATTGATTGGTCAAAATTATGAAAAAACATAAGCAATCTTTTAAGAAATAGCAACTGTGTCAAGGAAAAAGATGTGGACATTTACAAGAATTTTTTTTTAAGCAAAAGTGGGAGACCACTTATAATTTTATTTATATATAATATTTTACATATAGTTGGTTCAGGTGGACATACTAGTGAGAAAGAACCAGTAAGAAAACCCCCAGTTGCAGTCCGAGTAACAAATTTTACAAAATATCAAAAATACTAGTGAGGTCCTAGTACAAATGACCAATTGTCTGATTACAACATATCTTACAAAATCACATTGGTTGAATACATCAGTACATATGCAAATTCTCTTATGCACCCAAAATACCCAAAAGAAGACATCATGCTAGATATACCCATGAACCGAATACATAACACAATGGAGATTACAAAACCTTACTAAACATAAGACTGATAAGCTAGGAAGCCACTTTCAAAAAGATGCAGATTTTCCACCAACATGCTGAAAGCCATTAACCGAGCTTTCTTTTGTTTCCACTCATTTACCTTTGTGTTGGCGATCATGCTCAAATGAAGGTTTTGATTTGTTTTAATATCAGGCACATAATGATAACATAATTTCTTTTTGGATGAAGATGGAAGTTATAAATCATGAATGCAAACATGACTTCTCAAGAAAGAAATGGCATGATATTTTATTTTTAAATCATTAATCTCCTCCATGGAAATGGAAGATCTATATCTATTTAGAACTTGGTAGAGATGTGAAGAAGTGTCATGCATTGTGGATAATAACATGCCTTGGAGTATGTGAACATAGGTCTCTTCTTATGAAACAAAACCTTCTTTGAATAATTAACATTAGAAAGTAATACAATTTGGCGCTCAGCATATTGTATAATCACACGAGAAACCAACAATGGAAGATTGAGAGTCTCAACTAAGAATTCCACCAAGTATAGATAACATTCATACTAGAAGCCAAGAACAAAAGACCAAATTTCATAAATAAAGTTCATGTGTTATATATCATGCCTTTGAGGGGTCCACAAGTACCATGACCCTTTTGAAATCCCTCTCCATCTAAATGCATCCATTCCAAGACCATTGGGAGGTGGGTATACAATATGAACCAAGTATTAATTTCTAATGTTAATTATTGAAAGAAGGTATATAAATTATTCGAGCATCTTAATTCTCATACAGATTTACATCTTAGTCAATTTTTCTTGATGCATGATTTCCATATATTTGTGAATTTTTCTTAATATAAAAACATATTTTATTTCATTAAAATTAACCTATCTATTCCATGTTACAAAGGATGCTCTTATTTTAAATTATAAGTATATAATTCAAAATTAATTAGTAATTTTCAAGATAGAGTACACACAATTATTTAGTTAAAATAAAATAATATTCTTATTTCCATGTGAGAGTTATGTAGAATGGTAGTTTGATGTCTCAAAAATATTTCTTTCATATATACTAAATTTTTATCATTGCAAATTATGAGTCTCAATTATATATCCAAGCACATCAAAAATTTATAAAGTGGAAAGAAAAATAATCACACGTTTATCATATTTTTGTACAAGGTGTTCAAAAAGACTAAAAGTTTCCCTAGAAAGAACTAATTTAAAAGGAATAAAAAAAATGGAAAGTGTCTACCTCATTGTATGTTGACCTTTCCCATACAAAAAGATCATGGAAATGCTAAATGAGTTGATATAAGAATTTTTAAGAATGAAGGCACAAAATTCATAACAAGTTAATCCTAAAAGAAACAAGAAAGGCAATGAATAAAATCTTCCTAGTTATTTTGAAAGAAACTTTAAAAGGTTCTAAATCCCCTTCACACCCCTTTCTAAATGAAGATAAAATAAATAAGTTACCAAATATTTCTTAGAGTTTAAGGTGGTGATTTTAATATGATTTGAGAATAAATAAGATAAATTAGATGAAATCAAGTTTTGTTGTAAAGGTGATGAATTTTGGGGGAATAAGATGAAAATAATTTTGAACCTAGTTGACTCATTAAATGGCAATAAGATAGATTTTAAAGGGGCTTTATTTAAAATATGTAATAGTTAGATATGTACTAATACATTATATTCTCTATTAGATAGTTATTTCTTCCATAAAAATTTCTTACAATCTTATAATTTATGAATAATAGTGATGTTTACATCCCTAGACACTCTTTGATAACCACACTATTAATGTTTCTATTTTTACTAGAGGATACTCTAATTGAAAAGCATGTATAGCATTAAGGATAAAATTTAGACTTTAAGTTGAAAGAAAATGTCAAATATTTAGAATAAAAATGGTGGGGATGGAATACAAGCTTCAAGAATCTCCTTGTAATAATTAATTGCAATAATAAATGATTAAAACTAAACACGAATGGATATGTCACCAATAATTTTTAGATAAAATGACTAAAATTAGAGCCAAGATATCTTAGTTCAAGTATCATGATAAAGGTATCAAATTCTTATTCAATGCAAACATAGCCGAGTTTGATAGATAAAAAGTTGACCCCATTAATACTAGGGGAGCATTGTCTAATGAGATTAAGTTGACATTATATTCAATTTTTAGAAGTTAGAACCCTAACATTTATATGAGGCCTGTAAAATAGAACCTTATTAGGAAGAGTAGGAGAGGAGAAATGAACCCATAATAATTATACTTATACAAATAAAAATAATAATAATGTTTAACCATTTCAAAATGTTAAATTCGTTTCACTAATATGGTGATCAATAGCTAATTTGTACAAGGAGGCCACAATTTATAGGGAAATGAAGACTACATAAGAGGAGAATTTATAAAATAGTAGCTTGGTTGTAGTTGTTTCTTTAGCATTAACTATTTTCTCTTTTTTCTTTTTTTGTTGAATATTTTATTTGATCTCTTAAAACTTATCAATGGTACTTGATCTTCATACTGATTATTTTCTTATTTTTCAATTATTATCATCTTAGAAGGAATACCATTTCAATTTAGAGCAGGGAGAAATGTATTTTTCTTTTAAAGTATTTAAAATATTATATTTATTTGATGGTTCCTTCTTAACCTCTTCCACTCCTTGGAAAAAATTATCCAACCACTTGAATCTCCTTATATTAATCAATTTAATTCTATGATTTATGTATGTGTTATTAGTGATTTACTCTTTATCCTTTCAATTTATTCATGATATACTTTAATATAGTTATAACAAGTATATAATATTTTTTCCTAATTGGATATGCCTTAAGAAACTCTTTAAACGTGAAATTATTTGATGAGGGAAGATATAAATTAAGGTTATTCTTTCTTACTTACCTCATGCTCATCCATATTTTTTGTCCATAAATATCTCAAATCAAATTGGATTTTGCAAAGAGGATAGCTATATTTTAAATATTCGCTCTTAGTCAAAGTCATTTATTTCTTTGTACAAATTTAAAATTGATTTATGTAATTAAATTTTTAATAGTTTTAACATAGATATATGAATCTTGAATAGTTTTAAATATATATATATATATATATATATAGTAAAGTGGACATATTTTTATATTTTCCTAATACTAGAAAATTTAATAATACCTCCATTCCTTCTAATCCTAATAGAACTATTTTATTATACATTTCATTCAAAAAATCTAGTTTCTTTCCTCTAAATTTATTCTTCGATTCGTACATTTAGTTCACCAACCATTTTTGGAGTAATGTCATAAGACTCAAAGGCAAAATATGAAGAATTTTATCCAAGTTTCCATTGTATGCATCCTAAACTTTATACCATGAACTGTTTGATATAATTTCTCAAATAAATTTGTTAATGAACTATTTGATATAATGCCTCAAATAAATTTGTTAATGAATTGTTTGATATAGGGTGCATACAATGGAAACAATATTTCTATCATACTCCATCAAAAATTACCATGAACTATTTGATATAATGCCTCAAATAAATTGGAGGTGCCCTAGTTAAAATGTATACAAAATGTGGAAGCATAGACAAGGCATGTTAATTTTTTGACAAAGTAGAAATGTATCATCGAAATAGTGTATGTTGAAAAGAATTTAGAAACTTTCAAACAAATACAGTTTCCATTCAACAAATTTGCAAAATTTCACATTTAGGGTTTTGAAATTTAACAAACAAATGCATTTTCAACTCTACGAAATTTAAATTTGACAAACCTGGTGTTCGATATGCAAGTTGGGTTGATGAACTTTGGAAAGATGAGTTTGCTTCGCCAGAGAGATGAATTCATCATCGTTTGCAAATCACGTTTGGTTCGCCGCACACACAAGCACAGGGAAAGCACTGATAAAAGGAAAAAATGACAGTGACATTCATGTTTTATTTTTGTTTTTTTTTAAGAGGTTCGGTCGAACCCATGTTCGACCGAACCCCTTAAAATATATTTTTTTGTTTAGGGTTTGGGGATTTGTTTGAACATATAATGTGGCTTGGCTGAACCATTGAGTTCGACCGAACCCATCGACTATGGCAAAAGGAAAAAAAAAGAAATTTCCTTCCTCATCTCAATTGTAAACCACTATTGTGGTTTGACCCCTCCAAAAAATTGAATAACTAAACTATTCAAAAACATCATCAAAAATCAAATCAAACAAATACAACTTTGTTTGCAAAATTCAAACTTGATTTGCATGTTCAACTCCAAAAAGAACTAATTAATTAATTATCCTTGCCCACTTTCATGATTTAGCAAATTTCTCCAACATGATTTCCTCACAAACTTTCTTCAATTTCACAAATTTCTCTACATAATTTCCTCAATCCCATTGAAGGCTCAAATTGATTTCTTCAATTTCATGAATTGCTCCACCTATTTCATCAATTTCAAAAATTGGTCAGCAAGATTTCTTCAATTACACCAATTATGTAATCATTTTGCACAAATTAATCCTATCTATTTCCTCTCAACATATTTTGACCGTTGATCAAGATATTCTACTACGTGATCCTAATTGTCCATTTCAAATCATAATTTCTATATAACAAACCTCTTTCCTCACAAAAAGGATTGGAGAATCAACATACCTTATGCAACAAAGCAATGCCAAATCGACATTGACAAAGCTTTGAATCAACATCTTCGATCAATTGCACACACACTCTTCAAAACTCTCGCATGCAAACAATGGAGGCTTCATATTGAATTGAACAAACCAACATCATCAGTATGAATACACTTCGACACAGGATGGTAACACTACTCTTTGTGTGAATTTATATATGTTTTTCTATTTTGAGTTCGTTCTTCAATTCAATAATTGTCTAGTTTCATTTCATGAGTGAAAGAATGAATCTTGATCATTATTTTGGATTATATTAGCTTCTATTCTTTCTTTAGATCTTATTTACAGTCATAGATTTCCCCCTCACACAATTATATATATTATGTATTATAAATAATATAGGTAACGGATATCCATTTGTAAAAGATATCTGTTGCAAATGGATATCTATTGCTCACGAATATCTGTTACAAATAGACATCCATTTTTTCTGACAAAATCAGTAGGCTCGGGATTTGGTTTGGGATTTCCATATCTAGAAAGTCAATTGAAAGTATGTGTTTACAAAATTTCTTTATTTTTTCAAATTTTGCTGTTGTGGCTGATGACTTTATTTTTATCCAAATTTGATGAAATGAAAAGGGTTCATTAAAAAAATTGTGAGCTTTCCATGAATATAAGATATGCCTTATTTTGAATTTAATAGATAATTATTATGGATTTTATACATACATTATGACTAAAGTCCTAATTGATAGGTTGATTGAAAAACTTCTATAATTTTAAAATTGTTTCACATTTTTTTAATCTAAAAGGTGTGTCACTTTCTATGCTTTGCATACTATAAGATAAAAAACATGAATTTCATAAATTTTTGAAAAAAAAAATATACGGTAAGCAACATTTACAGGGTGTTGTACCCTTTACATAGAGAGCCACAAGGGCAAATAAAGTTCAAGACCAAAAAACATAAAAAATTCTAAGCCAAAAAACTAATACATCAGACCAACAATAGACAAACAAAAAATGGACTAATAGTAAACTAACTAGTAATTTCCTAGTTTTTTGATAGGGGATTAAAAAACATTATCCACAACCCATTCATGGCCATCATCAGCATTCTTCTTTTCCATTTCATCCTTCATGATCACCGACAAGGTGTTGGTAACGTAGTGAACAAGCTTGACAGTGAAGCGAGTCAAGCCACAGAATTTTTTGTCCAACTTCTCCATCCTTTCCTACAGCACATGGAGCTCCTCCCCATAATCTATAGTCTTCATAGTATCAACATGCTCCACATTCAAAGGGTCCAAGGACTAGGAAGCTGAGTTCTACTTTTGCACTTTGCTAGTATTAGGAATACAGTGGGGGCCTCTAACATACTCCTCCTCCTCATCCCCAAACTCCTCCTCATCCTTTCTCTCTTTGTTGTTAGACCGCTCCACTTCCAAATCCAAGTCATTAATCTACACCTTTTTGTTATTCTTGGCCAATCTACTAGATCTCCTAATGATGGTATCGCCACCAAACACCATTGTAGCTACAACCACCATGCCCCCCTTAGAATCCTTTCCCACTATGTTTTTACCTTTGATGTTCTTGGTCGAAGGCTCCATCAAACCATTCACTTCCTCCTTACCTTTCTTCTTCGGGGTGGGTTTGCAAATAGTCTTGGTAGGGGTCAAATTGAGCTAGATGAATAGAGACTAGCCACTACACTAGTCTGGGTAACACCCACATTTATTTTAAGCTTATTGGTAGTGGGTTTAGGTGGAGGGGTCAGATGGGATTTTCTTGATGGGACCTTTGGACTCAACTGGGGAAATGTTAGTCACAACATGAGGCTCAATTTCCTCAATACAGATGGCAGAAATGGGTTTGGGCAGGCATAACGGAAGATGGAATTTGTAGAGCCTCAAAATGAAGCCTTGGTGAAGCGGCAAGGGAGGATTGTCATCAAGATTTAGACTAGCAACCTCAATAATTTTTTTAAAATAACTTTCTACATCCAACAGAAGGAAGAAAGGAAAGCTTAATAGAATATTATGTCTAAGGTGATTTAGAAGAGGGAAACGGTAGAAGTAGTAGGTTTGTATCTACCTTCTAGAGTCATGTACTTCATAAGGGCGAGGCGAACTTGGTTCCAAGGCTGTAGAAGAGCCTCTCTCTCAAACCCTGACTGGTTACAAACTAAATTTTCATTCCCCACAAAGAACGCATTCATACTTTCATTGTCCTGGGCTTTTGTATGCTTAATATGCTTCATACCAGTACACAGAAGCCCCATCGCCTGCGCAATCACATCCTCATTCACTTCAAAGGAGATACCACCCAAAGTCACACAATGATATTTCCAAGAGTTGATGAACTGTGCAGAAAAATTAGGGTCATGGCCCACTAGACTCTCAATCAGGGGCACCAAATCACCCTCAACACATATGTGCCATACCAAAAGATCTTTGCAAAAAATTTCACAATTGTCAGGCTCGGTTCACACCCTATCACCACCCATAATGTCACTCTACACATGGAATAACCAAAAAACTAGAGAAAGTAAAAGGTTAGAGTAAATGGTAAGGTGAAATTTCACCCATGCTTTTAGGATTTAAAACTGAATGAAGTGACCCAAGATAATCAAAGCAATGTACAAGTCACACATTTGAGGAAATAATTCCTTAGAGGCAATCTTTGTGAATTCATTCATATGAATCTCCAAGCACTTGTGGCTAGGTAAGCATGACATGATAGGAATGGAAGGTTCGCTTTCCATGTTTTTGTACAGACACCTAGGAAAGATGTTCATAGGGCCAAATTTAGAAACATCTAAGGAGCCAACTTTTCAAAGTGGAGACAAAATAGTAGAAGGGGTATAACCAATAAGGAGCTTGACCTCATAATTATTAGTCACATCAATATTAAAAATAGAAAATTTTAAAATATGATGGCTTAGCACAATCTCCAAAAGGAGATTACATAAGGTATGACCAAGCTTGGCCTTAATCACCAAGTACCCGCCATAAATCCTCATGATGTCCCTTTTAATAATGGGTTTCACCTCCATATTCAAATTATGCCATTTGTAGGCCACCTCAGCATCCACTCCTGTCCACATAGCCCAAAAGACAAGCATGTGGACCCCCCAAAAAAGTGCTTGATTAGTTATTATCATGTATCAAATAAGGGATTTTCTCCTTCAAAATTATATCTTGGATGTCTAGGCGAAGGTTCTCCAAAACACACCAGCATTTAGAGATTTTCCAATGTGTTCCAAAGTTGTCTAAGGCATCAACCACTTGATTTCCTTCTCAATAAATGTATGTAGCAATCTTAGAATCCAACTTAGACACGAAGAGCCTTATGTCTAATAGGATGTCTTTGGTACTCCAGCCCAATAATCTGCCAAGGTTAACAACATCAATAATAGACTTAGAATCACCTTTTATATGAATTTTTTCAATCCCCATAAAAATAGCCAAATTTAAGCCCTTAAGCAACACTCTAGCTTCCGCAATCATAGAGGAGTGGAAACCAATCCCCCCATAGTAACTAGCCACAAAATTTCCTTTGCAATCTCTAATAATACCTCTTATGCTAGCTCTACTCGGGTTTCCTTTGGAAACACCATCAAAATTAATTTTATACCAACCACATTCCAGAGGTTTCCATTTAGTGTTTCTTCTAGCCAGGGATCTGGAGTTGTCATAAGATCTTGCATCCAAGTTTTGATGCAAAGCTTTGGCCATAACAATTTCCTTCTCAAATGGACTTATATATGAAGTTATCCCATTAAAGAGAGAAATATTTTTAGCAATGATCCGAGAACCAATACCAAAAACTTCCTTCGAACTCATCTCAATGTTCCTAAAAATCCTATTATTTCTCTCTTTCCATAAGCACTAGCATATAATGGGGAGAACCTGGTTCCATATTTCACAAGGCACAGGGTGGTTGTAGGGTCCAGTCTAGCTCAGAATAAAGGATCTAATATCCTGACACATATTCCATTGAATTCCCAAACATTCTATTGCCAACTCCCACACACCAATAGCAAATAGGTAGTGTAACAATAAATGGTTCACTAATTCTTCATTGCACTTGCATAAAAAACATTTGTTTGGAATCTGGAATCCCCTTTTCCTCAAATTTTCCTAAGTTAGGATCTTATTATGGTAGGCAGTCAATCAAAAGAAGTTAATTTTTGAGATCATGTGTTGATTCTAGACCCTCTTCTAGAGATCAAGGACAACACCTTGGTCTGTCAGCCAATTGTAAGATGATTTAAATGAGAGGTCCCCTTGCTTATCGTGAGTCCAAAAGAACTCATCCCCCATGTTAGTTGAAGTCTAATAAGGGATGGAAACTCTTGCAGAGACTTGTCAAGGAGGCTCAGGTCAAGGGATAAAGGGTAGCATAGGGACAAATCATTCCATTTCTTAGCACCATGAGGGCCAAGGAGGTAATCACTAATATAAACACCAAAGAATCTTTGAGCCAATCTCATAAGGTTTCTAAATTTAGAGTTTTCCAATGGGGATTCTCGATGCCAAGGGTCCTCCCAAAATATGATTTTATTACCATTTCCAATCTTCCATTTTATCCCATTCAGACAAACACATTTTAATAATTTTGAAATTTTTTGATAAAAAAATCATAACAAATTATTTTCTTGCAGAAAAACTACAAAAAAATGCAACACATCTGAGCATGTGTTCTCTACTTATATTGAATTTTTTAGAAAAAAATATTATTATTTTCTTGTACGTAGGTTGGTCAAACATACACCCACTTTTATCCTTTTCCTAAAAAATTACTACTACTACATTGAAATTTCAAATTTTCACAAAATAGACTTACTTTTCTTCCAAAAAAGAACTAGTAGCCTAGAAACTACATTCAATTTGCTACAAATTTTGTTCTTACATATTTTTCAAATTATGTTAATAACCTATTCATTTTTTTATGTCAGATTGCCTAACTCTATTTTTTAGAATTTTCATTTCCACTTAGGGGCCTAGTTTGGACCCCATGACCCTGCACTGACCCAACCATGTCTTCAATTTACCTTGATCTTCTTCATATTCAATTTCAAAACATATTGATTCATCAATACTACCAAAACAACAAGCCTTAATAACCCATTCATCAATCCTCCATACCAATCACCCATAGTCCTGAGTCAGCCATCCATCTACCCCTCTTAACAACAATCCATAAGCTTTAGTTATCCATCCATCTACCCTCACTATCAAGAGTTGGAAAACACAATCCATACGATTAATCCCCAACAAAAATCCATTGATCACCCTTATCCTAACCTTGAAAATGGAAATCAATCTTCCATCCAAATTATTCCTCAACCTCAAACCATATCACAAATCCCTATTTCCCATGTGTATCCTACGCTTTCATCCTCATCACCAAACCAATAAATTCTTATAGCTTCCACATCCTATTCTACTCCTTCATTCACTAACCCATCACCATCTATGCTTCATCCTAATTTACACTACCATCCAATAAAATCACATTTATTAATGCTCTCTAAGGACAACTAGTGAAGGAACTTGTTCAAATTCTATATGAAAACAAAATTTATGAAATCCAATCACATTGCTAATCCTATACCATCAAACCATCTTTCACCATCATGTCCTTCATTTGAAGAGTATCACATATCCAGGTTGCATGAGCGAGAGTTATTAGATGAGTGAACACAAAATGTATTGGTCCACCTACAAGATTATCAAAATCATCTTCGTCACAGCTATAATAAGAAGGTTTTATTTAGACATTTTGACATTGGTGACTTGGTCTTAAAGGAGAATCTTAAGAACCAAATAGAGTGAGAGAAACATCGAAAGTTCAAGCCTAATTGGTTAGGTCTTTACATAAAAACAACAAAATATGGATCTAGTGCTTATCATCTTTCTACTTTTGAAGGGGAACCATTACTAGAGCCTATCATTAGCCTACACCTTCGTAAATACTACACCTATCTTTTAGAAAGCCTTGTCAAAAATCAAAAATACAAAAAAAAATGTAAAAATAAAAAAAATGCAACCCTAATGAAAACCTGGAAAACAAGCATCGTGTATGACAACAAAAAGATCAAAAATTTGAAAAAATAGTAAAAATAAAATAATCCATCCACTAGTGAAAACCACTTCAATGGTTCTTTGGATAAGTACCATGGTGAGAACGTAGAAAACATGCACCATGTGTACACGTAGTCTTTGCTCCATCCTCTACCATCATTCCATTTGGTTTCTCACCTTCACCCATAATAAATTCACCTTCGTTCTTCCTCATATTCATCCATGATAACGCTTTGTTGTCCTTCTCATGGCCTACGAACGATTGACATTTTGTGTTTTTTGCCTACCACGTCCATCCACAATAGGGCTTATCCAATTCCATCCTTAATAATTAGTCCTATACTTGACATACGTCTTCATGAGATCCTAGACTTAATATCAAAGGTTTTCATCCAAAAAATCCAAAAACATCCAAATAATTTTTCAAAAACCCAAAAAAATCCAATAATTTTTTCAAAAATCCAAAAAAATCAAAACTTGTCAAAAATCCAAAAAATCAAATAAGGTCTTCAAAATCCCAAAATAGTGTCAAGTCCTATCATTCTAAGTCAATCAAACTATGATGTCTTTGCACATGTTACATAGGTAATGCCATCACTGATGAGCCCCTGAGGCACTCAGTCAGTCCCTTAGGGTTTCTAGGTATGTGCAGGATCATGGTGGGCCAAAAAAGTGGCAATATGATGGGTATGTGGCTGACGGCTATTTTTTTACCCAAAATTGATGAAACAAAAAGGGTTTTGAAAGGATATTCTCATATTTTCACCGATATAACTATGCTTTACTTTGAATTTAATAAGTAATTATTATTCATTTTCTATTCAAATTAGGACTAAAGTCCTAGTTGATAGGCCGATTGAAAAATATCTATAGCTTTCAAATGGTATCATATCTTTTGAATCCAAAACATACATCACATTTTATGCTTCGCATATATAGGATTAAAAAAAGAAAAAATGAATTTCAAGGAAATTTTGACCAAGTTAAGGTGGTCAACATACGAAGTTTTCATATTTTTTAAAAGTTGTAATAAAAAATTCATAATTAATTATTTATATGGAAAAAATTACAAAAAATATGCATCACATCAAGGCATGAGTCCTCTACTTATATCTAAAATCTCATAAAAAAAATATTATTATTTTATTGTGGTTAGGGTGGTCAGATAGACACCTACTTCTTATTTTTTCCCTAAAATTTAAGTACCATTGCATTGAAATTTCAAATTTTCACCAAATAGATTTTTCTTTTTAAAAAATGGTCTAGTAGGTTAAAAAGTACATTCAATTTGCTATAGATTCTATTCTTACATATTTTTGAAATATTATAGATAGCTTATTCAAATTTTTACGTCAAGTTGCCTAACTCTATTTTTTTGAATTTTTTGCCACGTAAGGGCCTGTTTTTTCCATGATGATCCTGCACATACCCTTATCTTATTGAGTCAATTATGATTCACTCCATAATAAATTATCAATGGTCAAAGTCAGTCAAACTACAATATCTTTGTTCTTTTACATAGGCAAGGCCATCTTCAATGAGCCCCTAAGGCACCAGGTTAGTGTCTTAGGGTTTGCCAAGTCCATCATGCTCCATCATCGTCCATCTCATAATAAGTTGTCCCTTACTAAGGTTGACACTTTGAGTAGACACAAACAGATATCTGAGCGTCAACCAAATCATGAATCAACAAACCAACTATCCAACTAGTCTTCAATCCAAAAATAATCAATTTCTTATCGTCAATGTGCATCAAACACTTACTAGCTATCAAAGGTCTTATACAAGAGGTAGCAATTTCCAAACCAGATTCAACATCTTATACAACTTGCCTCATTTCTTGAAACCATACCTAATCTTATCATTTGTCTTATACAAGATCTGTCCTTGAAATTAGACATCGTCATTTATCAACCTTATCATTTTCCTTATATAGGTGGCTACATGGACAAAACTAGACTTGATGTCTTATATGTCATGCTCCCTTTCTTGAAACTGGGAATTATCAACTAATCAATCAATCTCGTCAATCTTATCAGCAAACAATCACTAGAAAATGATCTAATTGACTATTGACTTTGTTGGTCTAGTTAGTCTTATCTTTCTATTGATTTATCTTTGGTCATGTTACTAGCCACCTCGAGAATTTCCCAAGAAGGATTTAGAGGAGCGATGAGTTATCATGTGACATGTTTTCTTTTTTATTGTTGTTTGTGGTTTGTCTTGGCAAAAAAACTAGGGCAACTTGGCTCCTAGTATGTTTCATAGCATTTCTTGTCTACTAAGTGTTTGTTTTTGCAAAGGGATAACATTCCACACCTTGGTCTATCTCATACCATGGTGTTTATAATCCATTTTCCATAATTCAACGCCCAATGATGATAACCATACAAGGCTAATGTTCATTTACAAACAAAATATCAAGCTCATTTCATCTACTCGATTTCATCTACTCCATTCTTCCCTTTTCAATTCTCACTAATCTTCTTTCTGCCCTAAAATTTTCCTCTTGCTAACATTTATTCCATTAATCCTTCCATTCATGCTTATTAGATTTGCTTATCAGAACATTTTTTCAAATTTTTTGAAACTCTTTCAAAATTTGCAAAAAATTTCAAGGGGTCATAGATCTATCCCCTCTTCACCATGAAACACTGGGGCATATTCTAAGCTAAATTTCTTTGTTCTTTGATACAACATTTATATGGCTTCACATTATATCAAAGAGCGGAAAAATATAGACACTAAAAAATGTTCTAAACCTGTGAACACCAGTTTTCACATCGATTTCCCTTCTTCTCTACATAATTGAATAATTTTAATTATTCAATTATTATCTAAAATCATACTCTTCTATTAATTAAATTATTTTTTATGTTTTTGGTGTGCCAAAGGTATCCCCGTGACCCAAGCCCAGTGGCCCAACTAGTCTTGCCTTGGTCTTACTTTTTTCCAAGTTGGGGTACAGGAGAGGCAAAATGAGGTGAGACTAATCCTTTAGGGATGCATACAATCACCCGCAAACCATGTGCATCAGGTAAACTTGGGCCTTGGAGTCGAACCTAGAACCTATGGGGAGCAAACCCACGGCCCAAGCCAACTCTGCTACTCGTGCGGATTATTAATCAAATAATTTTAATTATTTAATTAATTCATTCCCCCTTTTCTATTCTTCCTTTGAATACATCACTAATGTTCCTTTCTCTCTATAATTAAATAGATTCTTATTTATTTAATTATTCATTTTTATTTTCCTTCTATAATTAATAATTATTTTTATTATTTAATTATTCATTAACATTTTCTTCCATAATTAAATAAATCTTATTTATCTAATTATTTATCACTTTTCCTTCCATTATTAAATAATTATTTTAATTATTTATTAATGTTTCATTTTCCTCTACTTTTAATTAAATAGTTTCTTTATTAATTTGTCCTTCAATTATTTATTAATTTTTTGATTTTATCTATTTTCCCCTCTTCTTCTATAATTAAATAATTTCTTTAATTATTTAATTATTTACTTTCTATCCTAAATTAAGTAATTTTATAATTATTTAATTTACTCCAACAACCTCTTTTTATGTGTCAATCTCCTCTTTTATCTCAATTAACCTCCACCCTTGATAAGGTTTTATTATCTTTTAATCTTCACCGTCCATCCTTAACTAAACCCTATTTTTTCCCTAACCCTATTTTCTTCCTGCTCAAAGCAATCTCATCCATTTATCTTCACCATTTAATCCTATCCCTTCATTCAAATTTGTTTTTTCTATAAAAGAGACCTATCCCTTTCATTTCTACCCTGCAACTACTATCTTAGATATTTTTCTATCACTATCATTAGACTTAGTCTTGCATACTATAAATATGAGGACAAGCTAGCATATAAAACAAAATGGAGAAGAGCAATGAAGATGATTCAACCATGGCATAGGAATTATGGTATTGTTGCTTTATTATTTTATGTTTCTATGTTCATTTGTGCTTCATTGTTGGATTAGGGTCTTTAGGACTTGAGTTTTAGATAATTAATGGTCGATATTGTTGGTTCATGTTTTTTTCTTTGATTTTACCCTTTTCTATATTTATTATCTTCAAATTTCAACATTATATTCCCACTCCATTGTGATTTTACATTTTACTTAATGTCAACTATGGTTAACTATGGTTCTATTCTGCTTGATTGTTGTATTTTATTTAATGTCAACTATCTATCATAGTTAAATATACATTGAAGCATAATCCAATATAAAAAACAATACTTAAAAGCAAACTTGTATGTGGGCGAACATGGCTAAAAAATGGAAAATGAAATAAGTTAAGGTTGTTTGGAATCATTGGCACGTTCTTTAAGAACATAGCCAAACTCAAAGGTGGGCGAATATACTAGAAAATTTGGAAAATGGCAAGGTGACGTGGCAAGATCATTGATTGTACATTAATTATACAAACAAATGAGTTAACTTTTATTAGCGACAACTTGTCATTGAATTTTAAATCACTCGCCATCGATAAGCTCATGCGTAGCCACATATTTTTCATTATTTTCAAGTGCGCTCTTACATGCAGAGAGATTATTGCTCAATACAATATATGGGTCATTGGATCCCTGTTACACATCTGCGACATGGACGAGATTAAGCTTGTCTCTTCCTAGTGCCGAGGCTCAACTGAAAGCTACTTTATGCTACATTTTTTTTATCATTTTCTTTGCCTTAGAATAGAAAAGGATTTGACATGCATGATTAGTCACAAAAATCTAGATAGATCTCATTGAGCACCAATGGGAAATAAAATTAGTTATCTTGGAATCATGGAAAGAAGGAAAAGGGTCCCACAATGGAAGAATAGGTTAGTTTAGCCTGGATAAAGAAGGGTTTTGAAGAATGTCCATGGAGAAAGAAAGACAGAGAAGGTGGAATCCGTGCAACACACGCACCGAGGTGAAAACGAAATGACCACTTTTATCCTCGCACGAACACTAAGTGTGATTTTTCTAATAGTAACATCGCTCTGGACTGCGCTGTGCGGACTGAGACTGCGGTCCCCAGGACTGCACGAACAACTCAAATTTCCAATATTTAAAGATGAAGTAATGGAGCGGTTTGCAGTAATATAATATAACACTAAAGGTAGCAGAAGCAGGCCAGCAGCATTTTTCCATGATTCTTCATGTTCGTCCACCAATTCCTCAGCTCGGACAATACACGCTGTTTGAGATGTATGACGTGCAATGATGAACGCTTGCAGTCTCAGTACAGAGAGGACAATGGTAGGGAAGGGTAAATAGTTCCTTTCTATGCCCTACATTGTCTTGTATGTATTGTGAGCTGTGAAGGAGATGGGGTTGTCTCTGTTTACAGCAGCGGTGTTCTCAATGCTTGTTTCGATTTGTTGGGCCGATCCGAATTCGGATGCAAAGGCCCTGCTAGGGTTTAAATCTGGGGTAAATGACCCCCTGGGGCGTTTGAACGATTGGGATTATGGGAAGCCTTTGAGTTGGCATTGCAGATGGAATGGTGTTAAATGCGATGCGAATGGGAGAGTTACAGAGCTTGATATTTCCGGTATGAATCTCACTGGTCAAATTTCCAATGACATTCAGCTGCTATCTGAGCTTCGAGTTCTCAAAATTTGCTGCAATGCCTTCACCACAGTTTTGCCTGCTTCCATTGCCAATCTCACGCAGTTGGTCGTTGTGGATTTAAGTCATAATTTTTTCTTCGAAAAGTTTCCCGGTGGCTTGGATCGGGCCTCTGGGCTGGTCAACATTTCTGCTTATAGCAATAATTTCACTGGACCGCTGCCAGAGGATATTGGGAGGCTTAAGCGGCTGGAGTATTTGGATTTGAGGGGAAGCTTCTTTGATGGCAGTATTCCAAAGTCATATGGGGAGCTAAAACAACTCAAATTTCTGGGTCTATCAGGCAATTATCTGAGCGGAAGGATTCCGCCGGAAATTGGCCTGCTGCCATTGCTGGAGAAGCTGATTATTGGTTACAATAGTTTCGATGGCGGCGTTCCTCTGGAATTTGGGAACCTGACCAATTTACAGTACTTAGATCTGGCCTATGCTAATTTGGAGGGCACTATTCCAAAAGAACTAGGGCAACTTCAACAGCTCAATACTCTGTTTCTTTACAGGAATAAGTTGAGAGGAAGTATACCAGCAGAATTTGGGAACATGAAATCTATGATGTCTTTAGACCTGTCTGATAATGTTCTTTCAGGCGCCATTCCAACCGAAATTGGTAAGCTAAAGAGCTTAGAACTGCTGAGTGTTATGTACAATAATTTAAGCGGGGTGATACCGGAAAGTATTGGGGATCTGCCCAATCTTAAGACGCTGGAGATATGGAACAATTCTTTTAGCGGTTGGCTGCCTCAGCAACTGGGAAGAAATTCAGTTTTGGAGTGGTTGGATGCATCGTCCAATTCCTTCAGTGGCCCAATACCTCCGGAGCTCTGTAGCAGAGGTAACCTCACAAAGCTTATCCTTTTCAACAATGGCTTCACGGGCCCCATTCCTGAGGGCTTGACCAGGTGCCCATCTCTTTGGAGGGTCAGAATCCAGAATAATAAGTTAATCGGTCCAGTCCCTGCTGGATTTGGTAGCCTCCCAAATCTCACCAGGCTTGAGTTGGCTCACAATAATCTGAGTCATGAAATGCCACAAGATCTTGCATTATCCCCAAGGCTTTCTTTCGTTGATCTGTCTTTCAATCAGCTCCAGGGAGGCCTTCCTATGGACATATGGAAAATGCCTAGCTTGCAGAGATTTTATTCTTCTCACAACAATCTCACAGGGGAGATCCCAGATCAGTTCCAGAATTGTAGCTACCTATCCGTCCTAAATCTGTCTCACAACAACTTTTGGGGACCTATTCCAGTGAGCATTAGAGCCTGCGAGAAGCTGGTGCAATTGGATTTGAAACAGAATAAGCTCAAGGGAAATATCCCAGCTGAGCTTGCAGAAATGCCGGCCTTGGCCATAATAGATCTCTCCCAAAACTGTCTCACTGGCGCTATTTCACCCAGATTTGGAAGCTCTGCAGCACTGGAGCTTTTCAATGTGTCTTATAACAACCTCTCCGGTTCTGTTCCAATGGATGGGATGTTTAGAACAGTGACAGCTGATAGCTTTGTGGGCAACAGTGAGTTGTGCGGGGGAATACTGGGCCCCTGTGCAATTGGTACAAAAACATACATTTCGGGAAAGGGCAGAGGACATTTTGGTTGGGCTATTGGAATCTTAGTTTTAGTTTGTGTGGGACTTTTTATAGCGGGAGCCCATTTTCTTTACAAGCGCTACTATAGCTGTAGGGTCGGCTTCAAGGACACAGAAGAGTGGCCCTGGAGGATGACGGCCTTCCAGAGGCTAAACTTCACCAGCAGCGACATATTGGCCTGTATAAAAGAAACCAACATCATTGGAATGGGTGCGACTGGTACTGTCTACAGGGCAGAAATGCCACGGGTAGATGGCATTGTAGCAGTCAAAAAGCTATGGAAAACCCACCAAGATTTAGAAATCTCAGACCCTGGCATTATAGCGGAGGTAGAAGTGCTGGGAAACCTGAGGCACAGAAACATACTCAGATTGCTGGGCTACTGCTACAACGATGTGAATACTCTGCTCATCTATGAATACATGCCCAACGGGAACCTTGCAGACGCCCTTCATGGGAAGGCTGCCCGTAACAATTTGTTGGCAGACTGGGTTTCAAGGTACAACATTGCTGTTGGAATTGCTCAGGGACTTTGCTATCTGCATCACGACTGTTTTCCTCTTGTGATTCACAGGGACGTTAAGTCCAATAATATTCTGCTCGATTGCAATCTGGATGCTCGTGTTGCAGACTTTGGGCTGGCCAAGTTTGTACAGAAGAACGAAACCATGTCAATGGTTGCAGGTTCCTATGGATACATTGCTCCAGGTAATTTATTGTCAAATCTTATAGGAACCAAATTTTAATTCAAATAGGAAACTAGGCATTAATCTTTTTGTAGTTTCAATGTGTTTTAAGCCTTCTAAGATTTGAATTTTGTTTTTCATAAATCAGAGTACGCCTACACATTGAAGGTGGATGAGAAGAGTGATATATACAGCTTTGGCGTGGTGCTCATGGAGTTGCTGACTGGAAGAAAACCAGTAGACCAGGAGTTCGGAGAGGCGGGGAATATTGTGGAGTGGGTTAGAGATAAAATCAGAACCAGCGAAGGAATGGCGCAGTCGCTGGACTCTAGTATTGGTGGTGCAATGTGTAGTCATGTACAGGAAGAGATGACCTTGGTTTTGCGGATTGCTCTGCTCTGCACAAGCAAATTCCCCAAGGATCGACCCTCCATGAAAGATGTGGTTACAATGTTGGCAGAAGCCAAGCCAAGGAGGAAGAGCAGCGCCGCTGCTAAAGAACGGGCTGCATTTGCCCCGCCTTCCATTTCAAGCCTGCTGTAAGATTGCAGAGAATTCTAGATTTGTTCACCATTATGAAAGTAGAAAATAATTTTATGGATCTGTCGGATCTTAGCATGTAATTATTCTTCATTTTAGTTGTAACTAATCGATTCTTTACCAGTTGAGTATTGATTCATTTTGTGAATAACTTAATGGCCTAGACTCGAATTCACAATGTTGCGAGTCTTGGGAGAAGCAGATTTGCTTTCTGTGCAGAATTAACGTGGCTTAAAAGTTTGTGTGCAGTGCTTAGTTGTATCATGAATAACAAGTTTAATCGAACACTTTCAGATTACATGTCTTCATTGTTGCTTAATCCAGCTGGCTGTTATGCTCAAATCTTAAAAGAGCATTCAGTCTTATGTTAAAAATGTAGTGCCTGTCAGAAAGAAGTGCTCTGCATTTTGTGGCCATTGCATGATTGATCGTACCCTGCTGTTTATAATTATTGAGGTAGCCAAATTGTCCACGAAATATATAAAAATAGTCTTTACAACGAACTTTTCCATTTTACTTTAAAATCATCAATAATCATCTGTTATTTCTAAAACATTAAAGGGTTGATGCTTAAAAAACATATAGAGTGGATGAGATCTAAAATAATTATTGATTATTTGATTGTTGAATTATTTGATGTGTAAGTAAAATTATTAAATATAAGTGTATCAGACTTATAAGTAGTAAAATTATATGATATTGTTTATTAAATTTATGAATTATTTATTCTTTGTAACAATGAATGGATATGAGAAAAATCAACTCTTTCCTATTAAATGTTGCTTCATAATTCTTGGTTCATCTTGTATCTATTATGGGTAGTGGATGCAACGAACAACTATCAATCTTTGTATGAGGAAGTTTTATAAGACATCAAAGGATGTAAGTTCATTAGGTTGTGCTAACATTGTTATTAAAAGATGAAAACAATATTTAATATGTTATCTATACTAATGCATGCAATAATCAAGTATTCAGTCAACTTAAATAAAAGAATTGAGTCCATATAAAATATTAAAACAAATATTGAAATCAATAAAGAAAGAAAAAATAGAGAATTTACCTCAATGTGTGACTATTGATATTCTTTTGGTATGTGCATTTATGTGATCCAAATCAAACTTCTGATATTAGATCTACAACAATAAAGTTTAAATAAATTGAAATCTATTGGAACATGTGTGGTCTTCATCTATCATGATCTTGAACCTTTTGTGTCAGGATTCCTAATCTTTAAGAACCTAATTAAATTTTTATTGTTAGATCGGGTGATATTTTAAAGTACTAGTTGTTAACCATTTCATTATGCATGCAAATAACTAATATTAAACACATGAATTGACTCAAACATTCATGAATTATACTGCAAGATTCTCACTTAAAGCACACATGAATCCTTCACCTTCTAATTAACTTGCACATTATTAAAAGCATACTTACAAAGAATTGTATGTAAGAGATATTTGAATGCCAAAACTAGTAGACCTCTTTGAATTGATTCATAAATGAAAAGTGAATATAGTAATAAAAAATATATAGAAACAATATCAACTAAGTCTATAATAAAATTTATTTTAAAGTCGTCTTTGAATACTACATACTTTACCTAAAAGCTAGCATCTAATCTTAACTAGCAATTTGATTTACATTAAATGCTATAAATACATCTTTTAGATGTTATCTTATGAGCATTGATTTACAAAACATTAATTTGATATTGATATTAATTTAAAGCTATAAGTTTATTAATTTAAAAGAGTTGATTTTAGATAAAACATTAAAACAAATATTGAAATCAACAAGGAATGAAAAATTCTATTGATATGTCTATTTATGTGATCCAACTCAAACCTCTAATACTAGACCTGCAATCATGGAGTCTCAATAAATTAAAAAAAAAAATTAATCTATCCATGTGACATTGATCTACAAAATTACAACCTTAAATGTTTTTGTGTCACCTTTAACTACGAATTTTTAATATTCAAGAACCTATTTCATTTTTCATACTAGAATTGAATTTGGTGCTTAAAAAAACTTGTATTTAACCAAATACTTGATTTAAGTATACTATAATCATACTCTTTAACCACTTTCTTTTTGAATGGGCTTAAACAACACACACTAAGCATTGACGCTTAGTGTGGGCCTCTCCTAATTGCAGCCCTTTGTTTCTCCATTTTTGCTTTGCTTTACCTACACTGCTCACATCATGATGTAACATCTCTTTCTCTTACAACCAACTATATTTTCATAGTTTGGAGTTGTTAATTTATTACTTTTGATTTTTAAACTATCAAATCATATTTATTTGTATATAGAGTATTATATATTTATAATTTTATTTTGGATTATATGTATATATTATATTTATAAATTTATTATATAAATGTTTATATATAGACATGAATAATACTATATTATATTTATATATTTATGTTATATAATATAAATATATTAATATAATACTATAGATATTATCTTCATTCTATGTAATGAACCAATAAATATACTATAAATATAAACATATAAATAATATAATCTAAATGAAATTTATGCATAATTAATTATAATATTAAGTTTAAAAATAAATGTGATTAAATATTAAGTTTAAATTTAATTTTATTATATAACATTAATATTACTTATCTACATCTATTTTCATCAAATACATCACATTTTAATTAATGTAAAAAAATAAAAAAATACTTATGCTATATCCTAATTCTCATTAAGATTAAATTTTAAGATGCATATGTTTTTATTTATAATGTTATATTATATACTTATAGTATATTATAAAATATTATACATATAAATTATAAAATATATAATTATATATAATATAAGATAAATACAAAAAATAAATATATAATTGTATTATATGTTAATATTATATACTATAAATATCATAATATTTATATATTTACAATATTGTATCTTTCTATTATATATTATAAATATATAAATTATATATTATACATATTACAAACTATTATTTGTATATTTATATTTATATTATAATCTTATATTTATATATTTATGTTATATAATTATATGTTTTATATAATATTTATATAACATAATATATAAATATAATCGAAAATATAAATATAAATATAAATACCCTATAATAGTTTAAAAATCAATAATAACAAATTAACAGGTCCAAAATGACAGGAGAAAGAGATGTGAGCAGTTAACAGAAACAGACTGAGGAGTGCAATTAAGAGGGGCCCTGCCCTGCTGTTTAAGCCCAGCTCTTTTGTTTCTGCCACTTGTGTAGCATTGCACTTTGCCGCAGCCCATTCCAACGCAACTTCTGAATCAAACAGAGATTACAGCAACTTCTCGACAAAATCAATCTGAGCAAAAATGTGGTCTGTGAGCGTAAGCACATAAACGCCTATTGTCAAAATGTTTTTACTGTAGCGTGTTAGATTTAAGTACTTAGTAGTCAGGCTCAATTAGTGAATATCTGCATGTTCTTTTCTAAGTGTCGCCATCTCAGTGGCCTCTACGGTCTTATACCTTAGCTGGATTAAATCTGATCATAGCATCTGCACTCGCCTAGCACGCCTCATTGTACGCCACTCCTTGGCTTCTCATCTCCTTTGCACGTGCCCTCACCCGACTCAGCTTCTTCATCAATCTTACCAGGGCGTGCAACTAAGTGTCGCTAGCTTTTAGGAATCGATTACACCGCATTACCCAGTTTTTTTGGGGTGATACTTTTTAGTTTTTGTGGCTGACAGATTCATAATTTTTAATTAGTGAAGATAATTTAAGTTAATGATTTGTGAGATTTAAGTTAATTATTATTGATATATATGATATATATTTGTTTAATTTTTGTGGTATATTTTATTTATTGTTAAATTTGTAAATCAGAATTATTGAATGAAATACATCTTTTCATAGCATATAATATTTTTCTATATATATTATATTTTTATAAAAAAAAAGAATCAATATAAAGAGCACTCTTATTTTTTAGATTTTTCATTGTTTGTCATTTTATCACTTATGTCAAATAAAGGTCTTTGAATTTTCTAATAAAATCATTTTAATTAGAAAATAGAAAATATATAAAATCTATATTTTTTGGAAAGTTTATTTGAAGACTACATTTTTACAATTTTTTATGATGGCTTTGTTTAATTATGAAAAAAGTGATATGAATTAGTAGCTTGTGTCTAATGAAATCGTTCCATGTGGCTTGGAGAGAAAATTGTACCACATAGAATGTTTAAGGGAAACACATATAAATGTCAAGCATGTCTGCTATAGTGAACTTAATCTATTTTTTTTTTCCTAAGATTGAAGTACACTATTTTGCCTAAATTGTTAAACTAACATTTGACTCACAAGTGAAACAGACCTTTATGCTTCCACTATGTTTTTTCTTCTAAAATCTATACACTTGGCATTAGTACATACACCACATCGACTTCATTTGAATGCCTACCTCCAAAATCTCTTTAAACATCTTCTTAATATGAGAAGAGTCACTAAAATACATATAGGAAACTGAGTATAGTGTTATATGTCGTGTGTCTAAAGCAATGTTTGTTGAATAGACATAGGCCAATATCCTTACACACATTTGTACTTGTCTATTCTATTTGTCCCTTTGGTATTACTAGTATAGTGCTATTAATTGCAACTAGGATTTGAGTAGTTTCTAAAAAATCTCGTCTAAATTGGAGTTTTCTAAGTTGTTTCTTGGTTGCTTGAATTAGTGCCTATGTATGAAGAGAATATGTTTGCAACTAGGATTCAAGAGTAGTTTCTAAAAAATCCTATGTCTAAATTGGAGTTTTCTGAGTTGTGCTTTGGGTGCTTGAATTAGTGCTTATATATGAAGAGAATGTGTTTGTTCAACTTCACTTGAAGGTTCCTTGAACTAAATAACAATAGATCAAGTATGTTTCTAAGACATAGGGCTTTTCATACAATCAATTTTCTTCCTCTCATCTTTCCTTTGTGTCTCTTTTGCCTCCAATTATTCATCTTGCATGGTGTGTCATCTCTAGGAGCATTATCACCACCAATAGGTGCAAATTTTCTCAAAGGTGGAACCATTAGAGGAATAGTCATGTATAAGGTATGGATACTTGTAAGCATCCATGCACATTCTAGATCCATGATTTCCTTAGTAAGAATATTTTATCAATCAATGGTTACTCTATCTATGATAATGTCCAAAAAATGAACCCAACAAGAGTGTCAATAGAACTCAAAATTTATAGTGTTAAATACTTTGACCAAATCTAACATAAACCTCCATTAATTTGCACACCATAACTTAAAACCATGTTTCTAACGCATTGTCAATTCCTTATGTAAATGTGCATCATCTTTGCTTGCAATTCCGATATAAGGTGCTTGAAGCTTTGAGTTGAGATTAACTCTGGATTTCATGAGGGTTCTTCAAAAGGTGTTTAGTAATTAGTTAAGACATACAAAATAATAAATACACCAAAATAAAATAATCACCTTGATCCTAAGATATCATTGTGATCCTAAGATATCATGCATTCTTAATCATTTCATTAGTGATATAAACCAAGTAGTAAGAACTAACCTTATTTATGCCCACCAAATAGCCTACATATGTCACACTGAATGGTATATGATTTGTTTAATATTTCTACAAGAGCTTCAACCTAATGGAGGAAATTATCACTTAGACACACAAGTTGGCCATATCTATAATAGTGACCTCTCAACCCCCACATCTTCTAGTCACCGATTTCTCCAAAGAGTACACTCCTCATGATCTCTACCAAGTGAACACACTTCAATGCATCTAATTATATCATCTCATTATATGAATATTTGGTCAATTAATATAACCCTCAAATACATCAATTTATGAAGAGTAGGGTTAAAGGAATCTAACTAGCTAAGATCCTAATGTATCACCTTCTTCAAATGTTGTGTGAGGTTGGTTTCATCATGGATATCCTATCTATCATTGTAGAAGTTCCCTATTATTCTATAAATTAGTTTTTTATATATTGAATATAGCATCTAATATTGTGGGCTTCTATGAGCTTGTTCATTCCCTCCAAATGATATACCTTTATATTGGTAATATGCATTCATTAATTTACGAATGAGGTATCTTGAGCCTTATTAGTGATGTGTTCACTTAGTAATATATTAATTTTCATATTGATATCATATCTAAGAGAGGAATATTTTGGGGACGAGTGTCCAATTTGTGTAAAAAAATTTTCATTATACATTTCAAGAATCTCCATCTTCCTTAAATTTTTCATACATGGTCATTGATTGGTCAATTAATTTGGGGCCATAGTTGAACAAATCACTCATCCATTGCTTGGTAGATGGTGAAATCCACTTTATCTTATCTAGTGTTGAAGCTTCCTCCTATGATATGACGACTAGGGTGGTGAGGGTTCAGTCTAATGATTGTAAAGGAATTACAATTTTTTTGATTAATTAATTTGATTCATAGACTCATTCCTTTAGTTCTTGGTTGGTATTTTTGTCCTTATCTATGTAAAACACCATAGCAGAAACAACAATTTGTAAAATTTTGTTGTCCACCTCCCTAGTTTGCTTGCCTAATTTGATTCTAGATATTTGGTAGTTTGACAAAAATCTATCTATCATTCCTATCTGCAAACGGAGTGGAAATTTCCAAAAGCTTGGAGCCAAAGGCATCAATGATAATGGAGGACAATATTCTAGGCCTATACTCCATTGATCCGGCCTATCAAACATAATAGAAATAGTAGAAAAACCAGTAGAAATGGGCTTTATATTCATCCTCCTCTTTTCAAATATTTATGATACTCAAGCCAGTCTACAATTGGCTTGTCCCATCTTGACTTTGCTTTGCTTGTTCTTTGTTTTTGGTTCACTTCTTGTAGCTTGTACTCAAGCTCATCCACTATTACTTCAACTTTCATCATCCATGGATCTAATTTTTGGCTTTGTTTCATCTATCTCATCCTTAGAGGGAAATTTTGTTTTTTATCATCCAATTCCACTACAACTTCTTCAATTGTTGCTGTATCCATATATTTGTATCATCTTTATATTGGGTGAATTGATCCTCTATTTAATGGGTTACTCTATCTATGTTTGATAATGGAGGAAGAGAGTCGGGTCGAATAGATAAAAGAATCCTCTCAAGAGATAGAACAAAAGATACATCCTCTTGAGAAGGGTTTTGAATATTATGTTCTTGACTAGGAGAGGCATGGGGGGTAGTATTCTTATCGAGAAGAGTATTTTGAGTAGATAGAGAGCTAGACTTATTAGAGATAGGAGGAATAATGGTTAAAAAATGGGTTGATGTATGTATAGGAGATGGAGGTCACACTATATTCAAACAAATGCATGCAAAAGGAAAGGCTTTCAAATTTTAGGTTAACTGCCCCTGCCTATTATTGGAGAATAACAGAATTATTCTATGAGACTTTGGTATATTGCTAATCTTGCTTTGGCATTCGATTTTCTCGATTGGACTTTTCATTGTTCCCATTCTGTAACCATTTGTGTTCAATATATGTAAAGAGTCCTCAATAATCCAAGGGCTTGTTAGATCTCCGAACCAGAAGAATACACTTGCATGCAAGGTGTTTACCCCCTGGTAAACTGACCCATCCAACTTCAATAAAAACAGTAGTTATGGTATACCTTCGAGCATATAATTTGTGCTAGACTGCTGCCAAATTTAATATTTTCAAAGCAGGAAAGGAAAGAATAAACGAACCATAATAAATATAATCAAGGCGTCGTGCATGTGAATTGCAATTGATGTAGATATCTTTACAGTATCCACAACTATAGATGTCCGGCGAGACAGAGTTTTGATATAACATTTATTCCTCTGTTATTCAGAGGTTGTGAGGACAATGGGTTAGCAGTATATGTAAAGTAGCCGGACTTTTCAGTATTTATAATGTTGTTGAGTTTCATTAGAAAGGGGACAAGCTTCAGGGATCGAACCAATTTACCCAATTGTTTTTGAGAAACTGTCAAAAATTTGGCAGATAGAAACGATAAAATTATAATAATGACCAAAAGTGGGCATCGGAAGTAACGTGGGAACACGTGCAAGGTCACGACGTTTTCTTGGCAGTACAGTAGACAGGCACCTTCTTTGTTTGCCTTTAATTTGGAACGGTGTCATTGATTTCCTGCTGTCTTATTATTTTGAGAAAGCATGTGCACTGCACTATAAAACTCTGAAGGAATCCGTTCTACATGGACAGATTCTCTTAAATTTTTGTCTGTCATATAATTCATGACACTTACAGAATTGAAGTTTCGTCGCTATTTCTTTATTCACGTAAGGTACTAAAGAAGAAAATGAGTACAATTTGTTTATTGCAGGTTGCCGGTAAAGAAGGTGAATAAGATATTGGATTCATTAATAACATATTTTTTTTAGTTATTTGGTTTGGAGATTAATCTGGCATACATGGGTAGTATGTAATATGATCGTGTCTTTGTATGATAATTTGTTTCGACGGCCAGAAGTAACGATAACAGAGGAGAATGTAAGCACGTCAATCCCCAGGCATCTTTATTCTCTAATTATGCTAGCTCTTGGTTTGCGTGAAATTTGATTCACCAACGCAGCTCTATTTCCTGGTTTAAGGAATAAGAATTTGTATGTATTATCCTAAGTCAAAGGTTAATCGGTAAGTTGGTTGGTTTCCGACCATGCTCTTCTTTCTTCTCTCCAGGTTTACCGTGGATCTGTTTTCAACAAAATGCTGCGTCATATGTATATAAAGTTCAATCTGAGCCGGATTTAAATATATCTGACGAGTTTAATATGATTCCATAAGTAATTAACAAAATCAGTATAAGTTTAGAGAATGTTTATTTTATTTTTAATAATGGTGGATATGGATGTTGTTGATTTGGATTTTGTAGATGTGTTCAATACTTGGTTTCAAATTTATGAAATTAGATATGAAGAATCATTTTTACGGTTGATATGTTGATATAATTTATATTGCTCTTGGGCGGGATCATGTGTGATTATGTTTGAGGTTCACACAATTCTATTTTGTGTCTTGTGATTTTGTTTGTAACTCTCTAGTGTAGAAGTATCTTGGGTTTTAATAATTATTATGAATTGAAGGCATGAAGCTGTTCATTTGGAGGAGACCATGCACTTCTAGTTATTGTATGTTTTTAGCTATAACCATTGGCAAAGGAGTTGTCATAGTGTAAGGGAACTTCTTGCAAAGGTGACCACTTACAACAAAGGGCATAGTAATCATTAACTTACTCCTAGTAACAAGAAGCTACAATAGAAGGGGAGGTTGCTTACAACAACTAGAATTTTTCTTATGGAGTGATGGGAACTTGCAAGCAAAGAAAATGAAGTGCTTAAAAGTAGGTGTACTTCAATAGGGAAGTTATTGAGGTGACATGGATTTCATGAGAAGGGGACAATGATACTATAGTTGCACATTCAACAAAAGGGGACATGATGAGGATGCTCATGTTTTAAGGAGGCTACAATATCGACAAGGAAGGTCAATGTTATATGTGGAATACATGAAAATTATTGGAAAAGTAGTAGTTGTCAAATGATAGGAGGTTGAAAAGATGAAAACGAAATGACAAAAGTGTTAGTTGTTGATGTGGATGTAGGAGTCCATAAGTGTTGCAAATAATATTTATGGGTTACCTATAAATGAGGTGCATAGAAGGGCTAAGAGGGAGCTCAAGAGGAAACATGGAGATGGCAAAGAATAGTTGAAAAGGTAGTGAAGGAAATTCCATGGTGGAGCAATCTTCTTGACATGAAGGAGTTGAGGGCCAATTTGGATAGCCATTTTGCAATAGAATGACTATTGAGAGCAACTTGGATGGAAAATCAATTGTGGTAGCACAAATAGGAAGAATGACAATAGAATATTTAAATGAGAGGTTTTACTTGTAAAGTAAGTGGTTGCAAATAAGGAAAGATAGAAATTTACTGCCAAGGGCAAGTAGTAGGCAACAATGATTGAGAAGAAGCTATGGAAACCATAAATTAATCACATAGAGAGTGATGTGCAAGGAAGGACTGAGTTAGAAAATTTTGTTTGGAGGCTCTAACAACATTGGGGCTGATGCAAGAAGTTGGCTCCACAAAAGCTCAAAATGTGAAAGTATTTTTACAGTTTTCCAAAAACTTTCACATTTGGACTAAAAATTTGAAGCACTTACACAATGAATCTTAAAAAGGTTAGTAATATGAAATTTAGTATTTTGAATCTAGTTTCCAAATATGTATTTTATTCTAATACTCAGATGATAGAATTTAAATTTTAATAAGCATGTATTAAAACCACTTTATAAAAAGTTGTGTTTTTTATACCATACCATGCACATGTACATATACCACTTTTTGACCTAAATAAAAGTATTTTTCTAATTGTTTTTGGGGAAAGATATGTAACACCATGAAGATTGATGAGGATTTTTTTTGTAATTTTTTTGTAATTTTTATTAGATTTTATTGGCATTAATTGTTGTTTTTAAAAATTGTGTACGTGCAACATAATTGGACCTAAACTAAATATTTTTTGAATTTTTTTCATTATGTAAATAATTTTCTAAATATTGATGTCATATAATTTTTTTTGCAAAAAAATTAATAGAAAATGTTATTAAAAAACAAAAAAAATTGAGATTTCAAGTTTATGGACCAATTTGCTTAGAAATTAATTAAAAAATAGAAAACATAATCCAATATTAACAAAAATATTATATTTGGAAACTAAACATCATGATCTATAATGGGTTTTAATTTCATAGATTAATTCTAAAAAAATGTCCATCAGCTATATTGCCAAAGTTGGACATTTCTCTTGAATATGCCTTAGTTTTCTGAGCCTAAAACCCAAACAAAAAGTGGCTTGGGGATTCTAGCTTTAAAGAATGAGCACCCGTTATAAAACAAGTACCTGTTTTAAAATGGGTACACATTCTTTAAAGCTAGAATGGGTACTCATTTTAAAATTTAAAAAACTAGGTACTCATTCTAAAACTTTTCAAATTTTTTTTTTTTTTGGGAACAGGTACCCATTTTTAAAAATTCTATTTTTGAATATTACTATTTTTAAAAATTTCTATTTTTGAAATTATATATTTTTGGAATTTTTAAGAATGGGTACCCATTTAAAAAAATCTATTTTTGGAGATTTTTGTTTCTAGAATTTTTTTAGAATGAGTACTCGTTTTAAATTTCTATTTTTCATTTTTTTTCAAAATAGTACCCATTTCAAAACAAGTAATAGAATGGGTACCTATTTCAAATAGGTACCATTCTATTTTATCCATTTTAAAATAGGTGCCCATTTTAAAATGGGAACTTGTTCTATTTTTAGAGCAAGTACCCATTTAGGCTTGGGTTACCATTTCTAAAATGTGTACCTATCTTTTTTCAAAATGGGTACCCATTTCATCTAGCATTTTTCTGGTTGAAACTCCCCCTCTTCGTGGACCCAACTTCTTGCACTTACCCATCGATAAAAAAGATAAATCTATGTAGAATAATGATCATGTTGGATATAAGGGAGATTTGGATGTGCAATTAGTAGTTATGGAGCAACAAAAAGAATATTAGGGTTGTTGAGTTTGGACACCCAAGAATTTAGGCTAGATTTAAAAGGACATGGATAGATTGGAAGATTCAATAAGGGTGTTGCCACAATAGTGGTTTACAATTTCTGGGAGGAACTGATTTTTGCTGAAATCACATATTTTTAGAAAATTTAATGATTTAAGCCTTGAAAAGTTTCATTTAAAGAATTCCAATGAAAGAGGGTTTGATCAAACTACCTTAAATCAAACCCCCTTGGATAGAACCCTGCTAGTTTTAAACCATACCTATAATGGAGTCTCCTTTACACCTATTAAAATGCGATAAAAAACCACTTTTGATTTACCTTTTGGGGATCAAATGAATTCATTTAAAATTTATTTTTTGTGAGTATGTAGTCCTTATTATAAGCTTCCCAAAAAGTATAATTTTAAATAAATTTAATTTGTTTTTATTTCTTGTGAATGTAGGTTTTCAACGAAAATCAAGCTCTATTCTACACATGTGGAAAAATAGTAGATTATTAAAATTAAAAAAATTAAAATATAGTGCACCGGATATTGAAGTCCTTGATCCAACAATTTTTTTTTTTGAATTTTGATACATACAAAAAAAATTACGCTTTATACGGTCACGCTATGTCTGAATTATAATTGGTGTGAATTCAAAATGTGATTAAAGAAAAAATATTCAATAAAACACTATCTAACCAAGTGGAAGCACTAGATATCAGAGTTGAAAATCTAAATTCAAAAGAATTGTAATTTTATCCTTCATGGAAAAAAAGTTATGCGTTATACGGTGAGCGTCACTTTTTAAAAATGTTGTTTTATGAAAAAAACTAGTTTTCAAGGGAGAAGAAGTGCAATCTGATTTCAAAAATTTTGAAAAATATATATTTAGAATCTATAGACAAAATTTCATGAAACTCTAGTTTGCATCATCTTCAAATTCGTCATGGTTTAGCTGCTATAGGTGCTCAAAAGTGAAGATTTAGTTAAAATAAATAAATTTAGTGTCCAGTTTGGCCAAAAATTGTAAACCACTATTGTGGGATCACCCATAAGGGAACATATGAGTTCAGGAGATGGAAAGAAATTAAGGAAGAGGTTGTTAAGAAAGTATAAATAGAAGGAAGAGAGAACTAACGAGGGGAGAAAGCATAACGAAAAGGGCCATTAGGAAGAGGAAGAGCATAGAGAGGTGTGTGGAGAATTTCTAGCAGTTGAGAGCAAACTATGAGTTTGAATGGAAAGTAAAAGAAGTTATATATCAAAGAGGATTTTATGCCATGAATAGGGTAGAAGAGAGTTCCGAAGGAGCTAGTGAGAGGAGCAAGACAATAAGAGATGCCATGAGTAGGCTAGAAAAGGTGAAGAGCTCATGTGAAATCAATTGGGTAGCATAGAAAATAAAGGGTGAATACCATGTATGGGGTTAATTGGGAAATGTTATAAGGGGAGGTGAAGATTCATGCAAGAAAGAAGGTTGCAATTAAATAAAGATAAACAAGCTAAGTGTGTGAGGACAATTCTACAACTAAGTGTGTGTAAGAGTGTGAATAGGGGAAGGTCAAGTTCCTACATATAATGAGAAGAAATAGTTTATGTAATAAATATGTCACTTGGTTTGTTGATTCACGGTGTTATGAGTGTGTTTGGTTTCATAAAGTTAGGTCTCTATTTCTAAGTAATTTTCTACATGTGGGTAGTATTATTGATGGGTATGATGCAATAGGTTCTCAATTTTGGCACATTGAATCATAGACAAATGGAGAACCTTGGTTTTACTCCACATATCTACATGTGGGGTTCCCAAATGAGTCATCAAAGATATGATGCAACTTACAATAAGAGGTATTAGAGCACCAAGAGAGAAACTTGGATCATTGTCACGTGGCTTTGGATTTTACACTCCCACTATGATATATGAATTATAACTAAGATAATTATAGTGAACAACTTTTGGAATCTATTATTCCAAGATTTAATTTTATGACTTACACATTACTTATAATTTTTTTGTTGTTTTCCACAATTAGTGTTAAAAAATTAAAGACACATGGTATGCAATATGTATTTAATGTACACAATATTCACTAACACAATTGTAGAGTGTTCTTTGATCAAATTCTCTAAATGGTATTTACAATTATGCTCAGATGATGTTAAGAGATAATAAATTATGATAATCAACCTAGGAACTAACTCTCAATATGACATCCTAGGTGTGAAATTCAAATTCCTTCACGTGCAAGTTAAATACAAAACAATCTATTTTTGGATGATAGTTGACTCAAGTAGAGTAAAATTCAAGTTCAAATAAGGTGAATAAGATTGTGTGACCAATTCTATCAAGGGGATGAATTTTGACCCCATAATTCAATTTAAGGTAGGAAAATGGGTAAGGATTAGATTTGGTCTAGACCACTTGAGATAAATTATTAAAGCATATATAAATTGATTGATTTCTATAATCTTGTATATTAAAATTTATCGAATTGAGAATCAAAATGATACATCTAATGAAAAGATCACAAAAAGTATAAAACAAGTAGAAACAGGTGTAATTTATATACTTTTCTCCTTTACACCTAGATAAATAGAAAATTTCATTAATTATAGATTAGTTTTGAGTTTAAGGTCCAACTTGCCAAATAGTTTACTTCATTTTTTAGAATGCCCATTTTTAGATTCCAAAAATATATTTTTCAAAATTTTCAAATGTTATTATTTAATTCAATAAATTTTCAATTATTTGATGACCCATAATGCAATTATTTAAATTTATTAATGAAATCATGATGTCTCTCAATTGACACTTTATGATTTTAAAGTTCAAATATTAAATTCCAACATTATCGCAATAAAATTTTAATCTTCTATTCATATTTAATATTGTAAAACTCTATGGATAAAAAAATCAAATTTTTTTCTGTTAGATTTCCACATGTGAATAATTAATAAAAGGTTCATAAAATACTTACACATTCAAAAAGTAAAAACCAAATTAGAGAGAGAGAGAGAGAATTATGACTATTATTAACCATTTGCACCATGCTATGAACTCTAGTTTTCAATTATATGTTTAAATGTATTTGAAGAGTGCCTCATTTTTGGGTGTGGGCCTATATACCTTAGCAAAAGTGCATGAATGAGAATTTAATTTTTAATATAAACTAAATAAATCATCATAGGAAAAATTAATAGGATTTTAGAACAAAAATACTAACAATGTTTTTTATATATCAATTTTTCATCAATTATTAATATATTATACTTTCCATAAAAGATTGTGTATATTTGAAAAATTATATCCTTAATATTTTCTTATGCATTAATGCCAATCCTCCATCCCTAAATCTTGTTAAAAATTTATCATTCTTAAAATACAAGTATGGAACTTTTTAAAAGAGATCTTAGATCTAACTAGTAGATTAACCTAGAACAATATTTTCTTTACTTAACATTGTAGCACAAACCAATAGAGGCATTATAATTGGATAACATTCAAGAAGGAGAGCCAATCTACCTAGATTTTGTTCCTTTGTTGCAAAGAGGGAATACTAATAATTTGATTTAATTAACCTAATTGATATAAGCCCTAATAAGAAAATGCGAATAATTACATAGACCAAAAAAATGCACAAAAACTAACATAGATTTGAGAAAGATAGATAGAGGGGCACTGTCATTAGAACTAGAGGTTGAATTGGAGGGATACGGGCATCACACAACCTATTCCTATGGTTTTGATTTGTTCTAAGCTCCTATCCACCTATTACAATTTTCTTTTCCTTCCTAAAATATGTCACTATCAGGAATTCCAAATTCATATCTACACACACAAAAGAGGGAAAATGGTTGTGATATATAGGGGTTCAGATAATTCAAACCCCATGTTGATGTTCCCACCTACACAAAAAACAATGGTAATGATGATAAATAATGTGTGATCTCAAAGGAGAAAAGGAAAAAAAGATGACAAGTACCATAATAAATGGAATAACATGAGATAGAGTTATCTTGTGTGTGAAACCCTTGTTTGAGTGATTTCATATCACAAGTTTCCACAAGGACTTGAAAAAGAAGGAATGAAATGTCTTGAATACTTGCAAGGGTCAATCTGCCTAAAAAATAGTAGTACCAAGCATGTAGTGAGAGAGAAGTTGCATGTGTGTTAATAATTCTTAATAATTCATAATAATTATCCAAATGAGACAGAGAGAGTTGTATATATATGCATTCTAAGTATTTTTTATAGATAATCCAACCAAAAGTGTAATTTCATATACACCAAAGGCTGATATTTGAATTATAATTTTTTAAATGCTAATTTATAAGATCTAGGGGCTCCCAACACTTCTATCTAGGTCTTTTTTGCTCCCAAAATTTTGGGTCTTAGGGAATTTAATATATTTTCTTAATTTGGCCTCAAAATGACCAAATTATGAACATAATTGCTTATGCATGCAAAATAGAGTGTAAAGCCTAGTGTTAAATTGTTAGGGGTGATAATTTATGACACTACATTTATCCCCAACTTTAGTGAGGATATGTACTTACCTTCTGTAGTGTGGAAAAATATACGCTCTTGAAAATAGTACAATTTTATGCTTAACTTGGACCTATTTTAGCACCTTTGCATTAAATACCACTTTAAATCATCAATAATAGGCCCCTAAGACCCTTTATTTTGGATCTCGAGGCTTATTTCAACTAAAAACCTGACAAAATCATCAAAAAATAAAATTTCTAATAACCCACCCCAAAAATCTAGTGTGAGACTCATACACCACCTTGGGCATACGACTCCCCCTAGGTGGGACCCATATGCCATAAGTGGCGTATGAGTCCCATTTGGGGATTTTTTATGGTTTGAGCGGGAAATTCAAATCTTTAATTCAATTTTTTGGTTGATGTCGGCTTTTGAGATCTAAATAATGGTAAATTAGGTGTATTGCCTATATAAACAAGCTTCTAAGTCATTATTTCATCAAAGAAAGAATTTTTAAGAGAAAATTTAAGATCAAAGCAATCAAGAGCATTCAAGCATTCTTCATAAGAGAATTCAAGAACAAGTAATCAACAAAGTTGAAGCCTTGGAGCAAAATTATTGCATTTTTGCAGGTCTTCAATATCACTTTCATTCAAGATCTAGCATTGTCAAGGGTTGATTATGGTTGTCTATGGTGAATCACAATGGATTCTAGGTTGGGGAGATGCAAATAGCCATCAAGCCAAGCCTAAGGACTTGTTTCGTAAGTGATTTCATCCTCCATTATCACTCTACATTTAGCCTAAGGAAGGTACACGCATCATCATTTCTTATTAGAGTGATTTGACATCTCTCAAAGTGAGTCATTACATTCAAGCTTCATTCATGCATCTCATTCTGACACATTAGAATAGGGTTGCACATTTTCAGATTTCCTAATCTTAGGCACACTTAAGGTTAGGGTTTATGTTCACATTTGCATTCAAGATTCATTATGTCTATCAAGGTTTAATTACCAAACTAGGGGTTTGACCGAGGCAAACCCACCATAAGCAAATCAAGTCTATATTCTGCTCTGTATGTCTTTCTACGGTTTCAGATCCAAAAATTAGTTTGGAAGAGGAGAGAAAAGGTTGAATCATAGATCTGAACTTTGAATTCCTGAAAAAGAGAAACGAGATTGATACAACAGAAGTGGTGCATGAGTCCCACTACAGGCAAAATTTCTAGAGTTTTGTAGATCCTGAATCTACATTGCCAGAAAACTGTTCCAAATCAAAAACCCTAGTATGGGATTGATACGCCCAAAGTGGTGTATGTGTCCTAGTGTGCCCTAATTTCAATATTTTTAGTGTTTCAAAGCTCATTCCAATCTTTTTCAGGTTTCCAAGTGCACACCTCTAATCTTGCAGTTCTTTGCTTTGATTTACATGCATTTTGAGGTCATTTAATGAAGTATTGCATCATATTACCTAGGTTAAAAATTATATCTTGCATTTCATTAGTCTTTCCAACTCCTAGCTTGGAGGTGAAACCCTCTTTAGTTTATAATTCAGACCCTAGGATAGCCCTATTAAAAGATCTCTTTCTCCTTTGTACACCTTGGGTTGAGATCTCTAGGGTTTTCCTTGAATGAGAGAGTGTGAAGATTGTTATTCTATCTCCCAAGCATAGAAGCAACACAATTCAACCTTTCAAATTCATACTCACACTAAAGTATGAAGAGGGTAGATATATTTAGCAAAATACTAAAAAGACAAAATGACTCTAATTTAAGAGATGTGATATCCCCTAGACATAAGATCCTATCAATTCACAATGTCAAGATAAAAAAACCACACACATAATACAAATATATCACATACAATGTGAGGAAAAATGAACATACATAAGGAATACACTAAGAAAATAATAGAGTGCATATAAAGTTGATCCGTAGGAAATATGGTTCCACCTTTTAGGAGATGGAACGAGGAATAAGGGCCTATTTCACTATTGGTTCATTAAAGGAAATGCTAGAGATCCCTCAACCAAGTGAATTCAATTAAGGGAAGGGATGTGACTACTAGGGATATTTCCTTGGGTGTGATTGAAAAGAAGGGTTCACCACTAAGCAAGTGCTTAGAAAGAAAGGAATGCAAGTAATATGCAAATCTAGTTATATGGCCTAGAAAATGGAATTTCAAAACATGTAATCAAACTGATAAACAAGATCAAATAGAGATGTGCCTAGAGAAATGAAGATGACTAGGAAAGACCTTAAAACCCTAAAAATTATCGCTTTTAAGGTGTACTGGGACTCATACGCCAGATTGGGTGATTTAGTCCTAGTATAGGGTTCCTGGGTAGGATCTGCAATCTCCAAGTAATTGATCAGAATCTTCTAAAAATTAGAAAAATGGTTGTACTAGGACTCATATACCCAGACAGTTGCAAACTATCTCATTTCTTTATGAAGTGTCCCAAGAGCAGCATTTTGAATTGAAACTTTGTGAGCCTCTAAAGATAGATTAAAGAAGCACTTTACCACTAGTTTCATGTAAATAGGTTGGATATATTGCTCTTGATTTGATATTCTATGAGCCTTGACAACTTCTTATGATAACTTTTGCAAATTTTATAACTTTGCAATTTTGGCACTTTTGAAGGCTTCAAATCCACTTTTTCTTCAACATATAAACCTATAATCACATAAAGAGAGGGGAAATAATGTTGTTTTGTTAGGGAATGGTGGTTTTCCTTGGTCAAACCTCGTTTTGGTAATCAAACCTTAATGAGAAATGAAGCATGAATGAAATGAAACATGAGACATAGATAAAGTAATAGAACCTTGTTTGAAATCTTGTAGATCTACAAACAAGCATGAAGTGGCCTCAATGGATGTAGATCTTGATCATGATTATTAATGGAATATAACACCTTTGAATACTTGAATTGATCTTGAATAATACATCACAACATTAGCTCAAAACCACATGCATGATGCACAAATCCTTTGACATGATAATGGATCTTGAATGTTATAGTAATCTTCTTCAAATCTACCCTTGAATGCTTTCTAGAATGCTCTATAATGCTCTTGTGAAAGTACTCTTGATTGCTTATGAAATTCTAGTATGAAACTATGTAAAATGACCTTGTATTTATTCTTGTTTATGCCAAAATTCCTAAAATTGCAACATTAGAAGCCGACATCAGATCTAGGATAGTAAAACCCTGCCAAGAATTTGATTCAAAATAGGTCTTGGTTAAAGTGGGCCTCATATGCCAGTTGGGGTGTATGAGTCCCAGTGTCTTAAACATGGGACACAAACTCCAAGAAATGTCTTGTTTAATGTGCAATTTGAAATTAGGTCCCAAGACCTAGGTGGGACTCATACACCCAAGGTGGCGTATGAGTCATAGATCACAAAATTTGGAACACCAAACCTAAAAAATAGTATTATGATTGGTTATTTGATAAGTGATGGGATTATCCATGTGAAGATGCAATTAATTAGGCTTGCAGATGCAAAATAGAACCGATAAAGGAATAAATAAGTTCAATTAATTAATAAAGCCCTATATTATTGTGAAAGTGTAAGGATACACTTTACAACACCCTAAATAAGGCACAATTAGGTTCAATTTATCATTAATTATTCATTCCCATATTAAGTGTGTAAAAGGGTTACTTTTTTCTATAGTGCATTTAGCCTCCACTTTAGTGAGAGGAGGAACTTGCTTCAAACTCACACTAAAGTAGACAAACACACATCAAGAGGGCTCCTAGTGTACTAATGTGGATGGTATAGGATAAAAAAAATCAAAGGATGTGGTCAATCCCCCATGATCCAAGATCCTACATCAAACTGACATAAGCTCGAAGGGAGACACACAAGGTGTATGATATGCAACATCAAGATACACAAACATACAATGTCAAAGACCTAAAAAAGAAAAGAGAAAAAAAACCAAATAAAAAGGGGTGGATCAAGCCTTGACCATTTGTCCAAAATGATGCAGATCAAATCTAAGTTATTTGTCCAAAATGCACGCTCACTCTAAGGCAACAAAACTTCAAGTTGTTCTTGGGCTTACCCCCCCTCGTGGACCATCAAAAAATGGATCGAATATACTAAAATCTTATTAAGTAAATTTGATAAAGTGAAAGTGTCCCACGCCTATAGAGAAGCCAATAAGGTGGCAGATTACTTCGCCAATGAAGGGGTTAAGAAGGGTGGGGAAAACACGTGGAGGAAGAATGACTACCTCCATCCTGAAGTGAAAGCGCTAATTTATTATGATTCAGTGCATGGAAGAGAACTCTGTCTTCATCATGATGAAACGGATAAAGATCAGGTACATCGATTTCATTAGATTTGATGGGACCGACGTCATTTTCTTTTTCAAGAGTCTCCAGCACGCTTTTTGGGTGTTTGTTAAAATATTCCTAAACAGGACCCAGATCAACTGTAGAGTGTTGTCAAACAGAGCTTTGAATATGGGTGGAGAAAGAAAACGTGTGGAGCCGAGTAGTTTTCAGGAGCATAGAAAGAACGCCAAAGCATGGGAAAGAATTGAAAAGGGAGGCTTAGTCTCGTATATGGAAAAGCTCCATGGTACGGACAAGGGAATGCTGGACTATTTTGTTAAAAACTGGAAAAATGGTGAGATTGTGTTGTTTGGTAGGAATGTTAAGCTAAATGAGGACTTAATCAGTGAGATAACTGGTCTTTCGACGGAGGGTGTGAAATTCTATCGGGACCGATGATTCTCTAATGAAGCGGTCATTAAATTTCCTAAAAAAGATAAGGAGAAAGCTAAGATGGTTAAGGTTGCCAATAGCTACTTTGATGTTGAGTCCATCAAATCTATTTGGAAGAAAGTTTTAAGAGTTATTATGGAATATATCACTGTTGACGGACGCTTCACCAGAGTTTATGGCTACCACTTTGCCATTCTGAACCACTTCCGTCACAAGGTTCATATCTCTCTGCCTTTTTACTTATTCTCTTCTTTGAAGAATTTCCTTGATGAAGTTGAAAGAAACCCTAGGAGGACTGCTATTATTCACCCTAGTCTTGTTAGGCTCACTTTTGAGCATTTTCAAAATTTACCTGCTTTGCCAAAAACTGTTGAAATTGAAGACTTGGATGATGAGGAGACAGAAAGTAGTAGGGAGATCGACCCCCGGGCCCCCCTACTTGTGTTCCTGTTGGTCCTGATACCACTGCTCCCCAGTCCCCGTCTTGTCGGAAAACCCTTAAGGAGTCTACCCCGCTGTCATGTCCTAAATTGCAGCCTTTGCAGGAGTGCCCTAGTCTGGGTTTTGCCTCGCCGCCCTATTTTAATCCCCTACCGTCTCCTAGTTGCCCTACTCTGGGTTTGTCCCCTGGTTTTAAAGGTACCCCTGTTACGAAACTTGTTTCGTATTTTGGGAATTCAATGGAAATCCTCTCTGATAAGCCCATGGTCAGTAAGGAATCAGCCCCTAGTGCCCCGGCGTCTAGAAAATTTGGGAATGGACCTTATGATTCCCATATTCAGGATGAAATTAATTCATCCCTAAATAAGCTCAAACTTGAGGACATGGTGAGTATGGCAGAAAAAAGTACGGAGGGCCTTTTCACTATTCTCAAGTGGACCCAGAAGGAAGTCTATGATTTGAAAGGCCGTAATACTGATCTCAGCAACAGGATCATGGACTTGGAGTAGAAGATTAGCTGGAGTCGTAGAGAGAATGAAGGATAGGAAACTCCCTTACCAAGGAAAAGACAACATTCATAGGAGGAAAGATTGACTAGTATCGAGTGCAGTATGTCCAAGATTGGCCAAAACATTAGGGCCACTGTAGCGAACAATCACAAAATTGCTAGGCATAACACCATTATCATCAATGCGATGGTGGAAAAGCTTGAAAAAAACCAAAAGGGTTCGCTGGTCGTGGATTTGGTTGCGGATAGGGGAGGCAACAGATCTGCTGGTGAAGGGATTTCAACTCGTACCCAGGCTAACATTAAGAGGAAGACCCCGACTTCATCACATATGGCTCAAATTCTCAAGCAGGGGTTACAGGATATGAAGGATGTTGAAAAGGAGGCTGAGGAGTTACTGAACACCTTGGAGTAGTGCGGTGGTGTTTGTTGTTGGTTTTTTGGGCCCTGTTGTCTCATTGTGCTGTCATTTCCTTTTTGGGACAGCTGTTTGCTTGTTTGAACTTCTTTTGTTATATTTTATTGTTTAAACTCTGCGGTTTCAGGTCCCTGTAAAACCTATTTTTTCCTTTTCAAAAACAAAACTTCAAGTTGTTCACTAGGTGAGTATTCAAAAAGGGTAGCCTAGTGAGAAAGTCATGCCTCTATATCGACTTCTCACCATACAATGAGAAAGTCATGTCCACATTTAGGCTTCTCATCATACTAACCATACCAAAGCTATCCCTCTAATAACTCCAATAGGGCACCACAAAATGAAACTTTGAGCTACATAAGGCCTAACAAGCTATGTTAGGAACTTATGAACATTTATGTATGTAAAGCATTGTTCAAAGAGATATTTTCTTAATTCATGTAAGGTCTCTTCTTAGGGAACATCATGTTTAATGTCTCCAAGAGAGGAAAAATCAAAGAAATATCATGCTCTCAGAAGAAATCAAACCCAATGACATCACCAAGAAAAGGGTGCATCACAGGAAGAAAGAAAATTTCACAATGAAACATGAGTGTCAATGTATGCCCCCAGTTTAAAGTGATTGCTAACACCACTTCTATGATAAATTTCTTTAAAGTAGAAGAAGACATGAGAGCTTATTCAGAAATCCATGTTCCAACTCATATGTTCTCAAATGAAACTACATCATGAATAAGGGGTTTCCCCCAAAATGTCATACTAAAGATAACTCAGTATGTCACATGCGAGCCAACTTAAGGCATGTCGTCCATATCCCAAGATTTCTCTTATATATACATGGAAGGAAGTCAACTAGCCAAAAGAGACAATGACAAGTGTCATACACGGACAAGGCTAACCCCTTGCCCCCACTGAGTGTAAGACAAGGATGAGCCAAGATGATTGATGAGAAACATGGAAATTAGTATCAATTAGAGGAACTAGGTGCTTCAACACAAGGAAGAGCACCACACACTAGTAGAATTTGACAAATAAATGACTACGTGACTAACACTTTTAGTCACAACAACTAAAGATGACTAAATTCTACTCATTTTTTGCAACACAACTGTAAATGACTAAATAAGTGACTAATTTTATCATCATAAGTGACTAATTTGATCGTCAGGTAAAAAATGACTAGTCACAAATAAAAATGGCTAAATAATTAGTTACACAAATAAAAATTGGACAATATGATATTAAAGTGGATAATTAAGAAAAAAAATGAATTGAGGGAGTGGGTTGTATTATAATATAATATAATAATAATATATTATATATTATAATACAATATAATATATTATAATATAATATGATATATTATAATATAATATGATATTATATAATATAATATGTATGATATATATTATTATATATTATTATATATTATCATATTTATATTATAATGTATTTAATAAATATATATATATATATATTAATATTATATTATAATATAAATATGATATTATATAATATTATATTTATATTATTATATAAATATAATATTATTATATATAAATAAAAGGGGGAGATTTAATTTTGAAATTATCTATAACAATAAAAATCAAATGCATTTGAAATCAAATTCAAATGAAAAAAGCAGGCAAAGGAGATTTGAAATGACTTAGGGTTTTGAAAAAAAAGCAAGCAACGAAGCCTTAACTTAAAAAAATGTGAAAGAACTATTTTTTTCCATTTGAAAATAGCTCGACAACTATGGAAAAGTAGATAAAGGAGGTTGTGAAGCAGGGGAAGGGTTGTGCCAAGGACATAGCCAACTAATAGAGATAATCAGAGGCATGGAAGATAGAGGTATGGCAACAACAGATGTAGGTAATGCAAAACATGCAAAAAGGTCAAAGCAAACTGTTCCCTACAAATAAACCCTAAAAGTGAATACCAACGAGGAAGAGTTTGGAGGAGCCAAATCCAATAGCGGCAAGGAAAGCAACAAAAAACAACAATATAAGGTAAAGGATGCAATAATGTAAAAACCTAAATTTTCTCATTATCGCATCTTGGCCATCATTTCATTTTAATAAACATACTCTAAAACCCTCATTGAAACCTTATTTTTATGATGCAGCTCACCGAATTGGAGAAGTGAAAGGTGAATGCTCCTTATTCTCTCAACAGATCCCCCAATTCGGATCCAAATCCCTCATCTCCACAACAATAGCCATTCCATCATCAAGGCTTTCGAACCCTAGGCAAGAATGCTACTGACTCTCTATTCCCCCCGCTACCCATCACACTTGTACTTCCTACCCCAACTCAATCTTCTTGCTCCATCTTTGATCTCAAATTGGACCCGCATCAATAACTTTAGACTAGCATCATATTCCTCCATTCGTTTCGCCCTTTCTATCATTATTGTGAGAACATTGATAGAAATAAATGAGGTCTGCAAGGAAGAGTTTGGAAGAGCAGAAACCAATAGCAGACATCTATATCTTTTCATTCTTCATATGTTTTGAATGCAGGTTGAATGGTTTTTGCCAAATGTGCTATCTGGGTTTTTCCCATGTGTTTCAAAAATGTTTTTTTTTAATGAATGAACAAAGTGATGTGTTTTTTGATGCACAAGTAATGCCATCCTTGTTATTTGTTAGTAACCATTAGATAAATCCACGATTTTGAGCTTAGTCTACAATAAAAGTGATTTCATAATAATTATAAAGACAAAAATGATTCTACTTTATTTCATTATGTTACTGCTTCTCTCAGGTTTATTCCTAGATAGCAATCTAGTTTGTGAGTTCGTGAGAGCTTTTTTATGCCCAAATAGCAGTCTAGTTTGTGAGTCCACATTTGAAGTGCAAATGAAATGCTCTAACACAAATTCACTATTTAACAGTGCATGAGCTGAGATGGATTTGTTTTTAAATAAGGAGAAACACATTTTATAGTATTCATTGTGTTGTAGGTGTTCAAAAGTGAAGGTTCTTGAGTTTCAAATCCAAATGAAACTTTCAAGAAAATAAATTCATTGATAGTAAAGTGACTCTCTATTTTTATGCCTTTTTGAATTCTTCAATTCTTCAATAAATCTTGTAAAACAATCAGTGAGACAAGTTTCTAGTGAGGCACATCATTTATATGTTTGGACTTGCCAGTGAGGTTATAACCATTAAGGTTTTGATTTTTCAGTGAGGCTTAATGAAGTAAATTTTAAGAGTGGTTTTTTCTCCTTGTACAGGGCCTTCCACTCATAAATAATATGTTGTGGCTCCTCTTGATTTTTGATCTGTTTGTGTCTGATCAATCATATTTTTTTAAGAATTTTAGTCTTCATTTCATGATGCTTCTCTCAACATTTGAATATCTATGAAACTTGAAGTTTATATACATAAATTTTTGAGGACTAATTAAGTTAGATTTGATTTGTAACTCGAATCACTGATTCACCCAAATAAATGGCTAAACTATGACTAAATAAATGACTACCATGACTAAAATAAATGACTACCATGACTAAATAAATGACTACAATGACTAAATAAATGACTACCATTACTAAAATAAATGACTACCATGACTAAATAAATGACTACCATGACTAAAATAAATGACTACTATGACTAAATAAATGACTACCATGAATAAATAAATGACTACCATGAATAAATAAAGGCACTTCAAGGATAAGTTAAAGAGTTACAAGGGGGAACAACCACAAAGAAATATACTCTGGAGGACATTTGTCCTTATCCTTTCGATCAAAGTCTTAACATGATTCCTTTTCCCAAGCATTGTGAAATGCCAAAATTTGATCACTATAATGGGAAATCGGATCCAATGGATCATGTTAGAGACTTCTGAAACATGACATTGGAATTCGCTCACGAAGACACTTACTTGATGCGATTGTTTCCTAGGAGTCTTTAAGTTCACTCTATGGAATGCCTATCAAAGATTACACCTCCCATAAAGACATTTGAAGAATTAATCAACCTATTCATATCAAAATATGCTTACAACATCCAGCACCAGGTCACCATGATAGATCTCTGCAAAGTTGCACAAAAACCTGGTGAATCTTTCATTATGTTTCTTCAAAGATGGAGAAGAATGTTCGCTAGATATCCACATCTTGTTCCTGAAAAGGAAAAGATGGTTACCTTCATTAACAATTTAAATTCAGAAATGAGCTATCATTTGAACTTACATTGTCCTCCTTCTTTTGAGAGAATGATTGAAGATTCCATAACCATTGAAAATGCTTTGGTCAAAAGAGGAATAATAGAACATGACAAAGACAATCCTAGCTCATCCAACCATCACAATAATCAGGACAAGTCTAAATTTTGGACTCACAACAAAAATGTGGTGAATGATGGTGTTGTTGATGCAAATCATGTCTCAACCAAGCCATTTGTCCTTAGTACTCCAAGCATTCGCAACAACAATGTCAACTCGATTGCAAATCACGGAAACAATCCTCCCCCTCCAAGGAACAATATAAATCAACATTCTACTCCCAATCAAGGGACTTCCAACAACCAAGGTTATCGAGGAACCAATAACAATCACAATTCCTTAGGGAACACCTCGAATACAAATCCACAAAAATTCGCATTCTTCTCTAATAGAAGAACTTTCACTTCATTGGGTCAATCTCTAGAATCCGCATTCAAAG
>VDFB02000013.1:163005374-163504371 GCA_007258455.2 Sequoia sempervirens | reverse complement strand
GACCCTAAGTCCTCTGAAACAATCACCTCCACCATATCCACCAAACAATCAAGTGATGAATCAACATCTGCATCCATCTAATCTATCCCATGTCATGCCATAAATGATGAATGTAGAGGACTACGAAGGTGAGATGGCATTGGTGATGATGAAGTAGAACCAATCAACATATCAGTAAAACCCATAGTTTTTTGCAGCTGTCGTATGAACTGTAGGTGGATCCTGATACGCACTAGTGCTCAGCTGAGAGTGATTGGATCTTGGAACTAAATGACCTCTGCATCTCAAATGCTCTCTAACATGCTCTATACCGATCCCATTATTTGAAGCAATGTGGGCATATGCCTCCAATAGGTCCTCAACCAAACAATGCAGAGTCATGCGTGCCATATCTCCTGTAAGTGCATCAAGTTGTGTAGGAGTTGGGATGTCGACCACTGTAAAAGGATCCATGGTGTTCCACTATGTTGAAAATGGTGTGGATTAGGAATGTCTGGACATCAAATACTGACCTACACAATCATCAAATATCCTAGTGGTGGCAACCACAATGTCACCTACAGTGTCAATTGCTTCCTTTTGGGAAGCAACAACAACCTCATTTGCTATGGGGGCTAGAGCTGGGGTGAGAGCAGGAGACCTGTCACCAACCAATACCCTAAACACTAGGTGTGGTCTATCTGCTCAATGATAGGTGGGCCTATCAGCAATCCTACCACGCCCCTAACCAACATATGGTGGAATGCCTAGGTAGTTAACTTTGAGGCCCAAATGGACCTCAGCATACAACTGCTGAACAAAATACAATGGAATCTGGTCATTGTTTGGGTATAGACCATGTGCTGCAAGAAATCATGGGTAGATCAATGAGACCATAGTATGAGCACATCTAGTATTTGTAATCCCCTGAACCATTTTACATTTTTTGATAAGGCTGGAAGAAACAATTGGATTTTATCATTTCTTGGTGACACTATCTTGTATTTTTTAGGGGAACATCACCATGTACTTCTTCTCGCATGCGGGAAAGAATAGCAGTCACTCTGTCTGGGGAATATGCACTAGTCCTCTCAAGTTCATTTTTTAGTTTTTCTAGACTATGCAATATTAACATGCATGGTTCACTATATATCCCTAGGTTTTCACCCTGTGCTAATGAATCTCTCAATTTTTTTATCTCATTACTAGTATTTGCAAACAAAGAATCTGGCATAGGTGGAACATGATCTACATTTTCCATGTTATACATATATATAGTACACCCTAAGAGCAATGAAGACTTTGGTAAATAATATATCTAGATAAGAGTCTAAATCTAAAATAGAACTTGTAATAATTTCATCTACTCATCAATAATATTTTCATACCATTAACAATTTGAAAGGAATTGGAATACAACTATAATCTATAACATAGCATCCTTAAATGGTTCAAATTTTAAATGAAACGATGAAAGAAAGAATAAGAATACAAAGATTAGTATAAAATCATTTGAAAATAATTGGGGATAAAAATATTTAATCTAATAGTTGGTAACATAAATGAATTTTAAAATAAGTTATGTAAGTGAAAAAGTTATATTTTTCCCTCATTTGAACCTAAGTTGCTCTAGTTAAAGATATGTCCCGTTGAATTCACTAGATATCAATATTCATGTAAGAATCCTCATAAAGGATGAATTTAATGGAAGATAATATAAAATCCTTCATATGAGGATGAATTTTATCATTACAATATGATTAAATCATCTCAATTATATAGCCAATAACATCAAAAAATTATAGATTAGAAAGCAAAATAATTAGACATTTATCATGGGCAGGGGCCCTAGCTCGGTTGGCTAAGTAATTCCGTTGTGGCTCGGCTTCCGGCTGGTCCGCAAGTTCCTAGTCTCCAGGTAGGTGGTATCGGGCGTGTCCGCGCCGATTAGCCATGATCACATTAAAAGTTTACCCGAGCACTGCAATTTTATAGAGTCATGCTACCCGATTCACGCAATCTAAAAATTAGACATTTATCATATTTTACATAGCCTTAAAGTTTTAGATACCATATCAAACTAACTTTAAACTTATAGATTGCATAAAGCTATAAATTGAATGCGTTGTTTAAAAACTAATTTATTAAGAATCCAAATCTAATAGGGTGGCTTCATTGCATACTTGTTATAAATATCTCTCACTAAAATCAAACCAGTACATTTTATATATATTTTAAAAGAAACATATATAATTGTTATGCCATAATTTTCACTATATCTTGGCCTTGGATCTCCTTCAGCTAGATCAATTAAAAATTGTTTTGTAATTATGTTGGAGGATTTAATATCATTAGAGCTGTCATGGAACTACCTCTCTTGATCAATGATAGATTTATCCACTCTCGAGAATGTAAATATGTTCGAGATAACTAAAAAATAATTTGTATCCCTTATATCCTTTCATCCAATGTAGTCTATCTCTTAATTGAGATCCTCTACCACAATTAAGTTCAAATCTTCTAATTTTTATTTCAAAGAAAGCAACCACTCATTGTAGAAAATTTATTAGTAAGTGCTATAAAGCCAAAACAAGTTTTTTTTCTATTTGGATCCATATTTTTTTTCCATTCTATATCTCTTTCTAGCCATATTCTTATTATAAGATCATAGTAAGGTAGTGTAATAGATTTAATCGCATCATTCCACAATTGTATCCACTTACCATTTTGATGAGGTCTAGGAACATCAAACTGTGTGATATTAGGAAGCCAAGCAGTGATCAATCGGATTTCAGGGTGGAAGCGGTTGAGCTTGAAGGATAGATTAATAGGTATGAGGAATAAGAAGTTTGAAAAGTTTAAAGAATTGGGAGGTGATATGTGAGATAGGTTTAATAGAATATACTTAAATAAGGGTGTTTTGTGGAGAAGGAACAATGGAAAGAGAAATAACTAAGTTTTAATCTATCAATACAACTAAGTTTCCCTTAGTTCACCATCTCTTTAGTTGGTCCAAGTGAACTAGTGATCAGTATAAGAATATTTTTTTTCTAAAATGGGATCTAAACCCCTCATGGTATTTCTAGTTAGGATGTAGGAATTCAATTATTTCTTAGAGATTTTATGAGAACTAAACCAACTTGTATCTTGGTTTTTTCCACCATATCATATTCACCTCCTTGTAGCCATTTAGTTATAGGGAGGGCATAAAAATCCACTCCCACAATTTAACTTGAGATGAGGAGTCATTAGGCATATTACAATAAAGAAAAAATGAATAGCTATTCCTTGCATTAGTAGTAAGCACTAAGCACAATTGTTTTTTGGATCCACTCCTCAATAGATGATAAACTTAGCCAAGTATTGGGAAAGGTGGGTCAACCTTGCATCCTAATATTCTGATTTATTATTTTGTCCTCATTAGGAAATGAGGCATCTCACTTTGTGTTGGTAGTTATTTGTCATTTGTTGAATGCTTCAAGGGAGGTGTCTAAGATGTTCTAAATGCATATAATATTACTATAGCTTTATAAGATGAAACCATAGATTATTGTTGAAGATCGTGGTAGCTTCAGGAGAATACCTTCCAGCCCAGTACGCATGAAGATAATAATTAAATATAGCCATTGTCTATTTAATTTTTATATGCATCTTAATGAAGAGTCATTCCCTTTGATAAAAGATGCATTTAATAAAGAGATGTGAATTTAATAAAGAGGCACGACTTTGAGGTGGCTGACTTATTAAAATTAGTAAAAGATATTTAATTCTTTTGAGGCTGACCTAATATGATTTGGAGTGACATGCTTCTTCATATTGTATATATATTCATTTGATTATTTCATTCTGACTCATTCATTAGCATTCAGTTCATATCACATACATGTGAGTTTAGTCCAAGTACAGAAGGCGAAGTTTTTGATTCAAATTGATTATTGTCAAGTGTGTGTTCTTCAAGGTGGAGTGATATCTCTTGTGATTGTATCTTGTATTAGCGAAATATTGTTTTGTTTTGGCTGTGTTGCATTCTTAGTTGATGCTCATATTCATCCTTTAGATTGGCCTATTGTAAAAGGACACTCTCCTTATTAAGATTCAATATATAAGTGTTATTTTGTGGCTGGTTTTTCTCCCTCAAGAGGGTTTTCCCAAGGTATCTGTTGTGTTATTGTGTCTGATTTGAATTAATTTATGTGCATACAATCTTATCATTAAAACTTACAATTATGACATATTATTATGACATTTAAGAGCATCACTATAGAATATTTATAGTAAAGTATTGATTGGTCAAAATTATGAAAAAACATAAGCAATCTTTTAAGAAATAGCAACTGTGTCAAGGAAAAAGATGTGGACATTTACAAGAATTTTTTTTTAAGCAAAAGTGGGAGACCACTTATAATTTTATTTATATATAATATTTTACATATAGTTGGTTCAGGTGGACATACTAGTGAGAAAGAACCAGTAAGAAAACCCCCAGTTGCAGTCCGAGTAACAAATTTTACAAAATATCAAAAATACTAGTGAGGTCCTAGTACAAATGACCAATTGTCTGATTACAACATATCTTACAAAATCACATTGGTTGAATACATCAGTACATATGCAAATTCTCTTATGCACCCAAAATACCCAAAAGAAGACATCATGCTAGATATACCCATGAACCGAATACATAACACAATGGAGATTACAAAACCTTACTAAACATAAGACTGATAAGCTAGGAAGCCACTTTCAAAAAGATGCAGATTTTCCACCAACATGCTGAAAGCCATTAACCGAGCTTTCTTTTGTTTCCACTCATTTACCTTTGTGTTGGCGATCATGCTCAAATGAAGGTTTTGATTTGTTTTAATATCAGGCACATAACGATAACAAAATTTCCTTTTGGATGAAGATGGAAGTTGCAAATCATGAATGCAAACATGACTTCTCAAGAAAGAAATGGTATTGATATTTTATTTTTAAATCATTAACTCTGGTGAAAGCTGAAGAGATCACATCTATTTAGAACTGGTAGAGATGTGAAGAAGTCATGCAACAGATACAATATGCCTTGGAATATGTGAACATAGGCCTCTTCTTATGAAACAAAACCTTCTTTGAATAATTAACATTAGAAATTAATACAGTTTGGCGAGCATATTGTATAATCACACTAGAAACCAACAATGGAAGATTGAGTCTCAACTAAGAATTCCACCTTATAGATAACATTCATACTAGAAGCGAACAACAAAAGACCAAATTTCATTTAAATAAAGTTCATGTGTTATATATCATGCCTTTGAGGGGTCCATAAGTACCATGAGCCTTTTGAAATCCTTCTCCATCTAAATGCATCCATTCCAAGACCATTGGGAGGTGGGTATACAATATGAGCCAAGTATTAATTTCTAATGTTAATTATTAAAGAAGGTATATATAAATCATCGGCATCTTTTAATTACACAGATTTAAATTCAGCTGAATTTTTTCTGATGCATGATTTGTTATATTTGTGAATTTTTCTTAATATAAAAAACATATTTTATTCTATTAAAATTAACCCATCTATTCCATAAAGTCATAAAAGGATGCTCTTATTTTAAATTATAAGTATATAATTCAAAATTAATTAGTAATTTTCAAGATAGAGTACACACAATTATTTAGTTAAAATAAAATAATATTCTTATTTCCATGTGAGAGTTATGTAGAATGGTAGTTTGATGTCTCAAAAATATTTCTTTCATATATACTAAATTTTTATCATTGCAAATTATGAGTCTCAATTATATATCCAAGCACATCAAAAATTTATAAAGTGGAAAGAAAAATAATCACACGTTTATCATATTTTTGTACAAGGTGTTCAAAAAGACTAAAAGTTTCCCTAGAAAGAACTAATTTAAAAGGAATAAAAAAAATGGAAAGTGTCTACCTCATTGTATGTTGACCTTTCCCATACAAAAAGATCATGGAAATGCTAAATGAGTTGATATAAGAATTTTTAAGAATGAAGGCACAAAATTCATAACAAGTTAATCCTAAAAGAAACAAGAAAGGCAATGAATAAAATCTTCCTAGTTATTTTGAAAGAAACTTTAAAAGGTTCTAAATCCCCTTCACACCCCTTTCTAAATGAAGATAAAATAAATAAGTTACCAAATATTTCTTAGAGTTTAAGGTGGTGATTTTAATATGATTTGAGAACAAATAAGATAAATTAGATGAAATCAAGTTTTGTTGTAAAGGTGATGAATTTTGGGGGAATAAGATGAAAATAATTTTGAACCTAGTTGACTCATTAAATGGCAATAAGATAGATTTTAAAGGGCTTTATTTAAAATATGTAATAGTTAGAGTACCAATACATTATATCTCTATTAGATAGTTATTTTCATGTACCTCTGCAATCTATAATTTATAGCTAGTAGTGATACGCAATCCTAGACACACTTTGATAACCACATGACAGTTGTTTCATTTTACTAGAGGATACCTAATTGGAAAAGTGTATAGCATTATGATAAAATTTAGACTTCAAGTTGAAAGAAAATGTCAAAATATTTAAATAAAATGGTGGGAGGAACAAGTTTCAAGAATCTCCTTGTAATAATTAATTGCAATAATAAATGATTAAAACTAAACACGAATGGATATGTCACCAATAATTTTTAGATAAAATGATTAAAATTAGAGCCAAGATATCTTAGTTCAAGTATCATGATAAAGGTATCAAATTCTTATTCAATGTAAACATAGCCGAGTTTGATAGATAAAAAGTTGGCCCCATTAATACTATGGGAGCATTGTCTAATGAGATTAAGTTGACACTATATTCAATTTTTAGAAGTTAGAACCCTAACATTTATATGAGGCTTGTAAAATAGAACCTTATTAGGAAGAGGAGGAGAGGAGAAATGAACCCATAATAATTATACTTATACAAATAAAATAATAATAATGTTTAAATTCATTTCAAATGTTAAATTGCTTTCTACTAATATGGTGGATCAATAGCTAATCGGTATGAGTAAATAAATAATTATAGGGAAATTAAGATCAAGGTGAGAATTTATAAAATAGTATTAAGAAGTTGTTTCTATATATTAACTATTTTCTTTTTTTCTTTTTTTGTTGAATATTTTATTGATTCTAAAACTTTACTGGGTTTGGTATCGAATTTTCATATCGATTATTTTCTTATTTTTCAATTACATCATCTGTATACTACTCAATTTAGGAGCAGAGAAATGTATGTGTATTTTAAAATATTATATTTATTTGATGGTTCCTTCAACCTCTTCCACTCCTTGGAAAAATTATCCAACCACTTAACTCTTCTTTATATTAACTTCAATTTAATTCTAAAGGATTTATGTATGTGTTATTAGTGATTTACTTTTATCCTTTCAATTTATTCATGATACTTTAATATAGTTATAATTAAGTACAATATTTTTCCGCACTGATATGCCTAAGAAACTCTTTAAATGTGAAATTATTTGATGAGGGAAGATATAAATTAAGATTATTCTTTCTTACTTACCTCATGCTCATCCATATTTTTTGTCCATAAATATCTCAAATCAAATTGGATTTTGCAAAGAGGATAGCTATATTTTAAATATTCGCTCTTAGTCAAAGTCATTTATTTCTTTGTACAAATTTAAAATTGATTTATGTAATTAAATTTTTAATAGTTTTAACATAGATATATGAATCTTGAATAGTTTTAAATATATATATATATATATATATATAGTAAAGTGGACATATTTTTATATTTTCCTAATACTAGAAAATTTAATAATACCTCCATTCCTTCTAATCCTAATAGAACTATTTTATTATACATTTCATTCAAAAAATCTAGTTTCTTTCCTCTAAATTTATTCTTCGATTCGTACATTTAGTTCACCAACCATTTTTGGAGTAATGTCATAAGACTCAAAGGCAAAATATGAAGAATTTTATCCAAGTTTCCATTGTATGCATCCTAAACTTTATACCATGAACTGTTTGATATAATTTCTCAAATAAATTTGTTAATGAACTATTTGATATAATGCCTCAAATAAATTTGTTAATGAATTGTTTGATATAGGGTGCATACAATGGAAACAATATTTCTATCATACTCCATCAAAAATTACCATGAACTATTTGATATAATGCCTCAAATATCTGAGGAAAATTTTAGTTAGCCGTATACAAGGGGAAGCATAGATGCAGCTAATTTTTTTGAGGTAGAAATGCACATCTAAATAGTATGTGTTGCGTGACCGAGAAACTTTCAACAAATACAGCTCTATTCCAATAAATTTGCAAAATTTTGCACGAGTTCTTTCCTGAACGAATAAACAATGTATTTTCAACTCATTTAAATTTAAATTTGACAAACTGTGTCTATATGTTAATGATGAACTTTGGTGATGAAGTTGAGCTCAATGAGAGTATAAATCATCATTAAAATCACGCTTTGGTTCAACAAGACATACGTTAAGGTGGAAAGTTAATCGATAAAGCAAAAATGACAGCTGGATATCTGTTATTTTGTTTTTAGAGGTCTTGGTCAACCCATGTTCAATCGCAACTCTTAAACATATTTTTTGTTGGTCAGGATCAGGTTTGTATACTACTGTCCGCCGAGTTTTGACCAACCCATCGACGCCTGCGGCAAAAGGAAAAAAAAGAAATTTCTTCTCATTCAATTGAAACAATACGGGCTGAATCAAAACATGAACGTCCATCATCAGTAATCAAATCGCATCACAAAATTCAAACTTGATTTGCATGTTCAACTCCAAAAAGAACTAATTAATTAATTATCCTTGCCCACTTTCATGATTTAGCAAATTTCTCCAACATGATTTCCTCACAAACTTTCTTCAATTTCACAAATTTCTCTACATAATTTCCTCAATCCCATTGAAGGCTCAAATTGATTTCTTCAATTTCATGAATTGCTCCACCTATTTCATCAATTTCAAAAATTGGTCAGCAAGATTTCTTCAATTACACCAATTATGTAATCATTTTGCACAAATTAATCCTATCTATTTCCTCTCAACATATTTTGACCGTTGATCAAGATATTCTACTACGTGATCCTAATTGTCCATTTCAAATCATAATTTCTATATAACAAACCTCTTTCCTCACAAAAAGGATTGGAGAATCAACATACCTTATGCAACAAAGCAATGCCAAATCGACATTGACAGCTTAACGACCGATCCACTGGTACACATATACCTCAAAACTCCCCCATGTCACTGAGGTCATTAAATCAATACCAACATCACGTGATGGAATACATCTTCACATGTGATGGTAACATCACTCTTTTGTGTGAATTTATATATATTTTTCTATTTGAGTCTGTTTTTCAATTAATAATTGTCTAGTTTATCGTTGGAGTGAAAGAACAATTTGGATCATTATTGGATTATATATTTCTATTCTTTCTTAGATTCATTATGCCAGATTTCTCACACAATTAGTATGTATATTATGTATTATAAATATAGGTAAATTATTATCCATTTGTAAAGATATTCATAAAATGGTCGCCGCTCACGGTCCGCGCATGATAACTCAGTTTGACAAAATCAGTAGGCTCGGGATTTGGTTTGGGATTTCCATATCTAGAAAGTCAATTGAAAGTATGTGTTTACAAAATTTCTTTAGTTTTTCAAATTTCGCTGTTGTGGCTGATGACTTTATTTTTATCCAAATTTGATGAAATGAAAAGGGTTCATTAAAAAAATTGTGAGCTTTCCATGAATATAAGATATGCCTTATTTTGAATTTAATAGATAATTATTATGGATTTTATACATACATTATGACTAAAGTCCTAATTGATAGGTTGATTGAAAAACTTCTATAATTTTAAAATTGTTTCACATTTTTTTAATCTAAAAGGTGTGTCACTTTCTATGCTTTGCATACTATAAGATAAAAAACATGAATTTCATAAATTTTTGAAAAAAAAAATATACGGTAAGCAACATTTACAGGGTGTTGTACCCTTTACATAGAGAGCCACAAGGGCAAATAAAGTTCAAGACCAAAAAACATAAAAAATTCTAAGCCAAAAAACTAATACATCAGACCAACAATAGACAAACAAAAAATGGACTAATAGTAAACTAACTAGTAATTTCCTAGTTTTTTGATAGGGGATTAAAAAACATTATCCACAACCCATTCATGGCCATCATCAGCATTCTTCTTTTCCATTTCATCCTTCATGATCACCGACAAGGTGTTGGTAACGTAGTGAACAAGCTTGACAGTGAAGCGAGTCAAGCCACAGAATTTTTTGTCCAACTTCTCCATCCTTTCCTACAGCACATGGAGCTCCTCCCCATAATCTATAGTCTTCATAGTATCAACATGCTCCACATTCAAAGGGTCCAAGGACTAGGAAGCTGAGTTCTACTTTTGCACTTTGCTAGTATTAGGAATACAGTGGGGGCCTCTAACATACTCCTCCTCCTCATCCCCAAACTCCTCCTCATCCTTTCTCTCTTTGTTGTTAGACCGCTCCACTTCCAAATCCAAGTCATTAATCTACACCTTTTTGTTATTCTTGGCCAATCTACTATATCTCCTAATGATGGTATCGCCACCAAACACCATTGTAGCTACAACCACCATGCCCCCCTTAGAATCCTTTCCCACTACGTTTTTACCTTTGATGTTCTTGGTCAAAGGCTCCATCAAACCATTCACTTCCTCCTTACCTTTCTTCTTCGGGGTGGGTTTGCAAATAGTCTTGGTAGGGGTCAAATTGAGCTAGATGAATAGAGACTAGCCACTACACTAGTCTGGGTAACACCCACATTTCTTTTAAGCTTATTGGCAGTGGGTTTAGGTGGAGGGGTCAGATGGGATTTTCTTGATGGGACCTTTGGACTCAACTGGGGAAATGTTAGTCACAACATGAGGCTCAATTTCCTCAATACAGATGGCAGAAATGGGTTTGGGCAGGCATAACGGAAGATGGAATTTGTAGAGCCTCAAAATGAAGCCTTGGTGAAGCAGCAAGGGAGGATTGTCATCAAGATTTAGACTAGCAACCTCAATAATTTTTTAAAAATAACTTTCTACATCCAACAGAAGGAAGAAAGGAAAGCTTAATAGAATATTATGTCTAAGGTGATTTAGAAGAGGGAAACGGTAGAAGTAGTAGGTTTGTATCTACCTTCTAGAGTCATGTACTTCATAAGGGCGAGGCGGACTTGGTTCCAAGGCTGTAGAAGAGCCTCTCTCTCAAACCCTGACTGGTTACAAACTAAATTTTCATTCCCCACAAAGAACGCATTCATACTTTCATTGTCCTGGGCTTGTGTATGCTTAATATGCTTCATACCAGTACACAGAAGCCCCATCGCCTGCGCAATCACATCCTCATTCACTTCAAAGGAGATACCACCCAAAGTCACACAACGATATTTCCAAGAGTTGATGAACTGTGCAGAAAAATTAGGGTCATGGCCCACTAGACTCTCAATCAGGGGCACCAAATCACCCTCAACACATATGTGCCATACCAAAAGATCTTTGCAAAAAATTTCACAATTGTCAGGCTCGGTTCACACCCTATCACCACCCATAATGTCACTCTACACATGGAATAACCAAAAAACTAGAGAAAGTAAAAGGTTAGAGTAAATGGTAAGGTGAAATTTCACCCATGCTTTTAGGATTTAAAACTGAATGAAGTGACCCAAGATAATCAAAGCAATGTACAAGTCACACATTTGAGGAAATAATTCCTTAGAGGCAATCTTTGTGAATTCATTCATATGAATCTCCAAGCACTTGTGGCTAGGTAAGCATGACATGATAGGAATGGAAGGTTCGCTTTCCATGTTTTTGTACAGACACCTAGGAAAGATGTTCATAGGGCCAAATTTAGAAACATCTAAGGAGCCAACTTTTCAAAGTGGAGACAAAATAGTAGAAGGGGTATAACCAATAAGGAGCTTGACCTCATAATTATTAGGCACATCAATATTAAAAATAGAAAATTTTAAAATATGATGGCTTAGCACAATCTCCAAAAGGAGATTACATAAGGTATGACCAAGCTTGGCCTTAATCACCAAGTACCCGCCATAAATCCTCATGATGTCCCTTTTAATAATGGGTTTCACCTCCATATTCAAATTATGCCATTTGTAGGCCACCTCAGCATCCACTCCTGTCCACATAGCCCAAAAGACAAGCATGTGGACCCCCCAAAAAAGTGCTTGATTAGTTATTATCATGTATCAAATAAGGGATTTTCTCCTTCAAAATTATATCTTGGATGTCTAGGCAAAGGTTCTCCAAAACACACCAGCATTTAGAGATTTTCCAATGTGTTCCAAAGTTGTCTAAGGCATCAACCACTTGATTGCCCTCTCAATAAATGTATGTAGCAATCTTAGAATCCAACTTAGACACGAAGAGCCTTATGTCTAATAGGATGTCTTTGGTACTCTAGCCCAATAATCTGCCAAGGTTAACAACATCAATAATAGACTTAGAATCACCTTTTATATGAATTTTTTCAATCCCCATAAAAATAGCCAAATTTAAGCCCTTAAGCAACACTCTAGCTTCCGCAATCATAGAGGAGTGGAAACCAATCCCCCCATAGTAACTAGCCACAAAATTTCCTTTGCAATCTCTAATAATACCTCTTATGCTAGCTCTACCTGGGTTTCCTTTGGAAACACCATCAAAATTAATTTTATACCAACCACATTCCAGAGGTTTCCATTTAGTGTTTCTTCTAGCCAGGGATCTGGAGTTGTCATAAGATCTTGCATCCAGGTTTTGATGCAAAGCTTTGGCCATAACAATTTCCTTCTCAAATGGACTTATATATGAAGTTATCCCATTAAAGAGAGAAATATTTTTAGCAATGATCCGAGAACCAATACCAAAAACTTCCTTCGAACTCATCTCAATGTTCCTAAAAATCCTATTATTTCTCTCTTTCCATAAGCACTAGCATATAATGGGGAGAACCTGGTTCCATATTTCACAAGGCACAGGGTGGTTGTAGGGTCCAGTCTAGCTCAGAATAAAGGATCTAATATCCTGACACATATTCCATTGAATTCCCAAACATTCTATTGCCAACTCCCACACACCAATAGCAAATAGGTAGTGTAACAATAAATGGTTCACTAATTCTTCATTGCACTTGCATAAAAAACATTTGTTTGGAATCTGGAATCCCCTTTTCCTCAAATTTTCCTAAGTTAGGATCTTATTATGGTAGGCAGTCAATCAAAAGAAGTTAATTTTTGAGATCATGTGTTGATTCTAGACCCTCTTCTAGAGATCAAGGACAACACCTTGGTCTGTCAGCCAATTGTAAGATGATTTAAATGAGAGGTCCCCTTGCTTATCGTGAGTCCAAAAGAACTCATCCCCCATGTTAGTTGAAGTCTAATAAGGGATGGAAACTCTTGCAGAGACTTGTCAAGGAGGCTCAGGTCAAGGGATAAAGGGTAGCATAGGGACAAATCATTCCATTTCTTAGCACCATGAGGGCCAAGGAGGTAATCACTAATATAAACACCAAAGAATCTTTGAGCCAATCTCATAAGGTTTCTAAATTTAGAGTTTTCCAATGGGGATTCTCGATGCCAAGGGTCCTCCCAAAATATGATTTTATTACCATTTCCAATCTTCCATTTTATCCCATTCAGACAAACACATTTTAATAATTTTGAAATTTTTTGATAAAAAAATCATAACAAATTATTTTCTTGCAGAAAAACTACAAAAAAATGCAACACATCTGAGCATGTGTTCTCTACTTATATTGAATTTTTTAGAAAAAAATATTATTATTTTCTTGTACGTAGGTTGGTCAAACATACACCCACTTTTATCCTTTTCCTAAAAAATTACTACTACTACATTGAAATTTCAAATTTTCACAAAATAGACTTACTTTTCTTCCAAAAAAGAACTAGTAGCCTAGAAACTACATTCAATTTGCTACAAATTTTGTTCTTACATATTTTTCAAATTATGTTAATAACCTATTCATTTTTTTATGTCAGGTTGCCTAACTCTATTTTTTAGAATTTTCATTTCCACTTAGGGGCCTAGTTTGGACCCCATGACCCTGCACTGACCCAACCATGTCTTCAATTTACCTTGATCTTCTTCATATTCAATTTGAAAACATATTGATTCATCAATACTACCAAAACAACAAGCCTTAATAACCCATTCATCAATCCTCCATGCCAATCACCCATAGTCCTGAGTTAGCCATCCATCTACCCCTCTTAACAACAATCCATAAGCTTTAGTTATCCATCCATCTACCCTCACTATCAAGAGTTGGAAAACACAATCCATACGATTAATCCCCAACAAAAATCCATTGATCACCCTTATCCTAACCTTGAAAATGGAAATCAATCTTCCATCCAAATTATTCCTCAACCTCAAACCATATCACAAATCCCTATTTCCCATGTGTATCCTACGCTTTCATCCTCATCACCAAACCAATAAATTCTTATAGCTTCCACATCCTATTCTACTCCTTCATTCACTAACCCATCACCATCTATGCTTCATCCTAATTTACACTACCATCCAATAAAATCACATTTATTAATGCTCTCTAAGGACAACTAGTGAAGGAACTTGTTCAAATTCTATATGAAAACAAAATTTATGAAATCCAATCACATTGCTAATCCTATACCATCAAACCATCTTTCACCATCATGTCCTTCATTTGAAGAGTATCACATATCCAGGTTGCATGAGCGAGAGTTATTAGATGAGTGAACACAAAATGTATTGGTCCACCTACAAGATTATCAAAATCATCTTCGTCACAGCTATAATAAGAAGGTTTTATTTAGACATTTTGACATTGGTGACTTGGTCTTAAAGGAGAATCTTAAGAACCAAATAGAGTGAGAGAAACATCGAAAGTTCAAGCCTAATTGGTTAGGTCTTTACATAAAAACAACAAAATATGGATCTAGTGCTTATCATCTTTCTACTTTTGAAGGGGAACCATTACTAGAGCCTATCATTAGCCTACACCTTCGTAAATACTACACCTATCTTTTAGAAAGCCTTGTCAAAAATCAAAAATACAAAAAAAAATGTAAAAATAAAAAAAATGCAACCCTAATGAAAACCTGGAAAACAAGCATCGTGTATGACAACAAAAAGATCAAAAATTTGAAAAAATAGTAAAAATAAAATAATCCATCCACTAGTGAAAACCACTTCAATGGTTCTTTGGATAAGTACCATGGTGAGAACGTAGAAAACATGCACCATGTGTACACGTAGTCTTTGCTCCATCCTCTACCATCATTCCATTTGGTTTCTCACCTTCACCCATAATAAATTCACCTTCGTTCTTCCTCATATTCATCCATGATAACGCTTTGTTGTCCTTCTCATGGCCTACGAACGATTGACATTTTGTGTTTTTTGCCTACCACGTCCATCCACAATAGGGCTTATCCAATTCCATCCTTAATAATTAGTCCTATACTTGACATACGTCTTCATGAGATCCTAGACTTAATATCAAAGGTTTTCATCCAAAAAATCCAAAAACATCCAAATAATTTTTCAAAAACCCAAAAAAATCCAATAATTTTTTCAAAAATCCAAAAAAATCAAAACTTGTCAAAAATCCAAAAAATCAAATAAGGTCTTCAAAATCCCAAAATAGTGTCAAGTCCTATCATTCTAAGTCAATCAAACTATGATGTCTTTGCACATGTTACATAGGTAATGCCATCACTGATGAGCCCCTGAGGCACTCAGTCAGTCCCTTAGGGTTTCTAGGTATGTGCAGGATCATGGTGGGCCAAAAAAGTGGCAATATGATGGGTATGTGGCTGACGGCTATTTTTTTACCCAAAATTGATGAAACGAAAAGGGTTTTGAAAGGATATTCTCATATTTTCACCGATATAACTATGCTTTACTTTGAATTTAATAAGTAATTATTATTCGTTTTCTATTCAAATTAGGACTAAAGTCCTAGTTGATAGGCCGATTGAAAAATATCTATAGCTTTCAAATGGTATCATATCTTTTGAATCCAAAACATACATCACATTTTATGCTTCGCATACTATAGGATTAAAAAAATAAAAAATGAATTTCATGAAATTTTGACCAAGTTAAGGTGGTCAGACATACGAGTTTTCATATTTTTTAAAAAATTGTAATAAAAAAATCATAATTAATTATTTATGTGGAAAAAAATCACAAAAAATATGCATCACATCAAGGCATGAGTCCTCTACTTATATCTAAAATCTCATAAAAAAAATATTATTATTTTATTGTGGTTAGGGTGGTCAGATAGACACCTACTTCTTATTTTTTCCCTAAAATTTAAGTACCATTGCATTGAAATTTCAAATTTTCACCAAATAGATTTTTCTTTTTAAAAAAATGGTCTAGTAGGTTAAAAAGTACATTCAATTTGCTATAGATTCTATTCTTACATATTTTTGAAATATTATAGATAGCTTATTCAAATTTTTACGTCAAGTTGCCTAACTCTATTTTTTTGAATTTTTTGCCACGTAAGGGCCTGTTTTTTCCATGATGATCCTGCACATACCCTTATCTTATTGAGTCAATTATGATTCACTCCATAATAAATTATCAATGGTCAAAGTCAGTCAAACTACAATATCTTTGTTCTTTTACATAGGCAAGGCCATCTTCAATGAGCCCCTAAGGCACCAGGTTAGTGTCTTAGGGTTTGCCAAGTCCATCATGCTCCATCATCGTCCATCTCATAATAAGTTGTCCCTTACTAAGGTTGACACTTTGAGTAGACACAAACAGATATCTGAGCGTCAACCAAATCATGAATCAACAAACCAACTATCCAACTAGTCTTCAATCCAAAAATAATCAATTTCTTATCGTCAATGTGCATCAAACACTTACTAGCTATCAAAGGTCTTATACAAGAGGTAGCAATTTCCAAACCAGATTCAACATCTTATACAACTTGCCTCATTTCTTGAAACCATACCTAATCTTATCATTTGTCTTATACAAGATCTGTCCTTGAAATTAGACATCGTCATTTATCAACCTTATCATTTTCCTTATATAGGTGGCTACATGGACAAAACTAGACTTGATGTCTTATATGTCATGCTCCCTTTCTTGAAACTGGGAATTATCAACTAATCAATCAATCTCGTCAATCTTATCAGCAAACAATCACTAGAAAATGATCTAATTGACTATTGACTTTGTTGGTCTAGTTAGTCTTATCTTTCTATTGATTTATCTTTGGTCATGTTACTAGCCACCTCGAGAATTTCCCAAGAAGGATTTAGAGGAGCGATGAGTTATCATGTGACATGTTTTCTTTTTTATTGTTGTTTGTGGTTTGTCTTGGCAAAAAAACTAGGGCAACTTGGCTCCTAGTATGTTTCATAGCATTTCTTGTCTACTAAGTGTTTGTTTTTGCAAAGGGATAACATTCCACACCTTGGTCTATCTCATACCATGGTGTTTATAATCCATTTTCCATAATTCAACGCCCAATGATGATAACCATACAAGGCTAATGTTCATTTACAAACAAAATATCAAGCTCATTTCATCTACTCTGATTTCATCTACTCCATTCTTCCCTTTTCAATTCTCACTAATCTTCTTTCTGCCCTAAAATTTTCCTCTTGCTAACATTTATTCCATTAATCCTTCCATTCATGCTTATTAGATTTGCTTATCAGAACATTTTTTCAAATTTTTTGAAACTCTTTCAAAATTTGCAAAAAATTTCAAGGGGTCATAGATCTATCCCCTCTTCACCATGAAACACTGGGGCATATTCTAAGCTAAATTTCTTTGTTCTTTGATACAACATTTATATGGCTTCACATTATATCAAAGAGCGGAAAAATATAGACACTAAAAAATGTTCTAAACCTGTGAACACCAGTTTTCACATCGATTTCCCTTCTTCTCTACATAATTGAATAATTTTAATTATTCAATTATTATCTAAAATCATACTCTTCTATTAATTAAATTATTTTTTATGTTTTTGGTGTGCCAAAGGTATCCCCGTGACCCAAGCCCAGTGGCCCAACTAGTCTTGCCTTGGTCTTACTTTTTTCCAAGTTGGGGTACAGGAGAGGCAAAATGAGGTGAGACTAATCCTTTAGGGATGCATACAATCACCCGCAAACCATGTGCATCAGGTAAACTTGGGCCTTGGAGTCGAACCTAGAACCTATGGGGAGCAAACCCACGGCCCAAGCCAACTCTGCTACTCGTGCGGATTATTAATCAAATAATTTTAATTATTTAATTAATTCATTCCCCCTTTTCTATTCTTCCTTTGAATACATCACTAATGTTCCTTTCTCTCTATAATTAAATGGATTCTTATTTATTTAATTATTCATTTTTATTTTCCTTCTATAATTAATAATTATTTTTATTATTTAATTATTCATTAACATTTTCTTCCATAATTAAATAAATCTTATTTATCTAATTATTTATCACTTTTCCTTCCATTATTAAATAATTATTTTAATTATTTATTAATGTTTCATTTTCCTCTACTTTTAATTAAATAGTTTCTTTATTAATTTGTCCTTCAATTATTTATTAATTTTTTGATTTTATCTATTTTCCCCTCTTCTTCTATAATTAAATAATTTCTTTAATTATTTAATTATTTACTTTCTATCCTAAATTAAGTAATTTTATAATTATTTAATTTACTCCAACAACCTCTTTTTATGTGTCAATCTCCTCTTTTATCTCAATTAACCTCCACCCTTGATAAGGTTTTATTATCTTTTAATCTTCACCGTCCATCCTTAACTAAACCCTATTTTTTCCCTAACCCTATTTTCTTCCTGCTCAAAGCAATCTCATCCATTTATCTTCACCATTTAATCCTATCCCTTCATTCAAATTTGTTTTTTCTATAAAAGAGACCTATCCCTTTCATTTCTACCCTGCAACTACTATCTTAGATATTTTTCTATCACTATCATTAGACTTAGTCTTGCATACTATAAATATGAGGACAAGCTAGCATATAAAACAAAATGGAGAAGAGCAATGAAGATGATTCAACCATGGCATAGGAATTATGGTATTGTTGCTTTATTATTTTATGTTTCTATGTTCATTTGTGCTTCATTGTTGGATTAGGGTCTTTAGGACTTGAGTTTTAGATAATTAATGGTCGATATTGTTGGTTCATGTTTTTTTCTTTGATTTTACCCTTTTCTATATTTATTATCTTCAAATTTCAACATTATATTCCCACTCCATTGTGATTTTACATTTTACTTAATGTCAACTATGGTTAACTATGGTTCTATTCTGCTTGATTGTTGTATTTTATTTAATGTCAACTATCTATCATAGTTAAATATACATTGAAGCATAATCCAATATAAAAAACAATACTTAAAAGCAAACTTGTATGTGGGCGAACATGGCTAAAAAATGGAAAATGAAATAAGTTAAGGTTGTTTGGAATCATTGGCACGTTCTTTAAGAACATAGCCAAACTCAAAGGTGGGCGAATATACTAGAAGATTTGGAAAATGGCAAGGTGACGTGGCAAGATCATTGATTGTACATTAATTATACAAACAAATGAGTTAACTTTTATTAGGGACAACTTGTCATTGAATTTTAAATCACTCGCCATCGATAAGCTCATGCGTAGCCACATATTTTTCATTATTTTCAAGTGCGCTCTTACATGCAGAGAGATTATTGCTCAATACAATATATGGGTCATTGGATCCCTGTTACACATCTGCGACATGGACGAGATTAAGCTTGTCTCTTCCTAGTGCCGAGGCTCAACTGAAAGCTACTTTATGCTACATTTTTTTTATCATTTTCTTTGCCTTAGAATAGAAAAGGATTTGACATGCATGATTAGTCACAAAAATCTAGATAGATCTCATTGAGCACCAATGGGAAATAAAATTAGTTATCTTGGAATCATGGAAAGAAGGAAAAGGGTCCCACAATGGAAGAATAGGTTAGTTTAGCCTGGATAAAGAAGGGTTTTGAAGAATGTCCATGGAGAAAGAAAGACAGAGAAGGTGGAATCCGTGCAACACACGCACCGAGGTGAAAACGAAATGACCACTTTTATCCTCGCACGAACACTAAGTGTGATTTTTCTAATAGTAACATCGCTCTGGACTGCGCTGTGCGGACTGAGACTGCGGTCCCCAGGACTGCACGAACAACTCAAATTTCCAATATTTAAAGATGAAGTAATGGAGCGGTTTGCAGTAATATAATATAACACTAAAGGTAGCAGAAGCAGGCCAGCAGCATTTTTCCATGATTCTTCATGTTCGTCCACCAATTCCTCAGCTCGGACAATACACGCTGTTTGAGATGTATGACGTGCAATGATGAACGCTTGCAGTCTCAGTACAGAGAGGACAATGGTAGGGAAGGGTAAATAGTTCCTTTCTATGCCCTACATTGTCTTGTATGTATTGTGAGCTGTGAAGGAGATGGGGTTGTCTCTGTTTACAGCAGCGGTGTTCTCAATGCTTGTTTCGATTTGTTGGGCCGATCCGAATTCGGATGCAAAGGCCCTGCTAGGGTTTAAATCTGGGGTAAATGACCCCCTGGGGCGTTTGAACGATTGGGATTATGGGAAGCCTTTGAGTTGGCATTGCAGATGGAATGGTGTTAAATGCGATGCGAATGGGAGAGTTACAGAGCTTGATATTTCCGGTATGAATCTCACTGGTCAAATTTCCAATGACATTCAGCTGCTATCTGAGCTTCGAGTTCTCAAAATTTGCTGCAATGCCTTCACCACAGTTTTGCCTGCTTCCATTGCCAATCTCACGCAGTTGGTCGTTGTGGATTTAAGTCATAATTTTTTCTTCGAAAAGTTTCCCGGTGGCTTGGATCGGGCCTCTGGGCTGGTCAACATTTCTGCTTATAGCAATAATTTCACTGGACCGCTGCCAGAGGATATTGGGAGGCTTAAGCGGCTGGAGTATTTGGATTTGAGGGGAAGCTTCTTTGATGGCAGTATTCCAAAGTCATATGGGGAGCTAAAACAACTCAAATTTCTGGGTCTATCAGGCAATTATCTGAGCGGAAGGATTCCGCCGGAAATTGGCCTGCTGCCATTGCTGGAGAAGCTGATTATTGGTTACAATAGTTTCGATGGCGGCGTTCCTCTGGAATTTGGGAACCTGACCAATTTACAGTACTTAGATCTGGCCTATGCTAATTTGGAGGGCACTATTCCAAAAGAACTAGGGCAACTTCAACAGCTCAATACTCTGTTTCTTTACAGGAATAAGTTGAGAGGAAGTATACCAGCAGAATTTGGGAACATGAAATCTATGATGTCTTTAGACCTGTCTGATAATGTTCTTTCAGGCGCCATTCCAACCGAAATTGGTAAGCTAAAGAGCTTAGAACTGCTGAGTGTTATGTACAATAATTTAAGCGGGGTGATACCGGAAAGTATTGGGGATCTGCCCAATCTTAAGACGCTGGAGATATGGAACAATTCTTTTAGCGGTTGGCTGCCTCAGCAACTGGGAAGAAATTCAGTTTTGGAGTGGTTGGATGCATCGTCCAATTCCTTCAGTGGCCCAATACCTCCGGAGCTCTGTAGCAGAGGTAACCTCACAAAGCTTATCCTTTTCAACAATGGCTTCACGGGCCCCATTCCTGAGGGCTTGACCAGGTGCCCATCTCTTTGGAGGGTCAGAATCCAGAATAATAAGTTAATCGGTCCAGTCCCTGCTGGATTTGGTAGCCTCCCAAATCTCACCAGGCTTGAGTTGGCTCACAATAATCTGAGTCATGAAATGCCACAAGATCTTGCATTATCCCCAAGGCTTTCTTTCGTTGATCTGTCTTTCAATCAGCTCCAGGGAGGCCTTCCTATGGACATATGGAAAATGCCTAGCTTGCAGAGATTTTATTCTTCTCACAACAATCTCACAGGGGAGATCCCAGATCAGTTCCAGAATTGTAGCTACCTATCCGTCCTAAATCTGTCTCACAACAACTTTTGGGGACCTATTCCAGTGAGCATTAGAGCCTGCGAGAAGCTGGTGCAATTGGATTTGAAACAGAATAAGCTCAAGGGAAATATCCCAGCTGAGCTTGCAGAAATGCCGGCCTTGGCCATAATAGATCTCTCCCAAAACTGTCTCACTGGCGCTATTTCACCCAGATTTGGAAGCTCTGCAGCACTGGAGCTTTTCAATGTGTCTTATAACAACCTCTCCGGTTCTGTTCCAATGGATGGGATGTTTAGAACAGTGACAGCTGATAGCTTTGTGGGCAACAGTGAGTTGTGCGGGGGAATACTGGGCCCCTGTGCAATTGGTACAAAAACATACATTTCGGGAAAGGGCAGAGGACATTTTGGTTGGGCTATTGGAATCTTAGTTTTAGTTTGTGTGGGACTTTTTATAGCGGGAGCCCATTTTCTTTACAAGCGCTACTATAGCTGTAGGGTCGGCTTCAAGGACACAGAAGAGTGGCCCTGGAGGATGACGGCCTTCCAGAGGCTAAACTTCACCAGCAGCGACATATTGGCCTGTATAAAAGAAACCAACATCATTGGAATGGGTGCGACTGGTACTGTCTACAGGGCAGAAATGCCACGGGTAGATGGCATTGTAGCAGTCAAAAAGCTATGGAAAACCCACCAAGATTTAGAAATCTCAGACCCTGGCATTATAGCGGAGGTAGAAGTGCTGGGAAACCTGAGGCACAGAAACATACTCAGATTGCTGGGCTACTGCTACAACGATGTGAATACTCTGCTCATCTATGAATACATGCCCAACGGGAACCTTGCAGACGCCCTTCATGGGAAGGCTGCCCGTAACAATTTGTTGGCAGACTGGGTTTCAAGGTACAACATTGCTGTTGGAATTGCTCAGGGACTTTGCTATCTGCATCACGACTGTTTTCCTCTTGTGATTCACAGGGACGTTAAGTCCAATAATATTCTGCTCGATTGCAATCTGGATGCTCGTGTTGCAGACTTTGGGCTGGCCAAGTTTGTACAGAAGAACGAAACCATGTCAATGGTTGCAGGTTCCTATGGATACATTGCTCCAGGTAATTTATTTTCAAATCTTTTAGGAACCAAATTTTAATTCAAATAGGAAACTAGGCATTAATCTTTTTGTAGTTTCAATGTGTTTTAAGCCTTCGAAGATTTGAATTTTGTTTTTCATAAATCAGAGTACGCCTACACATTGAAGGTGGATGAGAAGAGCGATATATACAGCTTTGGCGTGGTGCTCATGGAGTTGCTGACTGGAAGAAAACCAGTAGACCAGGAGTTCGGAGAGGCAGGGAATATTGTGGAGTGGGTTAGAGATAAAATCAGAACCAGCGAAGGAATGGCGCAGTCGCTGGACTCTAGTATTGGTGGTGCAATGTGTAGTCATGTACAGGAAGAGATGATCTTGGTTTTGCGGATTGCTCTGCTCTGCACAAGCAGATTCCCCAAGGATCGACCCTCCATGAAAGATGTGGTTACAATGTTGGCAGAAGCCAAGCCAAGGAGGAAGAGCAGCGCCGCTGCTAAAGAACGGGCTGCATTTGCCCCGCCTTCCATTTCAAGCCTGCTGTAAGATTGCAGAGAATTCTAGATCTGTTCACCATTATGAAAGTAGAAAATAACTTTATGGATCTGTCGGATCTTAGCATGTAATTATTCTTCATTCTAGTTGTAACTAATCGATTCTTTACCAGTTGAGTATTGATTCATTTTGTAAATAACTTCATGGCCTAGACTTGAATTCACAATGTTGCGAGTCTTGGGAGAAGCAGATATGCTTTCTGTGCAGAATTAACGTGGCTTAAAAGTTTGCGTGCAGTGCTTAGTTGTATTATGAATAACAAGTTTAATCCAACACTTTCAGATTACATGTCTTCATTGATGCTTAATCCAGCTGGCTGTTATGCTGAAATCTTAAAAGAGCATTCAGTCTTATGTTAAAAATGTAGTGCCTGTCAGAAAGAAGTGCTCTGCATTTTGTGGCCATTGCATGATTGATCGTACCCTGCTGTTTCTAATTATTGGGGTAGCCAGATTGTCCACGAAGTATATAAAAATAGTCTTTACGACGAACTTTTCCATTTTACTTTAAAATCACCAATAATCATCTGTTATTTCTAAAACATTAAAGGGTTGATGTTTTAGTGGATGAGATCTAAAATAATTATTGATTATTTGATTGTTGAATTATTTGATGTGTAAGTAAAATTGTTAAAAATAAGTGTATCAGAATTGTAAGTAGTAAAATTATATGACATTGTTTATTAAATTTATGAATTATTTATTCTTTGTAATAATGAATGGATATGAAAAAAACTAACTCTTTCCTATTAAATGTTGCTCCATAATTCTTGGTTCATCTTGTATCGATTATGGGTAGTGGATGCAACGAACAACTATCAATCTTTGCATGAGGAAGTTTTATAAGAGATCAAAGGATGTAAGTTCATTAGGTTGTGCTAACATTGTTATTAAAAGATGAAAACAGTATTTAATATGTTATCTATGCTAATTCATGCAATAATCAAGTATTCAGTCAACTTAAATAAAAGAATTGAGTCCATATAAAATATTAAAACAAATATTGAAATCAATAAAGAAAGAAAAAATAGAGAATTTACCTCAATATGTGACTATTGATATTCTTTTGGTATGTCCATTTATGTGATCCATATCAAACTTCTAATATTAGATCTACAACAACAAAGTTTAAATAAATTGAAAACCATTGGAACTACATGTGTGGCCTTCATCTATCATGATCTTGAACCTTTTGTGTAAGGATTCCTAATCTTTAAGAATGTAATTAAATTTTTATTGCTAGATCAGGTGATATTTTAAAGTACTAGTTGTTAACCATTTCATTATGCATGCAAATAACCAATATTAAACACATGAATTGACTCAAACATTCATGAATTATACTCCAAGATTCTCACTTAAAGCACACATGAATCCTTCACCTTCTAATTAACTTGCACATTATTAAAAACATACATACATACAAAACATACTTACAAAGAATTGTATGTAAGAGATATTTGAATGCCAAAACTAGTAGACCTCTTCTACTTGATTCATTAATGAAAGTGAATATAGTAATAAAATATATATAGAAACAATGTCAAATAAGTCTATAATAAAAGTTATATTAAAGTCATCTTTGAACACTACATACTTTACCTAAAAGCTAGCATCTAATCTTAACCAGCAATTTTGATTTACATTAAATGCTATAAATACATCTTTTAGATGTTATCTTACGAGCATTAATTTACAAAACATTAATTTGATATTGATATTAATTTAAAGCCATAAGTTTATTAATTTAAAAGAGTTGATTTTAGATAAAACATTAAAACAAATATTGAAATAAACAAAGAATGAGAAATTTTGTTGATATGTGTATTTATGTGATCCAACTCAAACCTCTAATACTAGACCTACAATCATGGAGTCTCGATAAATTAAAAAAATAAAATCTATCCATGTGACATTGATCTACAAAATTACAACCTTAAATGTTTTCATGTCACCTTTAACTATTAATTTCTAATACTTAAGAACCTATTTGATTTTTTATACTAGAATTGAATTTGGTGCTTAAAAACACTTGTATTTAGCCAAATACTTGATTTAAGTATACTATAATCATACTCCTTAACCAATTTATTTTTGACTGGGCTTAAACAACACATACTAAGCATTGATGCTTACTGTGGGCATCTCCTAATTGCAGCCCTTTGTTTCTCCATTTTTGTTTCTACTTTACCTACACTGCTCAAATCATGATGTAACATCTCTTTCTCTTACAACCAACTATCTTTTCATAGTTTGGAGCTATTAATTTATTACTTTTGATTTTTAAACTATCAACTCATATTTGTATATAGAGTATTATATATTTATAACTTTATTTTTGATTATATGTATATATTATATTTATAAATTTATTATATAAATGTTTATATATAGACATGAATAATACTATATTATATTTATATATTTATGTTATATAATATAAATATATTAATATAATATTTGTATTCATTATATATAATGAATAATAAATATGCTATAAATATAAACATATAAATAATATAATTTAAATGAAATTTATGCATAATTAATTACAATATAAGTTTAAAAATAAATGTGATTAATTATTAAGTTTAAATTTAATTTTATTATATAACGTTAATATTACTCATCTACATCTATTTTCATCAAATACATCATATTTTAATTAATTTTAATTAAAAAAAATACTTATGTTATATCCTAATTCTCATTAAGATTAAATTTTAAGATACATATGTTTTTATTTATAATGTTATATTATATACTATAAATATCATAATATTTATATATTTATAATATTGTATCTTTGTATTATATATTATACATATTATAAACTATTCTCTGTATATTTATATTTATATTATAATATTATATTGTATTTATATATTTATGTTATATAATTATATGTTTTATATAATATTTATATAACATAATATATAAATATAATCGAAAAATAAAAATCTAAATATAAAATACCCTATAATAGTTTAAAAATCAATAGTAATAAATTAACAGATCCAAAATGACAGGAGAAAGAGATGTGAGCAGTTAACAGAAACAGACTGAGGAGTGCAATTAAGAGGGGCCCTGCCCTGCTGTTTAAGCCCAGCTCGTTTGTTTCTGCCACTTGTGTAGCATTGCACTTTGCCGCAACCCCCCATTCCAACGCAACTTCTGAATCAAACAGAGATTACAGCAACTTCTCAACAAAATCAATCTGAGCAAAAATGTGGTCTGTGAGCGTAAGCACATAAATGCCTATTGTCAAAATGTTTTTACTGTAGCGTGTTAGATTTAAGTACTTATTAGTCAGGCTCAATTAGTGAATATCTGCATGTTCTTTTGTAAGTGTCGCCATCTCAGTGGCCTCTGCTGTCTTATACCTTAGCTGGACTAAATCTGATCATAGCATCTGCACTCGCCTTGCACGCCTCATTGTACGCTTCTCATCTCCTTTGCACGTGCCCTCACCCGACTCAGCTTCTTCATCAATCTTACCAGGGCGTGCAACTAAGTGTCGCCAGCTTTTAGGAATCGATTACACCGCATTACCCAGTTTTTTTTGGGTGATACTTTTTAGTTTTTGTGGCTGACAGATTCATAATTTTTAATTAGTGAAGATAATTTAAGTTAATGATTTGTGAGATTTAAGTTAATTATTATTGATATATATGATATATATTTGTTTAATTTTTGTGGTATATTTTATTTATTGTTAAATTTGTAGATCAGAATTATTGAATGAAATACATCTTTTCATAGCATATAATATTTTTCTATATATATTATATTTTTATAAAAAAAAAATCAATATAAAGAGCATTCTTATTTTTTAGATTTTTCATTGTTTGTCATTTTATCACTTATGTCAAATAAAGGTCTTTGATTTTTCTAATAAAATCACTTTAATTAGAAAATAGAAAATATATAAAATCTATATTTTTTGGAATGCTTATTTGAAGACTACAATTTTACAAATTTTTTTGATGGCTTTGTTTAATTATGAAAAAGTGATATGAATTAGTAGCTTGTGTCTAATGAAATTGTTCCATGTGGCTTGGAGAGAAAATTGTACCACATATAATGTTTAAGGGAAACACATATAAATGTCAAGAATGCCTGCTATAGTGAACTTAATCTAAATTTTCTTTTTTCCTAAGATTGATGTACAGTATTTTGCCTAAATTATTAAACTAACATTTGACTCACAAGTGAAACACACCTTTATGCTTCCACTATGTTTTTTCTTCTAAAACCTTTACACTTGGCACTAGTACATACACCACATCGACTTCGTTTGAATGCCTACCTCCAATATCTCTTTAAACATCTTCTCAATATGAGAAGAGTCACTAAAATACATATAGTCAACTGAGTATAGTGTTATATTTTGTGTCTATTTGGAATATACATAGGCCAATATCCTTACACAAATTTGTACTTGTCTATTCTATTTTTCCATTTGGTATTACTAGTATAGTGCTATCAATTGCCTAGGATTTGAGTAGTTTCTAAAAACTCTTGTCTAAATTGGAGTTTTTTGAGTTGTTTCTTGGGTGCTTGAATTAGTGCCTATGTATGAAGAGAATGTGTTTGCAACATTTGCAACTAGGATTTGATTGGTTTCTAAAAAATTATCCTATGTCTAAATTGGATTTTTTTGAGTTATGCCTTGGGTGCTTGAATTAGTGCTCATGTCTGAAGAGAATGTGTTTGTTCAACTTCACTTGAAGGTTCCTTGATCTAAATAACAATAGATCAAGCATGTTTCTAAGACATAGAGCTTTTCATACAATCAATGTTCTTCCCCTCATCTTTCATTGGTGCCTCTTTCACCTCCTCAACTTATTCGACTTGTGGTGTAATCTCTAGGAGCGTCACCGCCACCAATAGGTGCAACTTTTCTCAAAGGTGGAACCATTAGAGGACTAGTCATGTAGAAGGTATGGATACTTGAAAGAATCCATGCACATTCTAGATCCATGATTTCCTTAGTAAGAATATTTGATCAATCAATGCTTACTCTATCTATGATAATGTCCAACAAATGAACCCAACAAGAGTGTCAATAAAACTAAAACTTTATAGTGTTAAATAATTTGACCAAATCTAACATAAACCTCCATTAATTTGCACACCATAACTTAAAACCATGTTTCTAATGCATTGTAAATTCCTTATGTAAATGTGCATCATCTTTACTTGCAATTTCAATAAGGTGCTTGAAGCTTTGAGTTAAGATTAGCTTTGGATTTCATGAGGTTTCTTCAAAATGTGTTTAGTAATTAGCTAAGACATACAAAATAATAAATACAACAAAATAAAAGCATCACCTTGATCCTAAGATATCATGCATTCTTAATCATTTCATTAGTGATATAAACTAAGTAGTGAGATCTAACCTTCTTTATGCCCACCAAATAGCCTATGTATGTCACATTGAATGATATATGATTTATTTGATATTTGTAAAAGAGATTCAACCTAAAGAAGGAAATTGACACTCAGACACACAAGTTGGACACATTTATAATAATGACCTCTCAACCACCAGATCTTCTACTCACCAATTTCTCCACTTATCTACTAAAGGTTACACTCCTCATGATCTCTACTAAGTGAACACACTTCAATGCATCTAATTATGAATATTTGATCAATTCATATAACCCTCAAATATATCAATTTATGAAGAGAAGCAGGGTTAAAGAAATCTAACTAGCTAAGATCCTAATGTATCACCTTCTTCAAATGTTGCTTGAGGTTGGTTCCGTCATTGATATCCTAACCATCATTATAGAAGTACCCTATTATTTTATAAATTAGTTTTTATCTATTGAATATAATATCTAACACATTACTATGGGCTTATATGAGCTTGTTCATTCCCTCCAAAAGATATACCTTTATATTGAAAATATTCATCCACTAATTTATGAATGAGGTATCTTGAGCCTTATTAGTGACGTGTTCACTTAGTAATATATTAATTTTCATATTTGATATCATGTCTAAGAGAGGAATATTTTGGGGATGAGTGTCGAATTTGTCTTTATTTTTTTCATTATACATTTCAAGAATCTCCATCTTTCTTAAATTTTTCATACATGATCATTGATTGGTCAATTAATTTAGAGCCATAGTTGAAAAAATTACTCATCCACTACTTGGTGGGTGGTGAAATACACTTTATCTTATCTAGTGTTGAAGCTTCCTCCTATGATATGATGAGTAGGGTGGTGAGGGTTCAGTCTAATAATTCCAAAGGAATTATAACCTTTTTGATTAATTAATTCAATTCATGAACTCATTCCTTTAGTTCTTGGTTTATCTTTTGGTCCTTAATACCTCATTTATGCACAACACCATAGTAGAACCAACAATATGTAAAACTTTGATGTCCACCTCCCTAGTTTGCTTGCCTAATTTGATTCTAGATATTTGGTAGTTTGATAAAAATATATCATTCTTATCTACCAATGGAGTGGAAATTTCTAGAATCTTAGAGGTAGAGGCATCAATCAATCATAATGGAGAACAATATTCTAGTAGAGAAAATAGTAGAAATGGTCTTTATATTGATTCTCCTCTTTTCAAATATTTATATATCAATCCATGTAGGAATAACTAGGATACTCAAGCCATCTTGTAGAGGTGTCTATAATTGGCTTGTCCCATCTTCCACTATTTTTAGTAACTTCGCTTTGCTTGTTCTTCTTTTTGGTTCTCTTCTTGTAGCTTGTACTCAAGCTCATCCATTTTTACTTCAACTTTCATCATCCATATCTTTATATGGATCTAATTATTGGCTTTGTTTCGTCTATCTCATCCTTAGAGGGAAACTTTGTTTTTCATCATCCAATTCCACTACTACTTCTTCAATTGTTGTTGTATCGATAAATTCGTATCATCCTTATATTCGGCGAATTGATCCTCTATTTAATGAGCTACTCTATCTATGTTTGATAATGGAGGAAGCGAGTTGGGTCGAATAGATAAAAGAGTCCTCTCAAGAGATAGAACAAAAGATGCATCCTCTTGAGAAGGATTTTGAATATTATGTTCTTGAGTAGGAGAGGCATGGGGAGTAGTATTCTTATCGAGAAAAGTATTTGGAGTAGACAGAGAGCTAGACTTATTAGAGATAGGAGGAATAATGGTTAAAAAATGCGTTGATTTATGTATAGGAGATGAAGGTCACACTATATTCAAACAAATGCATGCAAAAAGAAAGGCTTTCATATTTTAGGTTAGGTGCCCATGCCTATTATTGGAGAATAACAGATTTATTGTATGAGACTTTGGTATATTGCTAATCTTGCTTTGGCATTCGATTTTCTCGATTGGACTTTTCATTGTTCCCATTCTGTAACCATTTTTGTTTAATATATGTAAAGAGTCCTCAATAATCCAAGGGTTTGTTAGGTCTCCGAACCAGAAGAATACACTTGCATGCAAGGTGTTTACCCCCTGGTAAACTGACCCATCCAACTTCAATAAAAACAGTAGTTATGGTATACCTTCGAGCATATAATTTGTCCTAGACTGCTGCCAAATTTAATATTTTCAAAGCAGGAAAGGAAAGAATAAACGAACCATAATAAATATGATCAAGGCGTCGTGCATGTGAATTGCAATTGATGTAGATATCTTCACAGTATCCACTACTATATATGTCCGGCGAGACAGAGTTTTGATATAACATTTATTCCTCTGTTATTCAGAGGTTGTGAGGACAATGGGTTAGCAGTATATGTAAAGTAGCCGGACTTTTCAGTATTTATAATGTTGTTGAGTTTCATTAGAAAAGAGACAAGCTTCAGGGATCGAACCAATTTACCCAATTGTTTTTGAGAAACTGTCAAATTTTGGCAGATAGAAACGATAAAATTATAATAATGAACAAAAGTAGGCATCGGAAGTAACGTGGGAACACGTGCAAGCTCACGACGTTTTCTTGGCAGTACAGTAGACAGGCACCTTCTTTGTTTGCTTTTAATTTGGGACGGTGGCATTGATTTCCTGTTGTCTTATTATTTTGAGAAAGCATGTGCACTGCACTATAAAACTCTGAAGGAATCCGTTCTACATGGACAGATTCTCTTAAATTTTTGTCTGCCATATAATTCATGACACTTACAGAATTGAATTTTCGTCGGTATTTCTTTGTTCACGTAAGGTACTAAAGAAGAAAATGAGTACAATTTGTTTATTGCAGGTTGCCGGTAAAGAAGGTGAATAAGATATTGGATTCCTTAATAACATATTTGATGTTTAGTTATTTGGTTTGGAGATTAATCTGGCATACATGGGTAGTATGTAATATGATCGTGTCTTTGTCGGAAACATGTTGCATGATTTATGATAATTTGTTTCGACGGCCAGAAGTAACGATAACAGAGTAGAATATAAGCACGTCAATACCCAGGCATCTTTATTCTCTACTTATGCAAACTCTTGGGATGCGTGAAATTTGATTCACCAACGCAGCTCTATCTCCTGGCTTAAGGAATAAGAATTTGTATGTATTATCCTAAGTCAAAGGTTAATCGGAAAGTTGGTTGGTTTCCGACCATGCTCTTCTTTCTTCTCTCCAGGTTTAACGTGGATCTGTTTTCAACAAAATGCTGCGTCATATGTATATAAAGTTCAATCTGAGCCGGATTTAAATATATCTGACGAGTTTAATATGATTCCATAAGTAATTAACAAAATCAGTATAAGTTTAGAGAATGTTTATTTTATTTTTAATAATGGTGGATATGGATGTTGTTGATTTGGATTTTGTAGATGTGTTCAATACTTGGTTTCAAATTTATGAAATTAGATATGAAGAATCATTTTTACGGTTGATATGTTGATATAATTTATATTGCTCTTGGGCGGGATCATGTGTGATTATGTTTGAGGTTCACACAATTCTATTTTGTGTCTTGTGATTTTGTTTGTAACTCTCTAGTGTAGAAGTATCTTGGGTTTTAATAATTATTATGAATTGAAGGCATGAAGCTGTTCATTTGGAGGAGACCATGCACTTCTAGTTATTGTATGTTTTTAGCTATAACCATTGGCAAAGGAGTTGTCATAGTGTAAGGGAACTTCTTGCAAAGGTGACCACTTACAACAAAGGGCATAGTAATCATTAACTTACTCCTAGTAACAAGAAGCTACAATAGAAGGGGAGGTTGCTTACAACAACTAGAATTTTTCTTATGGAGTGATGGGAACTTGCAAGCAAAGAAAATGAAGTGCTTAAAAGTAGGTGTACTTCAATAGGGAAGTTATTGAGGTGACATGGATTTCATGAGAAGGGGACAATGATACTATAGTTGCACATTCAACAAAAGGGGACATGATGAGGATGCTCATGTTTTAAGGAGGCTACAATATCGACAAGGAAGGTCAATGTTATATGTGGAATACATGAAAATTATTGGAAAAGTAGTAGTTGTCAAATGATAGGAGGTTGAAAAGATGAAAACGAAATGACAAAAGTGTTAGTTGTTGATGTGGATGTAGGAGTCCATAAGTGTTGCAAATAATATTTATGGGTTACCTATAAATGAGGTGCATAGAAGGGCTAAGAGGGAGCTCAAGAGGAAACATGGAGATGGCAAAGAATAGTTGAAAAGGTAGTGAAGGAAATTCCATGGTGGAGCAATCTTCTTGACATGAAGGAGTTGAGGGCCAATTTGGATAGCCATTTTGCAATAGAATGACTATTGAGAGCAACTTGGATGGAAAATCAATTGTGGTAGCACAAATAGGAAGAATGACAATAGAATATTTAAATGAGAGGTTTTACTTGTAAAGTAAGTGGTTGCAAATAAGGAAAGATAGAAATTTACTGCCAAGGGCAAGTAGTAGGCAACAATGATTGAGAAGAAGCTATGGAAACCATAAATTAATCACATAGAGAGTGATGTGCAAGGAAGGACTGAGTTAGAAAATTTTGTTTGGAGGCTCTAACAACATTGGGGCTGATGCAAGAAGTTGGCTCCACAAAAGCTCAAAATGTGAAAGTATTTTTACAGTTTTCCAAAAACTTTCACATTTGGACTAAAAATTTGAAGCACTTACACAATGAATCTTAAAAAGGTTAGTAATATGAAATTTAGTATTTTGAATCTAGTTTCCAAATATGTATTTTATTCTAATACTCAGATGATAGAATTTAAATTTTAATAAGCATGTATTAAAACCACTTTATAAAAAGTTGTGTTTTTTATACCATACCATGCACATGTACATATACCACTTTTTGACCTAAATAAAAGTATTTTTCTAATTGTTTTTGGGGAAAGATATGTAACACCATGAAGATTGATGAGGATTTTTTTTGTAATTTTTTTGTAATTTTTATTAGATTTTATTGGCATTAATTGTTGTTTTTAAAAATTGTGTACGTGCAACATAATTGGACCTAAACTAAATATTTTTTGAATTTTTTTCATTATGTAAATAATTTTCTAAATATTGATGTCATATAATTTTTTTTGCAAAAAAATTAATAGAAAATGTTATTAAAAAACAAAAAAAATTGAGATTTCAAGTTTATGGACCAATTTGCTTAGAAATTAATTAAAAAATAGAAAACATAATCCAATATTAACAAAAATATTATATTTGGAAACTAAACATCATGATCTATAATGGGTTTTAATTTCATAGATTAATTCTAAAAAAATGTCCATCAGCTATATTGCCAAAGTTGGACATTTCTCTTGAATATGCCTTAGTTTTCTGAGCCTAAAACCCAAACAAAAAGTGGCTTGGGGATTCTAGCTTTAAAGAATGAGCACCCGTTATAAAACAAGTACCTGTTTTAAAATGGGTACACATTCTTTAAAGCTAGAATGGGTACTCATTTTAAAATTTAAAAAACTAGGTACTCATTCTAAAACTTTTCAAATTTTTTTTTTTTTTGGGAACAATTCCCATTTTTTAAAAATTCTATTTTTGAATATTACTATTTTAAAAATTTCTATTTTTGAAATTATATATTTTTGGAATTTTTAAGAATGGGTACCCATTTAAAAAAATCTATTTTTGGAGATTTTTGTTTCTAGAATTTTTTTAGAATGAGTACTCGTTTTAAATTTCTATTTTTCATTTTTTTTCAAAATAGTACCCATTTCAAAACAAGTAATAGAATGGGTACCTATTTCAAATAGGTACCATTCTATTTTATCCATTTTAAAATAGGTGCCCATTTTAAAATGGGAACTTGTTCTATTTTTAGAGCAAGTACCCATTTAGGCTTGGGTTACCATTTCTAAAATGTGTACCTATCTTTTTTCAAAATGGGTACCCATTTCATCTAGCATTTTTCTGGTTGAAACTCCCCCTCTTCGTGGACCCAACTTCTTGCACTTACCCATCGATAAAAAAGATAAATCTATGTAGAATAATGATCATGTTGGATATAAGGGAGATTTGGATGTGCAATTAGTAGTTATGGAGCAACAAAAAGAATATTAGGGTTGTTGAGTTTGGACACCCAAGAATTTAGGCTAGATTTAAAAGGACATGGATAGATTGGAAGATTCAATAAGGGTGTTGCCACAATAGTGGTTTACAATTTCTGGGAGGAACTGATTTTTGCTGAAATCACATATTTTTAGAAAATTTAATGATTTAAGCCTTGAAAAGTTTCATTTAAAGAATTCCAATGAAAGAGGGTTTGATCAAACTACCTTAAATCAAACCCCCTTGGATAGAACCCTGCTAGTTTTAAACCATACCTATAATGGAGTCTCCTTTACACCTATTAAAATGCTGATAAAAACCACTTTTGATTTACCTTTTGGGGGATCAAATGAATTCATTTAAAATTTATTTTTTGTAAGTAGTCCTTATTATAAGCTTCCCAAAAGTATAATTTTAAATAAATTTAATTTGATTATTTCATTTATTTTTTATTTCTTGTGAATGTAGGTTTTTCGAAAATCAAGCTCTCTTTTGCACATGTGGAAAAATAGTAGATTATTAAAAAAAAATTAAAAATATTAGTGCACCGGATATTGAAGTCCTTGATCCAACAATTTTTTTTTTTGAATTTTGATACATACAAAAAAAATTACGCTTTATACGGTCACGCTATGTCTGAATTATAATTGGTGTGAATTCAAAATGTGATTAAAGAAAAAATATTCAATAAAACACTATCTAACCAAGTGGAAGCACTAGATATCAGAGTTGAAAATCTAAATTCAAAAGAATTGTAATTTTATCCTTCATGGAAAAAAAGTTATGCGTTATACGGTGAGCGTCACTTTTTAAAAATGTTGTTTTATGAAAAAAACTAGTTTTCAAGGGAGAAGAAGTGCAATCTGATTTCAAAAATTTTGAAAAATATATATTTAGAATCTATAGACAAAATTTCATGAAACTCTAGTTTGCATCATCTTCAAATTCGTCATGGTTTAGCTGCTATAGGTGCTCAAAAGTGAAGATTTAGTTAAAATAAATAAATTTAGTGTCCAGTTTGGCCAAAAATTGTAAACCACTATTGTGGGATCACCCATAAGGGAACATATGAGTTCAGGAGATGGAAAGAAATTAAGGAAGAGGTTGTTAAGAAAGTATAAATAGAAGGAAGAGAGAACTAACGAGGGGAGAAAGCATAACGAAAAGGGCCATTAGGAAGAGGAAGAGCATAGAGAGGTGTGTGGAGAATTTCTAGCAGTTGAGAGCAAACTATGAGTTTGAATGGAAAGTAAAAGAAGTTACATATCAAAGAGGATTTTATGCCATGAATAGGGTAGAAGAGAGTGCCCAAGGAGCTAGTGAGAGGAGCAAGACAATAAGAGATGCCATGAGTAGGCTAGAAAAGGTGAAGAGCTCATGTGAAATCAATTGGGTAGCATAGAAAATAAAGGGTGAATACCATGTATGGGGTTAATTGGGAAATGTTATAAGGGGAGGTGAAGATTCATGCAAGAAAGAAGGTTGCAATTAAATAAAGATAAACAAGCTAAGTGTGTGAGGACAATTCTACAACTAAGTGTGTGTAAGAGTGTGAATAGGGGAAGGTCAAGTTCCTACATATAATGAGAAGAAATAGTTTATGTAATAAATATGTCACTTGGTTTGTTGATTCACGGTGTTATGAGTGTGTTTGGTTTCATAAAGTTAGGTCTCTATTTCTAAGTAATTTTCTACATGTGGGTAGTATTATTGATGGGTATGATGCAATAGGTTCTCAATTTTGGCACATTGAATCATAGACAAATGGAGAACCTTGGTTTTACTCCACATATCTACATGTGGGGTTCCCAAATGAGTCATCAAAGATATGATGCAACTTACAATAAGAGGTATTAGAGCACCAAGAGAGAAACTTGGATCATTGTCACGTGGCTTTGGATTTTACACTCCCACTATGATATATGAATTATAACTAAGATAATTATAGTGAACAACTTTTGGAATCTATTATTCCAAGATTTAATTTTATGACTTACACATTACTTATAATTTTTTTGTTGTTTTCCACAATTAGTGTTAAAAAATTAAAGACACATGGTATGCAATATGTATTTAATGTACACAATATTCACTAACACAATTGTAGAGTGTTCTTTGATCAAATTCTCTAAATGGTATTTACAATTATGCTCAGATGATGTTAAGAGATAATAAATTATGATAATCAACCTAGGAACTAACTCTCAATATGACATCCTAGGTGTGAAATTCAAATTCCTTCACGTGCAAGTTAAATACAAAACAATCTATTTTTGGATGATAGTTGACTCAAGTAGAGTAAAATTCAAGTTCAAATAAGGTGAATAAGATTGTGTGACCAATTCTATCAAGGGGATGAATTTTGACCCCATAATTCAATTTAAGGTAGGAAAATGGGTAAGGATTAGATTTGGTCTAGACCACTTGAGATAAATTATTAAAGCATATATAAATTGATTGATTTCTATAATCTTGTATATTAAAATTTATCGAATTCAGAATCAAAATGATACATCTAATGAAAAGATCACAAAAAGTATAAAACAAGTAGAAACAGGTGTAATTTATATACTTTTCTCCTTTACACCTAGATAAATAGAAAATTTCATTAATTATAGATTAGTTTTGAGTTTAAGGTCCAACTTGCCAAATAGTTTACTTCATTTTTTAGAATGCCCATTTTTAGATTCCAAAAATATATTTTTCAAAATTTTCAAATGTTATTATTTAATTCAATAAATTTTCAATTATTTGATGACCCATAATGCAATTATTTAAATTTATTAATGAAATCATGATGTCTCTCAATTGACACTTTATGATTTTAAAGTTCAAATATTAAATTCCAACATTATCGCAATAAAATTTTAATCTTCTATTCATATTTAATATTGTAAAACTCTATGGATAAAAAAATCAAATTTTTTTCTGTTAGATTTCCACATGTGAATAATTAATAAAAGGTTCATAAAATACTTACACATTCAAAAAGTAAAAACCAAATTAGAGAGAGAGAGAGAGAATTATGACTATTATTAACCATTTGCACCATGCTATGAACTCTAGTTTTCAATTATATGTTTAAATGTATTTGAAGAGTGCCTCATTTTTGGGTGTGGGCCTATATACCTTAGCAAAAGTGCATGAATGAGAATTTAATTTTTAATATAAACTAAATAAATCATCATAGGAAAAATTAATAGGATTTTAGAACAAAAATACTAACAATGTTTTTTATATATCAATTTTTCATCAATTATTAATATATTATACTTTCCATAAAAGATTGTGTATATTTGAAAAATTATATCCTTAATATTTTCTTATGCATTAATGCCAATCCTCCATCCCTAAATCTTGTTAAAAATTTATCATTCTTAAAATACAAGTATGGAACTTTTTAAAAGAGATCTTAGATCTAACTAGTAGATTAACCTAGAACAATATTTTCTTTACTTGACATTGTAGCACAAACCAATAGAGGCATTATAATTGGATAACATTCAAGAAGGAGAGCCAATCTACCTAGATTTTGTTCCTTTGTTGCAAAGAGCGAATACTAATAATTTGATTTAATTAACCTAATTGATATAAGCCCTAATAAGAAAATGCGAATAATTACATAGACCAAAAAAATGCACAAAAACTAACATAGATTTGAGAAAGGTAGATAGAGGGGCACTGTCATTAGAACTAGAGGTTGAATTGGAGGGATACGGGCATCACACAACCTATTCCTATGGTTTTGATTTGTTCTAAGCTCCTATCCACCTATTAAAATTTTCTTTTCCTTCCTAAAATATGTCACTATCAGGAATTCAAAATTCATATCTACACACACAAAAGAGGGAAAATGGTTGTGATATATAGGGGTTCAGATAATTCAAACCCCATGTTGATGTTCCCACGTACACAAAAAACAATGGTAATGATGATAAATAATGTGTGATCTCAAAGGAGAAAAGGAAAAAAAGATGACAAGTACCATAATAAATGGAATAACATGAGATAGAGTTATCTTGTGTGTGAAACCCTTGTTTGAGTGATTTCATATCACAAGTTTCCACAAGGACTTGAAAAAGAAGGAATGAAATGTCTTGAATACTTGCAAGGGTCAATCTGCCTAAAAAATAGTAGTACCAAGCATGTAGTGAGAGAGAAGTTGCATGTGTGTTAATAATTCTTAATAATTCATAATAATTATCCAAATGAGACAGAGAGAGTTGTATATATATGCATTCTAAGTATTTTTTATAGATAATCCAACCAAAAGTGTAATTTCATATACACCAAAGGCTGATATTTGAATTATAATTTTTTAAATGCTAATTTATAAGATCTAGGGGCTCCCAACACTTCTATCTAGGTCTTTTTTGCTCCCAAAATTTTGGGTCTTAGGGAATTTAATATATTTTCTTAATTTGGCCTCAAAATGACCAAATTATGAACATAATTGCTTATGCATGCAAAATAGAGTGTAAAGCCTAGTGTTAAATTGTTAGGGGTGATAATTTATGACACTACATTTATCCCCAACTTTAGTGAGGATATGTACTTACCTTCTGTAGTGTGGAAAAATATACGCTCTTGAAAATAGTACAATTTTATGCTTAACTTGGACCTATTTTAGCACCTTTGCATTAAATACCACTTTAAATCATCAATAATAGGCCCCTAAGACCCTTTATTTTGGATCTCGAGGCTTATTTCAACTAAAAACCTGACAAAATCATCAAAAAATAAAATTTCTAATAACCCACCCCAAAAATCTAGTGTGAGACTCATACACCACCTTGGGCATACGACTCCCCCTAGGTGGGACCCATATGCCATAAGTGGCGTATGAGTCCCATTTGGGGATTTTTTATGGTTTGAGCGGGAAATTCAAATCTTTAATTCAATTTTTTGGTTGATGTCGGCTTTTGAGATCTAAATAATGGTAAATTAGGTGTATTGCCTATATAAACAAGCTTCTAAGTCATTATTTCATCAAAGAAAGAATTTTTAAGAGAAAATTTAAGATCAAAGCAATCAAGAGCATTCAAGCATTCTTCATAAGAGAATTCAAGAACAAGTAATCAACAAAGTTGAAGCCTTGGAGCAAAATTATTGCATTTTTGCAGGTCTTCAATATCACTTTCATTCAAGATCTAGCATTGTCAAGGGTTGATTATGGTTGTCTATGGTGAATCACAATGGATTCTAGGTTGGGGAGATGCAAATAGCCATCAAGCCAAGCCTAAGGACTTGTTTCGTAAGTGATTTCATCCTCCATTATCACTCTACATTTAGCCTAAGGAAGGTACACGCATCATCATTTCTTATTAGAGTGATTTGACATCTCTCAAAGTGAGTCATTACATTCAAGCTTCATTCATGCATCTCATTCTGACACATTAGAATAGGGTTGCACATTTTCAGATTTCCTAATCTTAGGCACACTTAAGGTTAGGGTTTATGTTCACATTTGCATTCAAGATTCATTATGTCTATCAAGGTTTAATTACCAAACTAGGGGTTTGACCGAGGCAAACCCACCATAAGCAAATCAAGTCTATATTCTGCTCTGTATGTCTTTCTACGGTTTCAGATCCAAAAATTAGTTTGGAAGAGGAGAGAAAAGGTTGAATCATAGATCTGAACTTTGAATTCCTGAAAAAGAGAAACGAGATTGATACAACAGAAGTGGTGCATGAGTCCCACTACAGGCAAAATTTCTAGAGTTTTGTAGATCCTGAATCTACATTGCCAAAAAACTGTTCCAAATCAAAAACCCTAGTATGGGATTGATACGCCCAAAGTGGTGTATGTGTCCTAGTGTGCCCTAATTTCAATATTTTTAGTGTTTCAAAGCTCATTCCAATCTTTTTCAGGTTTCCAAGTGCACACCTCTAATCTTGCAGTTCTTTGCTTTGATTTACATGCATTTTGAGGTCATTTAATGAAGTATTGCATCATATTACCTAGGTTAAAAATTATATCTTGCATTTCATTAGTCTTTCCAACCCCTAGCTTGGAGGTGAAACCCTCTTTAGTTTATAATTCATACCCTAGGATAGCCCTATTAAAAGATCTCTTTCTCCTTTGTACACCTTGGGTTGAGATCTCTAGGGTTTTCCTTGAATGAGAGAGTGTGAAGATTGTTATTCTATCTCCCAAGCATAGAAGCAACACAATTCAACCTTTCAAATTCATACTCACACTAAAGTATGAAGAGGGTAGATATATTTAGCAAAATACTAAAAAGACAAAATGACTCTAATTTAAGAGATGTGATATCCCCTAGACATAAGATCCTATCAATTCACAATGTCAAGATAAAAAAACCACACACATAATACAAATATATCACATACAATGTGAGGAAAAATGAACATACATAAGGAATACACTAAGAAAATAATAGAGTGCATATAAAGTTGATCCGTAGGAAATATGGTTCCACCTTTTAGGAGATGGAACGAGGAATAAGGGCCTATTTCACTATTGGTTCATTAAAGGAAATGCTAGAGATCCCTCAACCAAGTGAATTCAATTAAGGGAAGGGATGTGACTACTAGGGATATTTCCTTGGGTGTGATTGAAAAGAAGGGTTCACCACTAAGCAAGTGCTTAGAAAGAAAGGAATGCAAGTAATATGCAAATCTAGTTATATGGCCTAGAAAATGGAATTTCAAAACATGTAATCAAACTGATAAACAAGATCAAATAGAGATGTGCCTAGAGAAATGAAGATGACTAGGAAAGACCTTAAAACCCTAAAAATTATCGCTTTTAAGGTGTACTGGGACTCATACGCCAGATTGGGTGATTTAGTCCTAGTATAGGGTTCCTGGGTAGGATCTGCAATCTCCAAGTAATTGATCAGAATCTTCTAAAAATTAGAAAAATGGTTGTACTAGGACTCATATACCCAGACAGTTGCAAACTGTCTCGTTTCTTTATGAAGTGTCCCAAGAGCAGCATTTTGAATTAAAACTTTGTGAGCCTCTAAAGATAGATTAAAGAAGCACTTTACCACTAGTTTCATGTAAATAGGTTGGATATATTGCTCTTGATTTGATATTCTATGAGCCTTGACAACTTCTTATGATAAATTTTGCAAATTTTATAACTTTGCAATTTTGGCACTTTTGAAGGCTTCAAATCCACTTTTTCTTCAACATATAAACCTATAATCACATAAAGAGAGGGGAAATAATGTTGTTTTGTTAGGGAATGGTGGTTTTCCTTGGTCAAACCTCGTTTTGGTAATCAAACCTTAATGAGAAATGAAGCATGAATGAAATGAAACATGAGACATAGATAAAGTAATAGAACCTTGTTTGAAATCTTGTAGATCTACAAACAAGCATGAAGTGGCCTCAATGGATGTAGATCTTGATCATGATTATTAATGGAATATAACACCTTTGAATACTTGAATTGATCTTGAATAATACATCACAACATTAGCTCAAAACCACATGCATGATGCACAAATCCTTTGACATGATAATGGATCTTGAATGTTATAGTAATCTTCTTCAAATCTACCCTTGAATGCTTTCTAGAATGCTCTATAATGCTCTTGTGAAAGTACTCTTGATTGCTTATGAAATTCTAGTATGAAACTATGTAAAATGACCTTGTATTTATTCTTGTTTATGCCAAAATTCCTAAAATTGCAACATTAGAAGCCGACATCAGATCTAGGATAGTAAAACCCTGCCAAGAATTTGATTCAAAATAGGTCTTGGTTAAAGTGGGCCTCATATGCCAGTTGGGGTGTATGAGTCCCAGTGTCTTAAACATGGGACACAAACTCCAAGAAATGTCTTGTTTAATGTGCAATTTGAAATTAGGTCCCAAGACCTAGGTGGGACTCATACACCCAAGGTGGCGTATGAGTCATAGATCACAAAATTTGGAACACCAAACCTAAAAAATAGTATTATGATTGGTTATTTGATAAGTGATGGGATTATCCATGTGAAGATGCAATTAATTAGGCTTGCAGATGCAAAATAGAACCGATAAAGGAATAAATAAGTTCAATTAATTAATAAAGCCCTATATTATTGTGAAAGTGTAAGGATACACTTTACAACACCCTAAATAAGGCACAATTAGGTTCAATTTATCATTAATTATTCATTCCCATATTAAGTGTGTAAAAGGGTTACTTTTTTCTATAGTGCATTTAGCCTCCACTTTAGTGAGAGGAGGAACTTGCTTCAAACTCACACTAAAGTAGACAAACACACATCAAGAGGGCTCCTAGTGTACTAATGTGGATGGTATAGGATAAAAAAAATCAAAGGATGTGGTCAATCCCCCATGATCCAAGATCCTACATCAAACTGACATAAGCTCGAAGGGAGACACACAAGGTGTATGATATGCAACATCAAGATACACAAACATACAATGTCAAAGACCTAAAAAAGAAAAGAGAAAAAAAACCAAATAAAAAGGGGTGGATCAAGCCTTGACCATTTGTCCAAAATGATGCAGATCAAATCTAAGTTATTTGTCCAAAATGCACGCTCACTCTAAGGCAACAAAACTTCAAGTTGTTCTTGGGCTTACCCCCCCTCGTGGACCATCAAAAAATGGATCGAATATACTAAAATCTTATTAAGTAAATTTGATAAAGTGAAAGTGTCCCACGCCTATAGAGAAGCCAATAAGGTGGCAGATTACTTCGCCAATGAAGGGGTTAAGAAGGGTGGGGAAAACACGTGGAGGAAGAATGACTACCTCCATCCTGAAGTGAAAGCGCTAATTTATTATGATTCAGTGCATGGAAGAGAACTCTGTCTTCATCATGATGAAACGGATAAAGATCAGGTACATCGATTTCATTAGATTTGATGGGACCGACGTCATTTTCTTTTTCAAGAGTCTCCAGCACGCTTTTTGGGTGTTTGTTACAATATTCCTAAACAGGACCCAGATCAACTGTAGAGTGTTGTCAAACAGAACTTTGAATATGGGTGGAGAAAGAAAACGTGTGGAGCCGAGTAGTTTTCAGGAGCATAGAAAGAACGCCAAAGCATGGGAAAGAATTGAAAAGGGAGGCTTAGTCTCGTATATGGAAAAGCTCCATGGTACGGACAAGGGAATGCTGGACTATTTTGTTAAAAACTGGAAAAATGGTGAGATTGTGTTGTTTGGTAGGAATGTTAAGCTAAATGAGGACTTAATCAGTGAGATAACTGGTCTTTCGACGGAGGGTGTGAAATTCTATCGGGACCGATGATTCTCTAATGAAGCGGTCATTAAATTTCCTAAAAAAGATAAGGAGAAAGCTAAGATGGTTAAGGTTGCCAATAGCTACTTTGATGTTGAGTCCATCAAATCTATTTGGAAGAAAGTTTTAAGAGTTATTATGGAATATATCACTGACAGACGCTTCACCAGAGTTTATGGCTACCACTTTGCCATTCTGAACCACTTCCGTCACAAGGTTCATATCTCTCTGCCTTTTTACTTATTCTCTTCTTTGAAGAATTTCCTTGATGAAGTTGAAAGAAACCCTAGGAGGACTGCTATTATTCACCCTAGTCTTGTTAGGCTCACTTTTGAGCATTTTCAAAATTTACCTGCTTTGCCAAAAACTGTTGAAATTGAAGACTTGGATGATGAGGAGACAGAAAGTAGTAGGGAGATCGACCCCTGGGCCCCCCTGCTTGTGTTCCTGTTGGTCCTGATACCACTGCTCCCCAGTCCCCGTCTTGTCGGAAAACCCTTAAGGAGTCTACCCCGCTGTCATGTCCTAAATTGCAGCCTCTGCAGGAGTGCCCTAGTCTGGGTTTTGCCTCGCCGCCCTGTTTTAATCCCCTACCGTCTCCTAGTTGCCCTACTCTGGGTTTGTCCCCTGGTTTTAAAGGTACCCCTGTTACGAAACTTGTTTCGTATTTTGGGAATTCAATGGAAATCCTCTCTAATAAGCCCATGGTCAGTAAGGAATCAGCCCCTAGTGCCCCGGCGTCTAGAAAATTTTGGAATGGACCTTATGATTCCCCTATTCAGGATGAAATTAATTCAGCCCTAAATAAGCTCAAACTTGAGGACATGGTGAGTATGGCAGAAAAAAGTACGGAGGGCCTTTTCACTATTCTCAAGTGGACCCAGAAGGAAGTCTATGATTTGAAAGGCCGTAATACTGATCTCAGCAACAGGATCATGGACTTGGAGTAGAAGATTAGCTGGAGTCGTAGAGAGAATGAAGGATAGGAAACTCCCTTACCAAGGAAAAGACAACATTCATAGGAGGAAAGATTGACTAGTATCGAGTGCAGTATGTCCAAGATTGGCCAAAACATTAGGGCCACTGTAGCGAACAATCACAAAATTGCTAGGCATAACACCATTATCATCAATGCGATGGTGGAAAAGCTTGAAAAAAACCAAAAGGGTTCGCTGGTCGTGGATTTGGTTGCGGATAGGGGAGGCAACAGATCTGCTGGTGAAGGGATTTCAACTCGTACCCAGGCTAACATTAAGAGGAAGACCCCGACTTCATCACATATGGCTCAAATTCTCAAGCAGGGGTTACAGGATATGAAGGATGTTGAAAAGGAGGCTGAGGAGTTACTGAACACCTTGGAGTAGTGCGGTGGTGTTTGTTGTTGGTTTTTTGGGCCCTGTTGTCTCATTGTGCTGTCATTTCCTTTTTGGGACAGCTGTTTGCTTGTTTGAACTTCTTTTGTTATATTTTATTGTTTAAACTCTGCGGTTTCAGGTCCCTGTAAAACCTATTTTTTCCTTTTCAAAAACAAAACTTTAAGTTGTTCACTAGGTGAGTATTCAAAAAGGGTAGCCTAGTGAGAAAGTCATGCCTCTATATCGACTTCTCACCATACAATGAGAAAGTCATGTCCACATTTAGGCTTCTCATCATACTAACCATACCAAAGCTATCCCTCTAATAACTCCAATAGGGCACCACAAAATGAAACTTTGAGTTACATAAGGCCTAACAAGCTATGTTAGGAACTTATGAACATTTATGTATGTAAAGCATTGTTCAAAGAGATATTTTCTTAATTCATGTAAGGTCTCTTCTTAGGGAACATCATGTTTAATGTCTCCAAGAGAGGAAAAATAAAAGAAATATCATGCTCTCAGAAGAAATCAAACCCAATGACATCACCAAGAAAAGGGTGCATCACAGGAAGAAAGAAAAGTTCACAATGAAACATGAGTGTCAATGTATGCCCCCAGTTTAAAACGATTGCTAACACCATTGCTATGATAAATTTCTTTAAAGTAGAAGAAGACATGAGAGCTTATTCAGAAATCCATGTTCCAACTCATATGTTCTCAAATGAAACTACATCATGAATAAGGGGTTTCCCCCAAAATGTCATACTAAAGATAACTCAGTATATCACATGCGAGCCAACTTAAGGCATGTCATCCATATCCCAAGATTTCTCTTATATATACATGGAAGGAAGTCAACTAGCCAAAAGAGACAATGACAAGTGTCATACAAGGACAAGGCTAACCCCTTGCCCCCACTGAGTGTAAGACAAGGATGAGCCAAGATGATTGATGAGAAACATGGAAATTAGTATCAATTAGAGGAACTAGGTGCTTCAACACAAGGAAGAGCACCACACACTAGTAGAATTTGACAAATAAATGACTACGTGACTAACACTTTTAGTCACAACAACTAAAGATGACTAAATTCTACTCATTTTTTGCAACACAACTGTAAATGACTAAATAAGTGACTAATTTTATCATCATAAGTGACTAATTTGATCGTCAGGTAAAAAATGACTAGTCACAAATAAAAATGGCTAAATAATTAGTTACACAAATAAAAATTGGACAATATGATATTAAAGTGGATAATTAAGAAAAAAAATGAATTGAGGGAGTGGGTTGTATTATAATATAATATAATAATAATATATTATATATTATAATACAATATAATATATTATAATATAATATGATATTATATAATATAATATGTATGATATATATTATTATATATTATTATATATTATCATATTTATATTATAATGTATTTAATAAATATATATATATATATATTAATATTATATTATAATATAAATATGATATTATATAATATTATATTTATATTATTATATAAATATAATATTATTATATATAAATAAAAGGGGGAGATTTAATTTTGAAATTATCTATAACAATAAAAATCAAATGCATTTGAAATCAAATTCAAATGAAAAAAGCAGGCAAAGGAGATTTGAAATGACTTAGGGTTTTGAAAAAAAAGCAAGCAACGAAGCCTTAACTTAAAAAAATGTGAAAGAACTATTTTTTTCCATTTGAAAATAGCTCGACAACTATGGAAAAGTAGATAAAGGAGGTTGTGAAGCAGGGGAAGGGTTGTGCCAAGGACATAGCCAACTAATAGAGATAATCAGAGGCATGGAAGATAGAGGTATGGCAACAACAGATGTAGGTAATGCAAAACATGCAAAAAGGTCAAAGCAAACTGTTCCCTACAAATAAACCCTAAAAGTGAATACCAACGAGGAAGAGTTTGGAGGAGCCAAATCCAATAGCGGCAAGGAAAGCAACAAAAAACAACAATATAAGGTAAAGGATGCAATAATGTAAAAACCTAAATTTTCTCATTATCGCATCTTGGCCATCATTTCATTTTAATAAACATACTCTAAAACCCTCATTGAAACCTTATTTTTATGATGCAGCTCACCGAATTGGAGAAGTGAAAGGTGAATGCTCCTTATTCTCTCAACAGATCCCCCAATTCGGATCCAAATCCCTCATCTCCACAACAATAGCCATTCCATCATCAAGGCTTTCGAACCCTAGGCAAGAATGCTACTGACTCTCTATTCCCCCCGCTACCCATCACACTTGTACTTCCTACCCCAACTCAATCTTCTTGCTCCATCTTTGATCTCAAATTGGACCCGCATCAATAACTTTAGACTAGCATCATATTCCTCCATTCGTTTCGCCCTTTCTATCATTATTGTGAGAACATTGATAGAAATAAATGAGGTCTGCAAGGAAGAGTTTGGAAGAGCAGAAACCAATAGCAGACATCTGTATCTTTTCATTCTTTATATGTTTTGAATGCAGGTTGAATGGTTTTTGCCAAATGTGCTATCTGGGTTTTTCCCATGTGTTTCAAAAATGTTTTTTTTTAATGAATGAACAAAGTGATGTGTTTTTTGATGCACAAGTAATGCCATCCTTGTTATTTGTTAGTAACCATTAGATAAATCCACGATTTTGAGCTTAGTCTACAATAAAAGTGATTTCATAATAATTATAAAGACAAAAATGATTCTACTTTATTTCATTATGTTACTGCTTCTCTCAGGTTTATTCCTAGATAGCAATCTAGTTTGTGAGTTCGTGAGAGCTTTTTTATGCCCAAATAGCAGTCTAGTTTGTGAGTCCACATTTGAAGTGCAAATGAAATGCTCTAACACAAATTCACTATTTAACAGTGCATGAGCTGAGATGGATTTGTTTTTAAATAAGGAGAAACACATTTTATAGTATTCATTGTGTTGTAGGTGTTCAAAAGTGAAGGTTCTTGAGTTTCAAATCCAAATGAAACTTTCAAGAAAATAAATTCATTGATAGTAAAGTGACTCTCTATTTTTATGCCTTTTTGAATTCTTCAATTCTTCAATAAATCTTGTAAAACAATCAGTGAGACAAGTTTCTAGTGAGGCACATCATTTATATGTTTGGACTTGCCAGTGAGGTTATAACCATTAAGGTTTTGATTTTTCAGTGAGGCTTAATGAAGTAAATTTTAAGAGTGGTTTTTTCTCCTTGTACAGGGCCTTCCACTCATAAATAATATGTTGTGGCTCCTCTTGATTTTTGATCTGTTTGTGTCTGATCAATCATATTTTTTTAAGAATTTTAGTCTTCATTTCATGATGCTTCTCTCAACATTTGAATATCTATGAAACTTGAAGTTTATATACATAAATTTTTGAGGACTAATTAAGTTAGATTTGATTTGTAACTCGAATCACTGATTCACCCAAATAAATGGCTAAACTATGACTAAATAAATGACTACCATGACTAAAATAAATGACTACCATGACTAAATAAATGACTACAATGACTAAATAAATGACTACCATTACTAAAATAAATGACTACCATGACTAAATAAATGACTACCATGACTAAAATAAATGACTACTATGACTAAATAAATGACTACCATGAATAAATAAATGACTACCATGAATAAATAAAGGCACTTCAAGGATAAGTTAAAGAGTTACAAGGGGGAACAACCACAAAGAAATATACTCTGGAGGACATTTGTCCTTATCCTTTCGATCAAAGTCTTAACATGATTCCTTTTCCCAAGCATTGTGAAATGCCAAAATTTGATCACTATAATGGGAAATCGGATCCAATGGATCATGTTAGAGACTTCTGAAACATGACATTGGAATTCGCTCACGAAGACACTTACTTGATGCGATTGTTTCCTAGGAGTCTTTAAGTTCACTCTATGGAATGCCTATCAAAGATTACACCTCCCATAAAGACATTTGAAGAATTAATCAACCTATTCATATCAAAATATGCTTACAACATCCAGCACCAGGTCACCATGATAGATCTCTGCAAAGTTGCACAAAAACCTGGTGAATCTTTCATTATGTTTCTTCAAAGATGGAGAAGAATGTTCGCTAGATATCCACATCTTGTTCCTGAAAAGGAAAAGATGGTTACCTTCATTAACAATTTAAATTCAGAAATGAGCTATCATTTGAACTTACATTGTCCTCCTTCTTTTGAGAGAATGATTGAAGATTCCATAACCATTGAAAATGCTTTGGTCAAAAGAGGAATAATAGAACATGACAAAGACAATCCTAGCTCATCCAACCATCACAATAATCAGGACAAGTCTAAATTTTGGACTCACAACAAAAATGTGGTGAATGATGGTGTTGTTGATGCAAATCATGTCTCAACCAAGCCATTTGTCCTTAGTACTCCAAGCATTCGCAACAACAATGTCAACTCGATTGCAAATCACGGAAACAATCCTCCCCCTCCAAGGAACAATATAAATCAACATTCTACTCCCAATCAAGGGACTTCCAACAACCAAGGTTATCGAGGAACCAATAACAATCACAATTCCTTAGGGAACACCTCGAATACAAATCCACAAAAATTCGCATTCTTCTCTAATAGAAGAACTTTCACTTCATTGGGTCAATCTCTAGAATCCGCATTCAAAGAGTTGATGGCCAAAAATGTCATTACTTTGCCACCTCAACAAAACTATGAACCTAGTGTAAAGCCTCCATCATGGAATGAGGCATACTATTGTGAATATCATTAGTGCAAAGGTCATCACACAAATAATTGTCAAGCCTTGAAGAATACCATTCAAGACTTAATCGACAATGACATCATTACAATAGAAGGACATCAACAATCCAACGCAGACCACCAAGCATTTTGTAACCCTTTTCCCAACCATCAAAAGGGTGAGTCTTCTGAAAAAATGTGAATCATATCAATGATGATCATATAATCAACCATCTCTACACAGACGACAAGCAGGTAAATGTCATTAAAGTCAACAAGAAGGTGGAATATAAAGAAGTCAACGCAACAACAAGGGGGCAAGCTAAAGTTGTCTTAAAGGGCGCCTCTTCAAAATCCACTAAACCTCCACCTCAACATCAATATGATTTGGTCAACCAACTTCGGAAAACCCCCGCTCAAATTTATATCTTGGAACTATTGAAGATTTCTCCAGCCCATAAGGAAATTCTTGAAAAGGCCCTCTTCGAAACAAATGTATCCACTGATTTGGATGTGAACCAATTTCAAGCCATGGTAGGACACTTGTCCTCACCCACTTGCCTCTCATTCTCTAAAAAAGATGACGTTTCCATAACTCATCCCCATAATTTGTCATTGTACTTAGAAGTCATGGTTCACAAGTTTCGTATCAGACGAGCTCTAACAGATGGAGGTGCTGGTTTGAACATCTATACCATGAAGTTGGTTAAGGCTTTGGGATTTTATGAGGACTCCATTGATTTCAGAAGAAAGATTACCATAAAATCTTATGATGATGAAGAAAGAGCATCCAAGGGTCTAATCATGCTGCATCTAATCATGCTGCCAATCAGAGTGGGCCCTGTTATCAAGAATACTTTCTATCAAGTATTGGACCGTGATCTTGCATATAACATCTTGTTGGGTCATCCTTGGATCCATGAAATGCAAGCTATCCCATTAACCTATCATCAATGTCTTAAGTTTCCTTATGATGGACAAGAAATCATGATACTAGCTGATAATTCCAATATTCAAACTTGTGCCAACATAAAAGCCAGTCAAGATACGTTGGTTCCTAACAATCGAGAAGCTCATGCTAGTACTTCTCTAAAGATTGACACACAAATCAGTCAATTAACCAATAGTTTTGACAAGAAATTGAAATTCAAGGACCATGGAGTCAGAGAATACTCTCTTTGTCTTGCCAATTTAGCTACATCACCTCGATCACATGGACAACCATTTATCATAGAACATCGAATATCAACAGCATCAACATCAAAGCAACCACCAACAGAGCCAATCACAAAGTTTAATGGACAATTCATCAAAGAAAAATTCCCCATGAAAGATCCTGAGGATACAAAAATTCTAAACTGGCTCTATAAAGATGAAGATGAAGCAGTTTTTAATGTCAAATTACCCACAAATAAATATGGAAAAGGGTATTCAATCATGCAGAAGATGGGCTATGATAAAGGTCCTATCAGAAAAAGGAAAGGAGTAGTTGAACCTATTCACCTCCACGGACTCGCTGCAAAAGAGAAAACTGGATTGGGCTATGATACTCACTCCAAAGAAAGCACATCCAAAAAACTACATGGCACTGTCTTCGCATTGCAAGAAGGCTCAAATTCACGAGAAGCATGTTTGGCAACAGTTCAGAACTTCTTCACAAACTCTGCTGAATATGAATGGGACACCATTTACAATGATGAGTTATGGAGGGACAAAGAGGTTGATATAATACACCAATACGCCCCAACTCTAATTGAAGGTCAAGGTTCAGGGACCCAAACACACAAATTTGAACTACAAAGTCACCATGATTCTAGTGATGCTGAATCGGATCTAAACGAACAATACTATCATGAAGACAACATCATCATTGATCCACCTTATACCTCAGATCCTACCGACCACTCCGTTATGACCATAACCATAGCTAATTTTACACAACCTAACGACCTGCTATCTTTGATTCATCCCGATCTCATTGATTGGGATTCAACCGAACCTATCGATATACCTATGTTTCCAAGTGACGAAGCTATCATAAACTTCCTTTCCATAGAATCATGATACAAATGATTGTTCCACCAACGATTTTCGACATAGAGTTTTTGATCAGGAGAGTGTTAAGTCTCCTAGCTGCAAAAGTAAAAACAAAAAAGAAAGATCTAATGGTGAAAACTAGAATCTGGCAGTATTAGATCAAAGAAAAGATAAAATAAAGAGCATATTGGATGGTGAAAACCTCTTTGAGGCACCAGACGATGGGAATCTTGACACTCTCCTAGAGCATTACCATGAGCGATCACCTATTTTGATTGAGCCTACAAATGCTGTCAATCTTGAGACTTCTGACAAACCAAGAATTTTACAGTTAGCTGCATCAATGACAGAGAAAGAAATACCAGAGTTCATGGAATTCCTGAAAGAAAATCAAGTCAATTTTGTGTGGTCTTATGTTGACATGCCTGGTCTTGATCCTGATCTTATCATGCATCACTTGTCTATCAAACCAAGGGCCAAGCTGGTGAAACAAAAACTCAAAAAGATGCACCCTCATGTTGCATTATTGGTTAACGAAGAACTGAGAAAACTCCTTGATGTGGGCTTCATAAGACCAATCAACTATGCAGAATGGATCTCCAACATTGTTCTCGTATCCAAGCCAGATAAAACTGTGAGAATATGCATAGATTTCAGAGATCTTAATAAAGCATGTCCTAAGGATGACTTCCCACTGCCAAACATCGACACTATTGTTGATCTGACAGTTGGCCATGCCATGTATTCATTAATGGATGGTTTTTCTGGCTACAACCAAATCAAGATTGCACCTGAAGACCAGGAGAAAATAGCTTTCACATGTCCATGGGGAACTTATTATTGGAACGTCATGCCTTTCAGTCTAAAGAATGTTGGGGCTACTTACCAAAGAGCCATGACTACAATCTTTCATGATATGATGCATATCTTCATGGAAGATTATGTAGATGACATATTGGTAAAATCATACACCAGAGAAGGACATCTTGAAATATTGTCCAAAATATTTGCAAGATTAGAGAAATTCAAAGTTTGCCTCAACCCCAAGAAATGTGTTTTTGGGGTCAAATCTAGAAAACTCTTGGGGTACATTGTTTCTGAAAAAGGAATTGAAGTAGATCCTGCAAAAGTATCGGCAATTATGGAAATTGCTCCACCAAGGAACATCATTCAATTGAGATCATTGCAAGGACGACTTCAATCTATACGAAGGTTCATTGCACAATTGGCCGACAAAAGTTTACCTTTCACACATCTACTGCATAAGAATGTTCCTTTCAAGTGGGATGACAAATGTGAATTACCTTTTCAACAAATCAAATAGTATTTAATGACTCCACCAGTTCTCATACCACCAAATCCAGAAAAACCCCTAATCTTATACATTGTCGTAACAGAGACATCTCTGGGGGCACTACTAGCGCAAGAAGACTCTATAGGAAAAGAACGTGCAATCTACTACATCAATAGAACACTAACAAGTCATGAGCTTAATTACACTTCTATCGAGAAGGCTTGTCTGGCAGTAGTCTTTGCTTCACATAAATTTCAGCATTACATGTTAACTCATACAATCAATCTGGTTTCAAAGATTGATCCACTCAAGTATTTGTTAAGAAAAGCATCATTGACAGGAAGGTTAGCAAAGTGGGTAATGATTCTGAGTGAGTTTGACATCCATTATGTTGATCGCAAGGAAATCAAAGGACAAGTTATCGCTGATCAACTAGCTGAAGCACCACTGCAAGCAAACCATCCCCTCCACATTGAATTTCTAGATGCTGATGTCTTTACTGCAGAATATAAACAACCATGGTCCTTATATTTTGATGGTTCTTTCACTCAACATGGATCAGGGGTAGGCATACTTTTTGTCACCCCTCAAGGACACACCATTCCTCGATCATATAGGCTGATGTTTCCATGCACCAACAACATAGCCAAATATGAAGCATTAATCACCGGACTTAAAATAGCATTGGAATGGAGAATTACAAAATTACAGGTGTATGGCGACTCACAGCTGGTCATTTATCAGATCAATGATGATTATCAGACCAAAGATGACAAACTATTACCATATAAAAAGATGGTTGATGACTTCAAGAAATACTTTGTGGCCATCAAATTCACACAAATTCCAAGGCTTGATAACAAGGCAGCTGATGCCATGGCTATGATCACATCATTGTTACAACTCCCAGAAACTCAGACTTGCTATGAATTTCTGGTGGAACAATCATTTACGCTTGCTTATGATACCCCTGAAAGCCAAATCATTTGCCACTTGGTAGGATCCGACTCACCTTGGTATGGAAAAATTTATGCCTACCTCAAAGATGATATCTTACCACCTGATTTATCTCATAACCAAAAACACAATTTTATCTGCCAATCTACTCGCTACACTCTTATCACTGACACCCTTTATCGTCATGGTCTTGATGGTACTCTACTTTGATGTCTTGAACGTGAGGAATCTGACAAAGCTTTACAAGAAGTTCATGGTGGCATCTGTGGTACTCATTCGAGTGGACTAACCTTATCCAAGAAATTGATTAGAATGGGTTACTACTGGCCTACAATGGACAGGGAATCATTCACTTTTGTGAAAACATGCTCAAAATGTCAGATTCATGGGAATCTCATTCATGCTCCTGCACAGGAACTTCAACCATTCATGCCAACCTGGCCATTTTCTCAATGGGGGTTAGATCTAGTGGGCAAGATTCATCCTTCTTCATCAAACGGACATAAGTTCATCATCACAACTACATAGTATTTTACCAAGTGGATTGAGGCAGTACCTCTTACTAAGGTTACCGGAAAACAAATATCATCATTCATACTCAACTATATTATTTGTCAGTATGACATTCCCAACTCCATTATTACAGATAATGGACGTCCTTTCAAAAATTAGGATGTTGATGAACTTTGTGAAAGATTTCACATTCAGCATAGATATTCAACACCTTACTATCCACAAGGGAATGGCCAAGCAGAGGCCTCAAATAAAACAATATTAATTTTTTTGAAGAAGACTGTGAATGATTTAGGGAAAGATTGGTACGTTCAACTCAATCCCACCTTATGGGCCTACAGAACCAGTATCCGCACACCAATAGTAGCAACGCCATTTGCTCTTGTCTATAGAGCAGAATCCATACTACCTTTAGAAGTTGAGATTCCCTCACTCAGAGTATCATTGAAAGGTCTTACAACGGATGATGAATACAGAGTTTCCCAACTCCAAGAACTGGAACTCCTAGATGAGAAGAGACAAAGAGCTGCTGATCATTTAAAAGCATATCAACAGATGATGTCTCGTAGCTATAATCACAAAGTAAAGCCACGTACCTTTCAAGTGGGTGATCTTGTTCTGAAAGAAAACCCACACAATCAGCAAGACAGAGAGAAGAAAGGAAAGTTTGAACCAAATTGGCTATGTCCTTATGTGGTTATCGCAGTATATGGTTTAGGAGCCTACAAGCTATCAACACCAAAAGGGGACCTATTTGACGAACATATCAACAGCATGCACCTAAAAAATTATTATGTCTAAAGCGGTTATCAAAATTAGAAAAAGATCCTGAAGAAATACAAAAAAAAATAGAAAAAGATCCTGAAGAAATACAAAAAAAAATAGAAAAAGATCCTGAAGAAATACAAAAAATCGAAAAGTCTTTAAAAAAGTCAAAAAGAAGAAAAAAAAAAGAAAAAAAAATACAAAAAAAGAAAAAGTCTTGAAGAAATACAAAAAAAATAAAAATTTTAAAAAAAATAAAAAAAGGTCATAGGGTGAAAACCTGGCGAGAAGTAGTCTATTGAGAAGAAAAATGCAATAAAAATAAATAGTGAAAATCTGGCAAACAGACGCTATTTGTAGCTCTCCATCTATTAATTCATGTTCTGCACTTAACTTTTCAACCTTCATTTTCATGCATCTTTTCCATCATCTTAGGGCCACACTAGCATCATGCTATCATCATTTTCCTAGAGCGATAATGTCTTATCATGGCTTGATTTATTGTACATATTCATTTTAGCAAATACCGAGGGCAAACATTGGCGTACTGGGGCAATCAACTTTTAGGTTTTACCGAAACAACGAGACAACGACATCAAAGCCAAATCATGCAAAATAAAACAACCAAATCAAACCATATGGATAACTATCCAATCATTGATCCATATCACAGTAGTTTTTAGCTGTGTACCCTATCATGACTCATATCTAGATGATCTATAATCTGAATAATGTTTGGGATAATAATATTTCATTTTTGAACAATGGTTGTTTAATTTTCGATATCATCTCTCTAGAGCACACTAGATGATGTACTGAACTAGAGTGGCAAGGAAAGAGGATTTTTTTTTCTTTGTCTATTGTATTGAGGTTAATTATCCATCTGTTGCAAGTATGTCCCGAGACATGATTTCCAAAGTTTATCATTGATGACAGTTCCAAATTTGCATCAAAAGGTAGTTAGTCTTTGTCTGTTCATGCAAGAAATGCTTAGGTCATCTCGGTTCAATTATACCTAGATGCTTGTGTTCGCTTGCTATATCAAAAATCATGAAAGTTGTACCCAGGTCATCATCAGTGCTAATTTCCCCTCTGATGCTTGTACACACTTCCAACATTTTAAAACGCTCTATGATAATTCAAGAAGGCTAGCAAAAAGGCTCAACAAAATGATTGGTTTCATTTAGTTGCATTTCATTCTAGGTCATTATACATAACTGCATATTGGATTTGCATCAGAGTTTTGAAAGGCCAATGGTTGTCATGTTTCTTTGGACTATTTGTGGAGGACAATGCAAACATTTGTTTCATTATCTCATCATCTCGCTCATTATCATTTTATTCATTTTCATTTCATTATCATTCATATCATTATCATATCATTTCATGATCATTTCACTCCATCATCATTCATTACCATTCATCGCATTTTCATTATCATTATCATTCATCGCATTATCATTCATTCCATTCATCTCATCTCATTGTCGTTATCTTATCCTTTCATTCATTTTCATTTTCATATCATTCATTACATTTATCATTTATTATCATTATCGTTCATTGAATTATCATTCATTCTCATTATCATTGTCATTTCATTATTTCATTATCATTGGCATTTCATTATTTCATGATCATTGTCATTATCATTATCATTTCATTGTCATTTCATCATTTCATTATCATTATCATTTATTACATTGTCATTATTTCATTATTTCATTATCATTATCATTTATTGCATCATCATTCATTTCATTTATATCATATATTTTATCTTTTAATTCATGTCATTACCATCTCATTATCATTATCATTATCATCTCATTATTTATCACATCATTATCATTCATTTCATTCATATCATCTCATTTTATTATCATTACCATCATTTATTTCATCTCAATATCATTATCTTATCATATCATATCATTATCATTTCATTCCATTATCATTCATTTCATTTTCTTATCATTATCTTATCATATCATTTCATTATCATTGTAAATCCATTATTATTCATTTCATTTATCCGTTCATTTTTATTACAAATCATTATATTTCATCACATATCATTTTATCATTCATCTCATCACTATTTACTTATCTCACTCCATATCAGTATTCATATCATTTTACATCATATCATATCATTTTATCATACAAATTCATAATACATATCATAAACACAACATTCATTTTTATTATCATCTTACATTTGAAAACCTGCATAACATCACATATCACATATTCCATGGTATATATTCATAGTCATTTCATAAATCATCCACCTGCATGACATCATTAGTACGCATCATCAACCATTTGTCATCAATCATCATCATAAACACATCATCCTACATATCATGTTAGTCATCAAATAATTCAAATGCATACCAAAATCCATAACTGCATATCACATAATCAACAAATCATGATGGACATCACATAAATCATCTCAAGAATGCACATCACATCATCAAAAACAATCATCACCGTTGCATATCATCACTTATCAAAAATGATACAAATTTCCAAATATCCAATGAAACTATAGATTTCAAAGAGAGATACATAGGATATGATAAAAAAAATGGCATATACATGCTCCAAAAATGATATACATCACAAGACTAGCTGGTCGATGCCCTTGATGGAGCTGGTCCGAAAGGAGGTGGCCTACCACTGGTCCCTACGTCTGGATCTTGCCGATGCCTAGTCACTCCCATGCTCTGTGTATGTGTCCATGATCTGCTCCTAGTCCTACTACGAGATCAGGGAAATGGCTCTCTGCACTTGGGAGGACACAGCTCCTCGTACCTGACTCTGTAATACTCGGCCTCCCTCACCATCTCCATGCCCTCTGCAATGGCATCCCGCAATGATGCACTCCCTACAGTGCCCATCAACCTCTGAGCAACGCCCTCAACCTCCACTGCTCTTCGTCTGAATGCATCTCTCTGTCATTACCTATGCTAACTATGGGTCTGGGGTAGGTGCTTGTGCCTGTGCCTGTGCCTGAGCCTATGCCAGTTGTGCCTGTATCTATACAATAAATCCCTGTGACTGCATCAACTGACTTTGCAACTGTCCCTATTTTCCCTGCAGTGTCTGCACCTGGGCTTGAAGAGTAGCTATTTGCCCCTGCTATGATGAGGATCCCATCCGGATCATTGTCTGTCGCCCAATCCCTATCCTCGGTTGCCGCATGATCTGGACACCCCTTAGAATATCTAACCTTGACCTCCTCAACACCTGCCCCTCACCCCCACCATCATCTCCATCATCTTCGTCGGAACTCTCCTCCTCTCCACTCTCCACCTCCTCTCCTCCAACTGCGCCCTACTCTCCACCTACCCCCTCCTCCTGTCTCACTGCCCCTGGCTATAGTACTACTAGAATGGGTGCTAGCTCATCAAAATCGGTAAAACGTGGAAAGGGATGTGTGTGGTAATATAAGGAATACTCATCAGACATATCGGCATCAACAATGTTTCGTCTGTCATCCCATGCCTCTGGAGCTAATGACATGAACCCTATATATGCTATCTGATAGGAAATACATGGCCCCCATCCGACCTCATCTCTGCTCCGGGCATAGTGTGCAACCCCCTGTGGCATCCCCTGGGTAAATACAAACTTTCTCTACACACGCAAAGCCATAAACCTCTTGAGAATAAAAGGAGTCCTCCCTATTAGAAACTGAGGAATGCATACAAATGGCATCTCTAAATCATCTGTATCCCATCGCTCACAATCCAAATATGGTCGCCATACCACTGCATCCATATCATCTAGATGTCGTCTCCAGTAATCCACCTTGCCTAGCTTGGGTTGGACAAGGAACATAGCATAAGCATATACATAAGGCCTACCTAGTGGCCTAACTCTGGGGCACGCTAGTCTCATCACAACAAGATGCTCCCATGCCCAGATTTGTAGCAGTGTCACACCACATGACAAACTGGAAGCACCCCTATACACCACTTGATGCAAATAATGATATAGATGCGCTAACATACATGCATATCTCTGCGGCTGTAGCAACATCTGCTCCGAAATCCTACCCCATCCCACTGATAATCCCTTTGACCGACGATTCGGACAAAGGAAACCTCCAATGAACACACCCAAAACTGTAGGCAAGGCTGGATATCCTCGAAAGTCATCCCATGGTACCGAGTACCCAACTATATGTGCATCACCATACACCCTCCTCAAAGCATATGTACCCCCGAGCTCCTTGTGATCATAGAACACAAGGGCACCAACCACTAGGATACCTAATATCTTGTATACATCCTTTGGAGTCACCGTCACCTCACCAGTCGGCATATGAAAGGTGTTGCGCTTTGAATGCCATCGCTCTGCCAGTCCCGTCAACAATCCTCTATTGACCTGAATTGGCAGCATAGCCAACAAGGATCTCAAACCACATGTATCTATCAGAGCTACGTCAGCAGGTGTCAACTCAGATATCCTATCCCATCCTGCCGAGTGTCGCTCTCTAATCTGGAGGTTTTTGAAAACCTCCTATTTTTTTTTTGGTCATCATAAGGGTAATTAATTAGAATTATATCAATCATTCAATCTCAATCAACCAAAATCAATTAGACTCATATCTATTAGTGACCTATATCAAGTGAACTATATCAGACCCATATCAATGACTCATATCAGTGCATCATAATCAATGACCTATGTCACACAATCAATCCTATTAGGAAAACCAATACACAAATCTATCTAGCTGGATATCATATCAATATGTTCTACCATCAATTAATATTTGTTTTCTATTGCAGAAAGAAAATTTATTAGAAGTAATTTCAATCATTTATCCGACATTTACTCTCTTTTTTTCATTCATGAGAAGCAAAGTTATCAGTTCAATCAGACAATCAAAATATTTGTTTTCTATTTTGGGACAACAAAGTTATCACTCAAACACCAAATTTTCCATCATTTCTATCTATTTCAGCATGATGACACGACAATTTACCTATTTGTTGACCAAGGAAGCAATATATAAATCATCATTTTCACATTACTATCATCAAATCATACATTTTTACCAGATGCGCTACTTTGTGGCCTCTATGCGCTAAAACCCATATGCGTCGTTCTTTTTGCGGGATGCGCTCAAACAGTTCCCCTATACGCTATTTCCCTATATGCGCTAAAACTATCAACCTAAGTGCTACTTTAATCACCGGATGCACGATTTCCCTATATGCGCCACTTTTTTTCCTCGATGCACTTAAACCTAGTTTTTATTCATCTTCCCTATATGCGCTATTGTTTTCATCGAATGCGCTAAACTGGTTTGATGCTAACTATTCAAAATCTAGCCTATATGCGCTATTTTTTTTACCCTAAGTGTCGGAACAATCATCGAAAGTGCTAAAACATCAATTTCATATTCAAAATCCACAGAAAAATAGTACATTTTTTATTCAAACGCAAAAATTTTAAAAACACAAGCGTTTAGATCAATTCACCAGTGGTTCGTATGCTGCTGGCCTCTGGTATCGGTGAGATCTCTCAAATCGGTGGTGATGATATGGAATCTCCATGTCGCGAGGTCACTCTCAGAGCTACAATATTCACAAAGTCAACAGTACAAAATGATTTGTCTTTTCCCCTTTTTACATTTTAATGGTCAAACAAAGGTGGGTTTTTTGACTATTTCAAAAAGAAGATAAAATTGACTTTGTTTTCAAAAGTGGGGCATCCTTTACATCATTTATCAGGAGCTAAATCACTGTCTCCTCGACAGAATATCATTATCTAATTTTGACTATTTATCACATTTTCGGACTTCATATCATCCATGATTTACCTCCCGAGGGGGCATCATCAATAGCAAACATCAATATCAAAAACGTATCAGGGGCAAAAATCTTATTTTCTTTAAAGCAATGCGTTTTACACATCATTTCAAAGAGGGGCAAAATGTATACATCTAAAAATGGTCATAATTGATTAAGTTTGTTAATTAATTAAATATAAATTATTTAATTAATCTCCTAAACTCATCTACATATAAATAAATTTAATTATTTATTTCTATTGTTCATTTTCTAATTCTTCTACCTTAATTAAATAAATAACTTTATTTAATTATTGACATCTCCCATATTCCTCTTAATTAAATTAAATAAATTTTTATAATTTATTTATATTGATTATCATAGTATTTTAAATTTGAATATTTAAAATTCAAATATGGAATATTCTCTTCATCTCATAATTAAATTAAATATTAAATTAAATATTAAATATTAAATATTTAATTTAATATCATTTCTCACCCCACAAATAATTAAATATTTTTAAATATTTAATTACACTTTAAATTCACTTCTAAAATATAATTAAATATAATTTATTTAATTATGCGAGTTTCTAAATCCATCTTCACATTTAATTAAATAAATTTATTTTATTTAATTATAAAACTCATTTCAACTCATTCTTCTAAATGACAACCTTCCTTCGGATCTGAATGACGAAAATTAAAGGAAAAGGGAAACATTCTATCTCCCTCTCCACTTTCGAAAATCTTTCACCGTCCATTCTAACAAGCTTAATTTGGGTCGTTAATCATATCAACCAATCAAATCCTTTCAAAAATTCTATAAATACTGGTGCAAATCCAAGCTTTGGTTATGTGCATACACATGACGAACACACGAACATACACGCAATCAGCTCATACACACATCTTTTTAGTATCACAACAATATTCATATTTTAGCATAATCCTTGCAGTTAGCATAGTATGCATTTCATTTATATCTCGTTCTTCAGTTGTCCATTTTGTTGAGCTTGATCTGCTGAATCTGAGAGCAATTGGTAAACAACAAAACATTGGAGATAGAGAGAAATAGGACGATTTCAGGGAAGCTGCCATTAACAGTTTGTTTATTCTATTTTTCCTTTATGTTTCTTTGATATAATGTCTTATTGATGTGTGTTTGAATTCATTTATACATTGATACATTTTTCATACACACATCATCAATTTTCCTCTCTTAATTAAATAAATCATTTTATCTAATTAAGTCTTTCACTCTTGTTAATTAAATCAATCTATCTGATCTAATTAACCCTATGTCCATATTTAATTAAATAATTCCCTTTATTTGATTAAATCTCTAAAGTCTATCTATTAAATTAAATAAATTAAACCTTGTTTAATTTAAGCTAACATCATCCCCTTTAGTTAAATAAATCAAAATACTTATTTAACTAAGTCTAAAATCACATTCTTCTCATATTTGATTTAAATAAACCCACAAATCTAAGTCATACCTGATCCCAATTATTAACACCATTTCATTCTAAATCATCCCTCGGTCTAACCATTTTATTTTTTGAACCAACACAACAAGCACTTTGCTTTAAAGAGCGGCAAAATGTAGACCTAGAAAATATACCAACATACCTGATCCCGATTATTAACACCATTTCATTCTAAATCATCCCTCATTCTAACCATTTAATTAAATACCTTTATTTGATTAAATTCATCAATTTTCCTCTCTTAATTAAATAAATCATTTTATCTAATTAAGTCTTTCTCTCTTGTTAATTAAATCAATCTATCTGATCTAATTAACCCTATGTTCATATTTAATTAAATAATTCCCTTTATTTGATTAAATCTCTATAGTCTATCTATTAAATTAAATAAATTAAACCTTGTTTAATTTAAGTTAAAATCACCCCCTTTAGTTAAATAAATCAAAATACTTATTTAACTAAGTCTAAAATCACATTCTTCTCATATTTGATTTAAATAAACCCACAAATCTAAGTCAAATTTGTCACATCATCTAATCCCTCATTAAATTAATTAACCCTTGTTTAATTTAATCCTAATTCATGTCCCATCCTCTAGTTTTTGCCACTTGCACATGAAAATAGATTTAATTCATTTATTAAATCTCTATTTTCTCTCAACATGGCATAATGGAGGAATATTCTCTCAAATTTGAATTCAAATCCAAGTGGACTTTGTCCTTCCAACAAGGCATTTACTTCACCTAATAAGTCCTTTTGCCTTGATCCAAGTGGTATTTAAGACATTCCTTTTCCCTCTTACATGTCATTTCACTAATTTAAAATATCACCTAATTCAATTTATGGGAACATTCATCAAAATGTGCACATCCTTAATCCATCCATCTCTTGACAAGTGGCACCTTGCCATTGGTTGAATTTTAGTCCCACATTGCTTCTTTTTGGGAATTTCTCCAACTTTTCAATCTATAAATAAGAGGCTTCATTCCTCATTTAATCATCCACAACTTGAGTAAACTTACTATACTCAAATTCATAGAAATTTTCATCCATCTCATTGATTTTTATAGCTAGGTTATGAAGATTTTCATCTTGGAGCACACTTCAATCATCAACAAAGTGGATCATTCTTCATCACCAATCAACAAAGCTTGCATAGGAGTTGGGAAAGGGCCAATTTCCACATCAAATTGGCACCAACTCCCCCAAGAGATTAAGAGTTTTCATTGCATTTGAATAGGATTTAATATCTTTGGCTTATACTTGTTTATGTTCTTCATTTCATTTCCTTTTTATTGCAATTTGAATGGATTTCTTGGGGAATCATGATACTAGCTTGCATTTGATTGAATATGGTGCTTGTTTCTTATGTTTGTGTAGGTTGGGAATCTTGGTTCACATTTTGGCGCTAGAGGGAGGACTTACCAGAAGTTCTAATCACATTTTTCTCACCAAATTTTGTGTTTTTTATGTTTTTGTGTATCCACAGGGAACTCCACCACTAGTAGACCAACGTCACAGTTTAGAACCGTTGCGACTCTAGAGTCGCTATATCATACTACTACAAATTCCAAACTCTGACATTCTTTGTTTCCCACTCAGAATTTAAAATACCAAACTACACCGCTGAGTTTTTTTTATATGCTGGAATCTTTCCAAACTTCAAACTCCACCACTGGTTCAAATAGCGACACCTTTATTCTCTTTGTCCCTACTATAGAACGACGCTAACTAGTAAGTGATGCCATATAGCACCGCTGGAGGGCTTCAAAATGTGACGCCTTCACAGGTTCCACCGGTGGAAGAAAGTAAAAAGTGAAGTTTAGTTTTTTATAACATGTGCCTTTTTCATTTATGATCATTAGGGTTATTACTTGCTTTCCTAACCTCTATTTTTTAAGTTTGACTGGTTTTTCTTGTAGGTTCACTTGAGCAAAGGTGAAGGAGCAAAGAGGCATGATAACATTACCATTTCATTATACCAAGTGTTTTTGAACACTTTAGTGTTTGTTTAACACTCTTAGAGGATTCACATTTTCTCTTAAAAGAAAAATTGTTATCTTTCATACTTAGGACCTACTAAATTCATTTTGGGCTCTAAAAAGAACATTTCAAGTTCTTTCTACAAAAAAAAGGCTTAAAATGAACCTTAGGACACAAACTTACTAGAGTTAGTTTTCGGATTTAACAAATTGAACAAGGAAAATTTCACATTTGATTTGGTGCTTAAAAAGAAGTCATTATTTCTTTTGTGGGCTTAAAATGAACATGTGCTACTTTGTTTCATGATTTTTTACTCAAACTAACACCATTGAAAATACATATGCGCTTCTCTCTCATCTCAAGACGACCTTGAGAATCAAAAGGCTTTTTGGTGGTCTTAGGTTGGGACAAAGTGATTTCCTCCACACTTCATTTTGGGAACTAAAATTGAACAAAACATCTTGCGAGTGTGAGCCAAACCTATCACGTGTATTCTCTCTTTGTTTCTCAACAAAGATCGATCGAGTTACGGATATGTTTGCTCGCTATTATTTATCTTAGAGGGCCTGCCTTGGGGAAAAATTACTCACCCAAGGGAATGACTCAACCGGTAACACTCTAAAGCCAAGAGTATTTCCAACTGGGATATAAAAGTGGGTACTAGAACAAAGGCCAGTATCATGCAGTTGGCTCCGACAAGAAGGGAAGCAATGGTCTCTCACCTCGATGGGTCAACTCCTATGAACGAAAAGTCCGAATTAAAGCCCTTGTTGTAGAAAGGCCAAAATCCCTATCTATTTGTTGGTACAAGAACGGTCATTCTGAAGCTACCCTACACTTATACGGTTTTTAGTAGAAATGGGAAGTATGTTGTGGGAGTTTTATGGGTGCTAATGCTTGGTTGCCCCGTATAAGTGAGTGTTGTGGAGGGGAGACAATGGGATCAAGCATCTAACCATTCGCTAAAAATAAGCATAGCTGGACTTGTCCAAGTGGGGACTCAACAAATATAGTCTCTCATATCCATAAGGTTGTGCTTGTTCTTGGTTACAAAACACTTTGCTTGTTCAAAAACATTTGGAAACAAACATTTAACATTGTCATCAAAAATTCAAACCTTTTAGGAAGAAAATACAATTGACCAAATTTTTGTGTTATTGCTTACCCTTGGGATTCTATCCTTAGAGGCTTCTAAACACTTGGATTTATATCTCAATTTTCTTACTAAAGTTAACAATAGGTAACCCTTGCCTCGATTCCATCAAAGTTCCACATAATATACCTTGTGGAATGAGAAGAAGTTGAGAAATTGGACATATAGTTTGAAAAATTAATCAAGAAGTGTTTGTGGTAAAACAAAGTCATTAAGAAAAGACTAAAAACAATTGAATCCCACACATGCATCTTCAATGATTTCAAACAAGATCAAGATCAAGAAACCAAAGGTAAAATCTCTTAGTCTAAAAAAATCATGAAAAGCGTCTCTCAACACTATATGAACTCAAACGAAGACTACTTTTTAACTTTTATAGGAAAGCTTCAAGAAACAATCTCGGATTGTAGTCATTTTATTATTATCATAATCCAAATCTTTTATGTGAATTTGAACATCTTGTCTAGAGAAAAGCCTATTCTTCAAAACTAAGGTCTAGTAAACAAGCGTCTCTTTAGAAAAACATAGGATAAAAGTTAAACCTTCATCAATCATTGAGCATCAAATCAGAATCATCTCACTATCAACTTTTGAAAAATCTTGAAATCATCCTTCATGCTAGGCCCTTTTGGAAAATCCAAATCATCAAAATGCTTGAAACAAAATCCTTGAAATCCTTGAATCAAAACATCAAACCATTTTGGCTAGGTATGTGTAGATGCATCCTACTTCATATACTTGGTTGAATTATCTTCTTGTTTGAATAGGTGTAGGTAGATGCATCCTTCTCCCTACGCTTACTCAAATTATCATCATTTGAACAAATTTAACCCCTAGATAATCATCCAACATCTTGGGATTTATTTGTTCATCATCCAAATCCAAAAAAAATAAAAAATCAAGGTCAATTCAAGACAAATTCAAATATCCAAAAAGAAGTCCTAAAAAGTCTAGCATCCCCTCAATATTTCTCAAAAGATCAATCATCCATGTCATCCACCCTTTTATACATCTCCATCATTTCACCTTTGATCCTTAAATCATCCTAAATTGTGTCTTTTGTGCCTTAAGGTTAGATCAATTCAAAGAATTAGAGATTCATCTCCCACATTCTTGAAAATTGATCCCTATTTTATGGTGCAAACTAGATCTCAACACAAGATAGACATGAAAGCCAACAAAGAAACATCCACTTCAAGTGATCTCAGTCAAACCAGCACCGAAACCTATCAAGCAATCCCATGACCAATCTTTCACTCCCTCAAGATCATCAAGATGATGGACAAGTGGAAGACCTTACACAAAATCCTCTTAGTATGACCCAAGATGATATCAATGAGATGGTTCAAAATCCTAAGAATGATAGGATTGTTAACATCATGATAAAACTCCATCCCCAACATTACATGCTTGAACTAGAAAAATGAGGGACAAAAATCCCTTCAAAATATGACATGAACACCATTGTGGAACCACAATCAACATAATTCATACTCCCCATCACATCAACATCCCCATTTCAGAATATCACTCAATCCATTCCCCAAATCACATCATCAATAGATCCAACTCAACCAATCGTTAACAAAGGGAGTGCATTTCTCAATGCATTACAAACACACCCTCTTGTAAACAATCAAGATTTGGATGCAAACACCATCTTGGGATAGTCCATACCCAAAAATCCATCACACCCATATGTCCCTCTCACCTTTCACAATCCAAATGACCCATCATCATCATTCCACGCAACACCCCAAACCTCTCTCCCCATAACCTCACAAGGAGAGGGTGATATATTCAGACCAAGGGGAATTTTTGACACTACACCATTTCCTCAAGAGGTTGCACCCCCCACATTTCCACCACTCCCACCATTTCCATCAATATCCACATCACCTCTTGGTTTAGGACTTCCCGCTTCACCAAGCATCAATCAACAAAATTAGATCAACCCACCAAGCATCAATCAGAGCATCATTCCAAATACTTCCACCTTTCCATCAATATCGTAACAACAGATGGAAACTACCCTGATAACACAAACCACTACCATCACATCATCAACCATCCCCCAAACATCTCAAAATGTGGTCTCTTAAGGACCAACCATATGAATCACACCATCCACCACTCAAACCCCAAACATCAATACAATGGTGCCTCTCATCACCACAACAAGCACCATTCCAAATCGACCTCCACCACCACCACCACCAAACTCGAAGACATCAATCCAATACAGTATTGTGTTGCAAGCCACTCAGCAAGCTGCCTATCAGAAGGCACTACAATGAATCCAAAACTGACAAGCTACACAGCCAACCGCTCAACAAGCCACCCAAGTTGCTCAAGCTGCACAGCAAGCACTACAAGCACAACAAGCACAACAAGATGCACAATCCCAAGCCTTATTACAACAACAACAAGCTAATTAGGCTGCATAGATAGTGCAAGCTGCTCAAGCTGCACAAATTGCACAAGTTGTTGCTCAAGCACAAGCACAGGCACAGGCACAATACCTTGCACAAAAACAAGTAGCCCAGAAATAGGCATATTAGCAAGCGCTAAAACAATACCAAGAGCAGCAAGAAGCAGCCTGATTAGTAGCCCAACAATAAGCATTGTTGGTGCAACAACAAGCGCAACAAAAAGCTCAACAACTGGCACTAATAGCACAACAACAACAGGATCAACAACAAGCATTAATAGTACAACAATAACATCAAGCATACTTGGCTCAACATACCAACCAATCCACCCATCCCATAGACAATTGAACCACATCAAAACACTTTCATCCCACCCCCTGATCCACAAAATGATGTTGCAACACAAATCAAATTTCTCTCACAACAAGTGCTCAACCTTCAATTAAGACGAACCACAAAAACACCCAACAACTTGTGTCCTTATTCATTCAAAAAAATCCTTGTAATGAAACCATTCCCAAAGGGATTTGAGATCCCCAAATTTGACAAATATCAAGGGACAAGAAACCCTGAAGATCACATCAGGGAATTCCAGGTTTATTGCATGGAAGTCGCGTATGACAATACCTATCTCATGCGGTTATTTCCTAGGAGTTTGGATTGCCACACCATGGAATGGTTCTCTCTCCTACCTACAGGCATCAAGAAATTCCAAGAAATCATAGACACATTCATCAAAAACTACACATTCAACATTGGTATGGATGTTAGTCTAGAGGAACTATCAGCTATGAAACAAGGGAAGAATGAATCATTCACTCCATTCCTACAACGATGGTGATCCAAGGCCAATCAAAGCAAATGGGTCATGCCTAAGGAAAAACAAGTATGCACTATCATATCCAACCTTGACGGAGCCTTGGCATTTCATCTCAAAGTGCAATGCATCACAACATACGACCAACTGATCTCCAAGGTGCTCAACATTGAACAATCCCTTATGATACAACCAGGAGGTTCAACTGCATATCCTAAACAACAGAGCAATTTCCCATTCACTAGTTACAATGAAAAACCTTGCACATGTGCAAGAAACAAAAATTTTACCAATGATGGTGTCGTCGATGCCAAATTTTTCATCAACACCCCTTAGCAAAACATACCCGCACCACAACAACAACCCTACAACCATCATCAAAACAACCATCAAGCTAATGTAGCGACACAACAACTAAATAGTCAAGAGATCAATAATGTCAATGATCAAAGGGGATCACCCCAGTGAAACAAGAATTCCCCCAAGCAGAAGTACACTGGTCTTGGGGAACCACTCGAGGTCATCATGAAGAAACTAATAAGCACAAATTTAATCAAGGCTCCCACATATGAAAATTACCAGGAACCAAATGTTAAACCACCCTGGTACAATGAAAATCACCCCTGCGACTTCCACAAAAGCAAAGGGAACACCACTAATAGTTGTGTGAGGTTGAAATACCTAATCCAAGACCTCATTGATCAAAAAATCATAAATGTGGAGCAGCCAACAGGAAATCAAAACCTCAAAATATACACAAATCTGATGCCTAATCACATCAATAAAGGGAACAATAACATTGATAAGGGGAAAGGTACCTTCAAGAATGTGAATCATGTGTATGGCCATGCCATCACATCCCTGGATGACTACTATGCTACAATCACCATCAAAGGATCCCATGCCGATTGTGGAGTCACCACAAGAGGTGAAAAAATTACCATTGCAAGGTCATCTCAGCCTAACAGAGCACCCACATCCAACCCAAGGTCTCTTCCCAATGGTTACAATTTCCTTTATTAGCTAAAAAGAACCCAAACACAAATATCCATCATGGAGTTATTAAAAATTTCATCCACTCACAAGAAAATCCTTGAGGAAGCGTTGGCTTCATCAACCATCCTTGCAGATCTTAATGCGGAACAATTCCAAGCCATGGTCAGAAACATCATTACTCTGAATCTCTATACATTCTTCAACCAAGACTTTCCCACTCAACCATCTCACAACTGTGCACTGCATTTAGAGGTCCTAGTGCATACAAATAAATTCAAGCGAGTCTTGGTGGATAGAGGTACAGGTTTGAACATTTGTTCCCTCAAGCTCATTAAGAACCTAAAAATCTCAGAGGATTCCATCAACAAAGGAAAAGGTATTACAATCAAAGTGTATGATGATCAAGAAAGAGTGTCCTAAGGTACAATCAAAATCCCTATTCAAGTAGGGCCAGCTATCATGGAAACAACCTATTAGGTCCTGGACCTCGACTTGCCTTATAGCATTCTCCTGGGATGTCCATGGATCCATGCAATGCAAGCAGTAGCATAAACCTTCCATCAATGTGTCAAATTCACATATGAAGGACAAGAGGTCACCATCCATGGAGATCCTGAACCATTCTCATACTACAAGAACCTAGAGGAAAAATACTACAAAATACCTCAAGTTCCTAAAAATGATGAAGGCCCATCAACACCATACATTGATCCAGCCACTTTTGCTTCCACTTTTGTGAAAAAGGAACACGCCACTCCTGCCATCCCCACCATCTCTGATATCAAATTCATCATCTAGGACAATGGTTGTAGAAACTATACGATTCCCAAAAATGCTTTTGTGGTAGGAGAGTTAGCACAATCTCCCAAATCATGAGGACGACTGCAATCAAATTAAGCCTCCACATCTCAAACCTCCCCTAAAGAATATCCCAACTTTAGAAGTTGGGGAGATCTTGGCTGAGAAGTCATAAAGGAGGACCCATCCCATCTCCTATATCAAAACAATATACCAGCAACCAATCTACCAGTGGACGACAAAAGCAAAGGTTTGCAAACGATGCTCGCAATGGGCTATGACAGAAACTAGAGAGTTGGGAAAAACAACAATGGGCTTCTAATACCCATCATTTTGGAGACGTGAATGAGAAATTTTGGCCTTGGATGTACCCCTCTGAGTATTACCATATGTGGTTGAAGTCCTCCAGTTAGGAAAGTCAAATCCCCTTAGCAATCAGCAACCAAACTTCGCTTACCCGTATCTATAGGTCGAGTCATAGAGAACTTCACATTTGACATAACAAACGTTTGTAGTAGTAGTGATAACGAGGATCCCATAACTAACCTACCCATGCTCTTCGAGGACACTACCCTTCTCATGATTAACACTATGTCATTTGAGTCCACTGACCACCAAAACCATGAAATCCATCTAGTCTACCCCCAACTCATTGATTATGACCAACAAGGACTGCCAATTCTTGAAACATTCAAAAATGATGAGGTACTCTCAGAACTCATGGGACTACAAGATAATATTCCATGTGGGGATAGTAAAGAAGGATTCATCATCGAGTTGGATACACTTGCATATTATGGGGAAACGATTGAATCCCTCAGTCGCAAAAGCGAAAAATTGAGAATAATCTCTAGGTCCTTGAGTGAAGACCATACTGTGGCACTCTCCAACCCAAAAATAGTAAAAAGAAAGGACACATCTAATGGTGAAAACATCTCTGAGGCACCCGAGGATGGGGGATTCAATCTTCCTCCCAGAGCTTTACACCAGGAAAATTCAACAATCCTAGCCGAAAAATGCAATCCGGTTAACTTAGGAATAGAGGAGACCTTCCACATCACATTCTATGCAAAGTCATTACTATCAAAGGAAAAAGAGCTCCTAGCATTCTTCTTGAGAGAAAGACAAGTCAATTTTGCATGGAGTTATGTAGACATGCTTGGGCTCGATCTAGAGATTGTGGTTCATCATCTAACAGTGTATCCTGAAGCAAACCATGTCTGACAAAAATTGAGAAAAATGCACCCTCAGATCACCCTGCTAGTCAAAATGGAATTGAAAAAGCTACTCAAGGCAGGATTCATTCAGCCAATAGACTATCTAGAATGGGTGTCAAATCTGGTTCCTATTTCAAAACCAGATGGGAGCATTTGAATCTGCATGGATTTCAGAGACCTAAACAAAGCATGTCTAAAAGATGATTTCATGTTGCCTAACATTAACATGATTGTAGACATGACAGCATGACACGAGATGCTTTCTCTGATGGACGGTTTCTCTGGGTACAACCAAATAATGATTGCTAAAGAAGACCAACACAAAACGGTCTTCATTTGTCCATGGGGGACCTACTACTAGAATATGATGCCATTTGGTCTAAAGAATGTTGGGGCCACTTATCAAAGATCCATGACATTAATCTTCCATGACATGATCCACAAAACTGTTGAACATTATGTTGATGATATACTAGCAAAATCTAGGAAGAGGAAAGATCACATAGCAACCTTGAGTGCTATTTTTGACAGGTTGGAGGAATATAAAGTCAGACTCAACCCAAAGAAGTGCATCTTCAGCATACAGTCAGGAAAGCTACTGGGCTACATAGTGTCAACGAGGGATATTGAAATAGATCAAGAAAAAGTGAAAGCAATCCTAGAGATGGAGGCACCCAAAACATTGAAACAATTGAGAGGTCTCCAAGGTAGGCTTTAGTCCATCTGTAGATTCATCGCACAACTGGAAAACAAAGAAAACCCATATTCTCATCTACTTTAGAAGGGATTAGTGTACAAATGGGATGCCAAGTGTGAGGAATCCTTCAAAAAAATCAAAGAATATGACATCTACTATATCAACAAAATGATGGTCGGGCATGGGTTAAACTACTCATTCATTGAAAAAGTATGTCTAGCAGTAGTGTTTTCTTCAGAGAAATTTAGACATTACATGTTGGCACACAAAATCAAACTCATTGCCAAAATCGACCCCCTCAAGTACCTACTATCAAAAGAAATGCTCATAGGAAGGATGGATAAATGGGTTACGATACTATCAAAGTATGACATTGAATATGTCGAGCAGAAAGCAATCAAAGGTCAAGTCATCATAGATCAGCTTGCAGAAGCACCCATCTATTCAAAGAATTCACTCATATCAGAATTTCTGGATGAATCCATCTTCAATCTCAGCATAGCCAACCACTGGAAACTATACTTTCATGGTTCCTACACGCAGCATGGATCAGGAGCTAGTGTCTTTTTTATCACCCCACAGGGGGACTGTATACCTAGATCCTACAAATTGGCATTTCCCTACACTAATAACATTGTAGAGTATGAGGCTTTAACTATAGGTCTCAAAATAGTAGTGTAGTGGCACATCATGACCCTCAAAGTATATGGAGACTCCCACCTAATAATAAATCAAGTGATCAATGAGTATCAAACAAAGGATGATAAGCTAACTCCATACAAAAAGTTAATAGAGAGCCTCAAAGAATCATTCATTGATATCACATTTGAGTAGATTCCTAGAGCCAACAATAGAGCAACAGACATCATGGCAATGATTGGATCCTTACTAGACATCCCTCGCAACGTCCCAAAACATGAATTCTTGGTAGAGCATCTTCTCGTTCCCGCATTCGAGGTACCAGAGTCAGAATTCATGTGTGAAATCATTGGTCCCGGTGATCCCTAGTACCATGACATTTATACCTACTTACGAATAGGGGTCTTACCTGCTAACTTACCCTCAAGCCTAAAAAGAACATTTGTCAAGAAAGCATCTTGGTTTGTCATCCTAGGAAACACCCTTTATTGTAGGAGCATAGAAGGACCTTACTACGCTACTTAAATGTTGAGGAGGCATTGACTGCCTTAACTGAGGTGCATAATGGTATTTGTGGTTCACACTCAAGTGGAATGACCTTGGCCAAGAAATTGCTGAGGACAGAGTATTATTGGCCTACAATGGAAAGAGAAGCACAACACTACGTCAAAAGGTGCCTACAATGTCAACAGCATGGGGACCTCATCCATGCTCCAGCTTAAGAGCTTCATCCTATTGTCACACCATGGCCCTTTTCACAATGGGGGATCGATCTCATCGGAAAGATAACCCCCACCTCATCCAATGGCCACAAGTTCATCATAACCACCAATGAATACTTTACCAAGTGGGTGGAAGCCATCCCCATGACATACATCATTCAAAAGCAGATATCAAAGTTCATCTTGAACTACTTAATATGTCGATACAGTGTTCCCCAAGCTATTATCTTAGATAATGGGACACCATTCAAAAATCAGTAACTTCTTATTCCCAGTGGAGTCTGTAAGATTTTTGATTCTATGAAAAATGCCCTGACTCTGAGTATACTCCCCAATGGAGTCGCCAAACTGATAACTCTAAAAAATGCAGGTAAAATACCTCAAGAGGCTGTCAAACTCTTAGAATGTTTCAGGGTAACATAAAAGGCCAAATTGTTTATACCTTCTTCTCTTCACATGTTGCTAAAACCTAGGCAGGTACACCTATATTAATGAGGGAGACTTGATTTGTGTTTATTCCCTAAAGAAATTTATCCACAAAGGAAAGTGGGAGTGGATAAATAAATTATTATTTTGGTATAGATTGTATAAGCAATATAAAAGAAATATGTTCAGTTAACAGATGTGAAATATTTAAAATGAAGTGAAATTAAATGATGGAATGTGAGAGACCAGTGCTCTTTCAGGTATATGGAGTCAAATAGAAATCAAAGTTAAGTGACTTATAACTGGCAATAATTCTAACTATTTGACCTTTTTATGTTTATAACCTGTATAAATAGGTAGGGGTGTAATTATCAGATTCTTCTTTAATAATCCAAAATAATAATTCTAAGTTGTTGTGAATAATCAAGAGGATTTTAATCTTTACTTGAAAGACCCAATTAATTGTACTATGTAGATACAACAAATGTGCACTGATAAATTGAAAATATGCTTGACATATCAATTTAAACAACAGAGAAATATCAAATATGGAGACAAACTAATAATATCTTCAATTAACTTAACAAACAATTGATACCAACATATGGCCACCGAATAAGATATTTTTCATTAACTCCTTCAAAATTTACACGTGCATCTTGGTCCTTTTTGATGTAAACATTGTATCAATCCCTATTTTACTGCTTCTTTCTACTATATTCTAATCTAATATCTCCTTATGGTCTTGGTATCTCCTATTTATATGAGAGGCAACAAGGTTCAGACCAAAGGAAATGACTTTTGATAACAAAACTTAAGTGAAAAGATAAAACATATTAGAGATAACTAACAAATGCCAATCTGTTAATCTTTGAGTAAGAAGCTCGTGGTCATCTAAGACCTGTGCAAAGCTCTTACTTTATGATATGTTTTCCTTCTGATGATGTTGATCAATCTTCATCTAAGCCTAGATTTTTCCTACCACTTGTTTATTTTTAAGTCATTTGGCCACTTGAATTCTTGTGCAGTAGTGAAGTTTGTAAGGTGACTCTTCCATCTACTATCAAGCAAGTTTTTGGCATGTACAACAAACTTTGTGTAACCATTATCCAATTTCATAATTCCATCAATCAAAGTGTGAAATTTCTCCAAATTGATATCACCATCACCCTGAATACATGTCAAGCATTGAGGAACCATTTGATCAAATTCATTCTTCCATTCATCCATATCCTTGAATTGTCCATCATCTCTAATGACCAAAGGATTGAAACTATTTTTTATTGAATCAAATGAATTCCTTGTATTCTATACCTTCTTCTTCATGTCAATCAAATACTTATGCTCATTAATAAATTCCTTCACCATCTCTTGAGTAGGCTTTAATCTCGGAGGTGCATCAGGATCCCTATGTGTTGCTTTGCATAAAGTGGTTAAAATATGGTAAGTGGGCTGCCATCTTTTATGTAATTCCTCTAGGATTGGGGAATTAGTATTTATTTTTTCCAGAGCTTTCACCAAATGACTAAAACCCTCATGGACTCCACTTATCTTCTCTTTTAAAACTCCAACGCTATGCTTCAACATTTCCTTCAAGCTACTCAGGACATGTTGCTTGACATCATCCATATTATGCTTCTTCAATTTTTCAATCTCTTCCTTCAACTGTTGGATTTGTGCATCTTCAGCTGGAGTAGGTGGATGATAGAAAACTATTTCATCCCCTTTTATATTTGTGTCTTGTTGCAATTGTTGCTATAATCTGATGCCCTCAATGAGTAACTTATTCATTTCATCATTTGATAACTTGAGTCTCTTCTCATACTTTGTTATCTTCTTTTCCATGTTTTCTACTACATCCTTTGTAAACATGGTGGAGTGCATAGTTATGGTTGTTGCTTCTATTGGAGTAGTGTACTTCATTTTCTTGATGATTTCAAATCCTCTCATTTCCTGTACTACATCCAAAAGCCTTGGCTTCCTTGTGTTCTTCTATTTTTTCCACAGGGAAAGGGTCTGAGTGGTAGGATTGTATCCTGTCCCTGAGACTCCTTCTGAATCAAATTCTGCAACCAAGTTTGGATCATCCTGAGCTTTGATTTGATCTAGCAAAAATACCTTAGAGAGTTCCATTCTAGGTATGATTGACATCTTACTATTTAGTAGCAACTCCCTTGCTTCTTTGGGAGTAATATTGAAGTTATCAATATCCAATTCTGCCATTGTCTAGGCCTACACCTCTATGTACTTTGAATAATCAATCCCAATGAGGTTAATCTTTAGTCTATCATCAAATTGTTTCATTTTAAATTTTATCCAAAAATATTTGAATTCCCTTGTATGGATGAAATCATCATCCTCCATGAACTACAGAGAAGTAATTATTCTCTCATCATCTTGTTTCTCATCCACAACGACATCTTACTATTTAGTAGCAACTCCCTTGCTTCTTTGGGAGTAATATTGAAGTTATCAATATCCAATTCTGCCATTGTCTAGGCCTACACCTCTATGTACTTTGAATAATCAATCCCAATGAGGTTAATCTTTAGTCTATCATCAAATTGTTTCATTTTAAATTTTATCCAAAAATATTTGAATTCCCTTGTATGGATGAAATCATCATCCTCCATGAACTACAGAGAAGTAATTATTCTCTCATCATCTTGTTTCTCATCCACAACTTCTTCTGATATTCTTATTTTTGGATCATGAGGCTCCAACATCTTTTGTTGCTCTGCCACCTCTTTCATCTCTGCTAGATTCAGGACTACTTGTTCTTTATCACTCAACCCATAGTCAACTAGTGACTCAACTCTTTGTTTCTTAGTAGGAGGTTCATCAGTTGGAGATGGAGGAGATGGAAGAACTAGTGAAGGAGGTGGTGTATGTGATGTGGAGGCTATGGATGATTGTGGTTGGGTTGCAGACGGTGGAGCTTATTTCTCTTCTTAAGCCTTTTTATATGTTTCATCAAACTTACTAAGAATCAATTGCATTCTTTTCAACAAATCTGGTTCTTCATGAAAAAACCCCTTGAACTTCTTATCTTCTTTCTTTTGGTCCTCCCATCTCATCATCATTAAACATTTTTTCCTTATTTCAAACACATATAAAAACTGTACAAGGTTTCTTATCACATCCTCTTCTAGATCAAATACATGTGTTATCGCCCTCTTTGTAAGCAAGGTCCTCTTGATATTGTTGATGTGACCCTCTGGATCACAAACTCTCAATTTTCCTGATCTAAGAGAAAAATTGGCTTTTATGAAACCCTACACTTCTTCCAATATATCTAATCCAACTGATAACTCCTCAAAAACTATCAATTCAAGCAAGAAAGTCCCCTTTCTCTAATTCTTCATGAGACTATGCTCCATCCAAAGCATTTGCTAGATGAATTCTAAAAATAATACTCTACTAGGCATAAATTTTGGTAAGACATGTGGGGCATGATCACAATCATACACCCTAATGATGGTATATTATGGCATCAAAAACCAATCAACATAGTTGTGTATGACATAGTCCAACCCAAAAATTGTTGGTTCATCTGGCATAAAGGCTTGAGTAACCATTGAACAAGTTTGTATCTATGTCCATCAAATTTCCCAAAGAGTAGCCAATTTTCTCCATACATCCTTCTTACCAGTATTCCAATGGTAAATTATATAGCCTAATCCATACTAGTCTCTCATACAGTTCAATCTCAAGGGGGTTAAAGTTTGGGCTTTATTTTTAATACATATATAATGGATGTAAGGATGCTAAGGTAGTGGAAGAACATCCTACACTAATTTTGAGAGGAGAATAATGCAAAAAATTTACAAATCTTTAATAGTTATAGAAAATTAAATAGAAATAGACATAAATATCATGCATATCACCACACAATAATTTACATGGGGAAAATCAATTTAGGAGAAAACACCCACACTCCAAAAGTTGCCCAATATATTATTCAAAAATCACAGACATTACAATATAATTGCATAGAAAACTTCTCACAAGAGTATCACCACTCAGAGATCTAGAGGCAACATGACCACTATCAAACTCTTAGAATACAATAGTACCTTATGTAATTGCAAGGTTGTGACACATTTTCTCAACTGTGGAGAGCCCTCCATTTCCCATAAACTTCCCTATATGACATTTTCTCACTTCTTCTAATATGAATATTACATTGAAAAATCCTTTTGGTAAAAACTTTATCAGTCCTTGTTCTTTCCATTTTTTTTCAATACATTCCCTTATCTATCTTCTTTTGAATCTTGGCCCAATAAATCAACATATGACCGCTAGGTATTCTAAGATGCCTAGGTCTTCCTCTATTTCTTCAGAAAGATCAATTTTATGATATTTCAGGTGCTCCTTGGACTCACAACAATCCAAGGTTCGTGGTATGTATTTGTCTTCCTAAGTCTTTTTTGGTCCTGAATTTTCCATTACGTTGTGCTTTTTGCATTCAATTTCTTTATTGGTGCACCTGCAAAAGTTAGTCAAAAAACTATTTTGAATACTTTACCTATTCCTGTAGAGAAAATATGTTAGTAACAAAACATAGTGATAATAAATTAAATAAGGTTCATCCCTATGTCTGCTTTAATTTGGTCAGTTTCTAGTTATTGTGATCAATTTTTTTACTATGTCACAATATTTTATTCAATATACATGTACAATTTTAAGAATTTCCATTTAGAATTATTTTATAACACCATGTACAAACACTTTCTCCACAATGTATCCCTTATACAACCTATAGGACCTTCATGGACATTCTATTGGAAAAAAATACTTGATGCACAATATGAATTAAAACATTCAAACATAGCCATCTCAAAAAAGAAAACAATACCAAGCGAGATAAATTCCAGCTTACAATAATAAGGTATAAAATGAGCTCAATTTCAACAATAAGTTTAATATAAGATAAATAAATATCAAAAGTTTACGAATTGACAACTCAAAACAAATAAAAAGGTGACATTCATAAATGCAAGTCAAGAATTCATCAAAAATAAAAAGTAATATCATAATACAAAAGATACACTTAACATACACCACATGACTAATTCTAGTCACAAAAAAGAGAGTAAAGTGTTGCACTACACCTATATTTCTAAAATCTATGGTGAGTTAGAGAACATGCTCAAGTATCACCAGAAAATTTATGCATTATAAGGCTTTAATCACAATTAAAAGATATATGCATGTCACATATTGATATTTTATGATCCAAAACTATACGAGAACTAAATTTAATCACCATAAACTTTATAAATAACTTACCATTTTTTTATATCAAGATTTCTTTCATAGTATATGAAATTTGCAATAGGTTTTCAAGCCTAATAGTTAAAAAAAATTCTTTGATAACACATGTAAAGACTACTCAAGATGACCCTTATATTTTCACACTTTTTCCTAGATTATTGTAATTATCTTTAATTATACAAAGCAATAATACACTTAACTAATTAAGAAATTATTTATTGATTATTATGATAAACAATTAACCTACTAATGTGTGATAGTCTTGATTGAATAACTAGGAATTAATAATAGCTAATATGGGCTCTTCTATCCTTGGGCTCACTCATTCTTGTAGAATAATCCACAACATGATTTTTGAGCCATGTATCCATTCTTCGTAGAATATGTATCAAAATATGATCCATAAACATGATTTCTAAGAACCATATATCCATCCTTCAAAGAATGGGTTGTCAAAAATGGCCACACAAACCAAATGAGGAAAGAATAAAAATACATATTCTTTGGATAGAGACTTCAACTCATTGAGACCAATCTAGGTCTTGAATCACTTATAGAAAAAAACCACATGCCCAAATATTGACTAAGGGATTTTTTGTACGTTGTAAACGACATTGTACCCTTCCTCAAATTTTGAGCAACTAGATAGGTATAATTTACCACCAAGGATTTCTAAAAATTATAAAGGACCTTGTACCCTTCCTTGGGTTTCAAGCATTCAGAAAGGTACAAGTCCATCCTCCCTGAAGATTATTCTAAGTATCAAGAGAACTATCATATTTTATTCTTATACAAATTAGGTTCATAGTTTTATTTGTATCTAAGTATTGGAAACATTCTTTACTTTGCAAACTACCTACATACATTATATCCATGAAATCAAGATACTAGAGGACCAATTGTGTACAATTTGTATTGCTATTTGAAACTTTGGTTATGCAACTTCATGAGTGAGTATGGAACTCTTTCTAGCACCTAGTTCCCTAGGAAATTATTTGTTAGTTTTCACCCACTCAAGTGGAAAAGGGATGAAAAAATAAAGAAAAATCTACTTGCAAACACCTAAAGAAGTGTTTTACATTGTGGACACTGATTTTGGGTGTCCAAGGGTTCTCTAACTCTTCTAGGGTTTTTCACCTAAAAGGAGAGAAATGGACCCAAAATGCTAATGTCTACATTCAAGATTAATGTAAAGAGGGATGCAATATGCCTAAATATGATGTCTAAATGGAATAAACTAAAAAATAAATATGATTATTAATGTTAAATCTAAGAAATGCAAAGTGTTGGAAAATGTAGTGATGTATGCAAAAATACCTAAGAATGCAAATAAATGATAATAGAATTGAAAAATACTAGAGAGGTGCACTTGGAATATGAAATCTAATATAGATAGGCTCTGGAATCCTGTAGAGTTGACTGGAAATGTTGACTAGGACACTTATGCCAAGCTGGGTGACTTAGTCTAGTTTCAGGGAAAATCTACCAAAATAGGAATCTTTCAAATGGGTACTCAGGAATTTTGGGGTAGTAATTTGTAGCTTTAAGTCTACACTTTTGTTCTTGATAGGTGCCCAATCTAGATTCTGTAGAAAATGGGTTGAAATTGGTCTTCAAGCTTCAATTAGGGCATTTTTAACTTTGATGACTTTGACAAACTGTTGACCACTTTTTAACATCAAACTCTTTGATAAATTTGCATACAAGACCTACAAACACATGCAAAGAGGGGAAAAAGGGATAAGGGATAGAGTAAATAGGGTTTTGCCTTGGTCAAACCCCACTTTGGTAATCAAACCCTAGGAAATGAAGAGAATGATAAATAAACAACATACAATGTCATAAACTTACCAAACCCTCAATGTAAAAATTTGAAGATATTTAATGAAGAGCTCCAATGGATGACATGATGATGCCTAGAGTGCTTGAATGCTTGAGAGATTGATTGCTTGAGTGTTGGATGAATTAGGTCTATAGGAGATGACAAATGAGGGGAAAACCCCTTTATAAATACCTGATTTTCCATTATTTTCCAAAAATAACACATCACAGGCTGACGTCAAGGGTAAGAGAATAAAATCTTGTTAGAAAATTGAAATTATTTTGTTTTTTGTGCCCAGTGGGACTAATCGCCCCAAGTGGCAACTAGGTCCCACCAGGAAATTTTACTAGGTGTCGAGGATTAAAGTGTATTTAATAAGGTTTGTCGAGAATATTCTCAAAAATACACTTAATTATGGCCGAAAAGTGTATTAAGCGGTCATTTAAACATGAGAAAGGGTTAAATTAGTGATGACAAGTCTAGAAAAGTGTGAGAGTTTGTTACAACTCTTTACAACACTTTCAAATAAGAATTGGTAAGTGATAAAAAGGGGTTATTTAGGTGAATTATAATGAAAGGGTCCTAGAAAAGTGTGAAAGTGGGTTACAACACTTCACAACACTTTTACAAGATAGCCTAGAAGTCTTTAATTATTCTCAAGGGTCCAAGACCTAATGTGAATGTGTTGACCACATTACAACATTAAATCTAGGAAAAATCAAGCCAAAGTCCATGAGAGAGACTCAAGTGAGCATAAAAATGTCAACTATACATTTTTTTGGCAAAACATACATTAATTTTAAATTTTAATATTTCAATTTTACCTATGACATGTCTTTAATTTTCTTATTCAAAAAGATTACTAGTTTTGTGAATTGGGTATAATACCTAATATCTAAATATTTTTTTTAAACATAAAACATCTTAAAATTGGTTGATATAATTATTATTTTATTAATACCTCAAAGAAAACTAAACCACATATATAATCAACAACATAATTTCTTATAGCCACAACTTTTAAACTAGAATAATATATCACAAAAAAAATTAAGTAGACTTGCCTCTATGAGAGTGAGTGATTTACAAGAATATATACTCATTAGTTTCCACATTATTCTTAGATACATGACTAATTATTTTACTAATATAATTAAAATCGATATAAAAACTAATACAATCTATTTAAATAATATCAATCTTATAACTATGATACAATAAAAATGTTTATTATCTTTAGTCAAGTTGTTAAATAGGATATCTTATAAATATAAATTGAGAGTAAAATAGTACATGAGTGAATCTAAACTTTTATCCATAAAAGTTTTGCTAAAATAAAAACTCATATATAAAATATTTAAAATATAAACTAGGTGTTAAGTTAAACAAGAGATTATTTTTCATTTTTTAATCACCAAGATCTCTACTAGGAAAGGTGAGAGAAAACAACAAATAAATATTCCCCATTCCTAACTAGATAATTTTGATTAAATTCCAAAATATCATGTTTGCTAAGTTCCTAAATTTTACTATTAAATAATAAATTAATAATACACAATTAAAATCAATACCTAAGTCACAATATCACAATAACATTTAATCATTTCAACTCTAGCTCTATCTCACTCTTCCTTATCAATAAAGAACTTTAATTGTAATTTTCAACAAAAACTTCATGAGAATGATTGCATAATCCATAGGAGATGTTAGCAAGAAAGTGGATATCTAAAAACTAGAGTTTTGAGCCCCAATTATTCTTTGTATGTTGTATTTATACTCTAGTATCTGTAATACTAGAAGGATCACATCTTTAGATTCAAACGATGTTTCTATATATACACTATTCATCTAGAATATATATTATATTATTCATACGCCATCTAAAATTTTGCATAGTATGAGCATTTTTATATTTATATACTCAATCTTTTGTACATTAGATCAGTCCTCTATATACTCTTATATATTTGGTATTACATCACTCTATATATCTTAAGTATATCTATTTTTTACATTCTTTTCATATATCATACATTTAATATCGTATTGGGACATGTCCTTCACAAAATTCATCCCTTCCCTAAGGTATAATTTTTCCTTGATCTTTGTATTCCTTCCATGTTGGTATGTGATAGGATTTGTTGCATTGTATCTATATTTTGGGCCCCTACTCTACCACTTACCTTGTCAACATCACCTCCCTTTTAGAATTGTGCCTTTTCCTCAACACATGTAGGTTGGGATATGTTAATCGAATAATGTTCTAGTAGATCACTTTTAGGTGTACAAAAGTATTATCCACTAAATTTTGGTTTGTTGGAGAAGATGATTTTGTGCATTGATTTGCACCAGTATCTTTTTTGCTTTCAATAATGTAGTGGGGATTTAGATTTATTGGACCACTTTTTTAGTGTATCAAATGAGACCAATGACATGTGCCAAACACATACTCACTAACTCCCTTATCTTTTTAAAATATTTTTTAATATTCTCTTGTTTTTCATACACTTGTTGTAATAGGACATGAAGTGCTTCATGTTGGGCCCTTATCTTCCCATCACCATCTTGTAGAGCCTTTTAGGTGTCGCCAACCTGAAGAATTTATTTTTTAATTTGGTCCATATGATCTTTGAGATTCTTAGTGAGGTTGGGCCATTGAAGAAAAAAATTGATAGAGGGCGTTACTATCACTTTTAGTATTCTTTATGATGTTGATATTGGATTTGAGTGTGGCCTGATTACAACACACTTCTTCCTCTCCTCATCCATCTTGTCCTTGTTTAGTTATGTGGTGATTATTTTTCAAAGGGAGGTCATTTTTTATTGAATATCCTCTATTATCCCATCTACCAGATTTTTCATTTGTACCCCTAATGATTGAGATAAGTCTCCTTGTACATGGGGAAACTTAGAATAGATTTCATTTATGACTATCTCCTATTATTTTGTATTATCCACATGTTTTTAAGTATCTTTTCTTGAGCTATTTTTTAGAAAATATCCATTGATTGAAATTTTTTGAAATGGGGAAATGTAGGAGATGTAGTAGTTTTGCAAGTGTGGTGGTCTATATTTTCTTATGTTTCTCTCAGAAGTTCTTAATGTATTACATTGGTGAATTTTCAATGGAAGAGGATGGTTTTTTAGTGATGGAGGAGATGTGTGAGGAATTTATTGGTCTTACACAAGTTTTGTGTCACTAGATGGAGAGGATGGTACTTATTTATTATTATTTATTGGTCTTGAACCTTCAAAAATGCATTTTTGTGGCTTCAAATATCTCTACTTGGATTTTATTTGTTATCTAGTGACCTTGGAGCATAAATTTGTTCACTTGTTACTTTGAGTGGAACTCTTGAACTTGATTATTTTGAATCTTGTATTTTTCACTATGTAGATTGATTGAGTGAACTCTGTTAGAGCTTCCCCTTCTAGTTAATCATCCTTTTGTGTTGTATTTTTCCTTCTTTATTTTAGGGTCGATGTTAGGGATTGTGAAATTATTTTGATCATACTCTTTAACATCTTCATGGAGGAAACTATGTATCTAATTATTTCTCTTTCTATGATCACCTTACTTGGGGCCCATCCCCTCATATAGTGTCATGTTTTTTCAAGATTATCTTGGTTAAATAGGCCACTAAAGAGTTTATTTCATCTAGTGCATGCTCTTTTTATTGTGTAGTGGATGTCTCTTCTTCTTTCTCTTTATCTAATGATGGAGAGGTCCATTTTTGTGCCTTACTCTTTTATCTCTTTGAATTAAATTATTCACTCATCTACAAGAGTTATTTTGTATCTTCTTCTACCAATGGGTCATCCTTTAGTGGTGTAGTGTCCAATTTTATTTTTTCATTATGTTTGACCTTTGTTTGTGTGGATGCAATGGGAGAGTTTCCTCTATGCAACCTTCCTAATCTTTGTGGAGTGGAAGTACCCTATACTTCTTAATATTATTTTGCTAGCCCCCATTTTTCTTTACTTTTCTCAAAATGTTCTTTTGATTTCTTCTTCATTACTTTATCCATGAATTCCCTATATGTAGGTATTTTTTTTCATATTTGGATACCTTGGTAATTTGAGTAGTGTTGTGGCATATGCATCTATCTCCCAATCATTCACTTCATATGGAAATTGTGGAATCTAAGATGCCTAGGCTTATATTGCCTCCATTAGAGTGTAATTTTTTTCACTAAGAAAACAATATCCTTTACTTCTTTTCTAACCATATCACAAGATATCCTTTCTTTGTTTTGTACCTTTTGTTATAGGGCTTTGAAAATTACTCAATAGTTAGTGGTAAATTAGGTGGCATCTTTAAAGTGATAGACATGGTCATTGATTTGATCCACTATTGGTTTAGTCATTTCTTAGATCTTCCCATAAATACCAATAGCTCATGTAAAAAGTAGAAAGTTAAGTAGATTAAAGGACCATACTTGAATTGGTAATGTGATTTTTTAATGTGTTGGATGTTTTCTAAGACATTTTCTTAGAGTTCCGAACATAATTTGATCTCCTTGCCCTCTACTACCATCTAGTATGTCACATGAATAGAGGTTTTGGTAGATTCCTCTCTATTTTTGTGCTATAACTTATAGATTATCCATGTTTTTGTATATAATGACTAGATTGGTGATTTTGGTGATGTTGAGACAATACTTGCCATATGTCACACCCATCAGTTTTGTGACTTCACTATTTTTAATAGCCTTTTTGGGTGGAATTTCCCCTTTCACATAGAGCCTTATGACTACCTCAATGGCTTGTTTGGTTATCCTACATAGCTTTTCCATGTAAATTTATTCATCACAAATTCATATTAGATCTATGGAAAGCCATGATTCTTGTATAAATTATAGGAAATATCCCATGTATCCAAATTTTGGTAGATTTTCCTTCATTCCGAGTTGTAGAAGTGTTTTCCAAAGCTCTTGGAACTTGGTGTGATTAGTTTATAAGAGGGATACATGCACATATTTTTGAATATCTTCTATATAGATCACATATAGGGGAAATTTTGAGAAGGTTTCATCTTGTTTTATGTTCATTTCCTTGTATGGAAACATTTTATACTTTAGTTGAGGCTTTTGTGAGATATCCATGAGTGTAGGGCTGGTCATTTTTGTGATTTCAAACTTGAGTACTATGAACAAAGTGTATCTAGGATTTTGAAAAGTGAGCTCATAATTTTCACAAGGATGGAAAGTGTATGGAAAGTGAGAATAAGGATATTTCCTTCAATAATTTATAACCTTGAATGGTGATAAGTGCATTGAATGTTGTAGTCATTCCTTACCTTCTCACAATTTTCTAGCCATTAGCTATTCTCGTAGCTCTTTTTTGGAAAGTAATGTTTATAATATATTATTATAAATATAATACAACATACAAGGTTTTAACAAAAAAATTAATGTTTAATGGTAATGATTTAGCCTTGCTCCAGTAGCATAACATTGCAATTCTAGGCCATTGAGTATCCTTAGTATTGTTTCCCTAGATTGTAGTATCTCATTAATGTAGTATGAGCCTAACCATTTCACTTCTAATTTTCCTTAATTTTTAAATTTTCTATCATATATTAGAACAATTTCATCCTTCTTGGATGTTTTAAATGTCCAATTTTCCTATCATGCCATGCTTTTTTCCTTTTTATTTCCATAATTTGATGGTGTACCATAAGATTTCTAGTCTAATCTAGTTTTCTAGGTCTTCAATTCTTACCTTTAGGGACTCATCATTAGTGATTCTAAGATGTAAATAGTTTAGATATTGGGTATTATACATTTTAGAGGTAGGATTACATCCATTCCATACACCAATTCAAAGGGGGTAATTTTTTTGGATTTCTTGTAGGTAGTCCTATATTCCTATAATATTGTAGGTATCTTGCTATCCCAATATCTTCTATTACTATTTCACATTTTGGTGTTGTTCCTACAATATTATTTAGGGACTCACTTGATCCATTATCCTGAGAGTGGTAGGGAGTAATTTACTATGTGTTATCATGAAGCTCTTTAGTAGCTCCACAATCACCTTATTTACAAATTCCTTTCCTTGATTATTAGTTGTGATACTGAGTGGAAATCCAAACTTGGTAATTATGTTCTCATAGAGAAATTTTGTGGCAATTTTTGTTTTGCAATCCTTAGTTGGTTCTACTTTTTTCCACTTGGTGAGATATTCCACCCCAATTATAATGAATCTAGCTTTGGATAGTTTAATTTATGTGTCTATTAGTCTAATAAAAACTATAACCTATTTTTAAAATGGTAGTTGAGCTAATACTAGGTACAAAGGAATTTCATCCCTTGTGTCAAGTCTTCCTATTTTTAACAGACATCACATTGTTGAGCATAATGCTATACATCTTCATATAGAGTTGGCCACCATAATTCTACCAATTTTATCTTTATTGTTGTGGAATCTCCTAAATTGTGTCCTCCAAATATTCCTTCATGTTCTTATTTTAGTATCTCATCTTTTATGTTCATATACCACTATCTATATGATGTCATCTCTTCCAATTTTATATAGTTCTCCTTCAATTAGTGTAAAAGGTAGATAATTTTGTAGTAGTAGTTATTTCTTGTGGCCATATATCCTATGGATATTGGCTTGTGGATAGTAATGAGGCAATTGTTGTTGTTTCGAATTGATTTTATAGGTTTATACAAGGACTAGCTAAGTCCTATGCTTTAAAGCGCTAGGTCAATATCCAATGAATGTCATGCCCCCAAAATTGTAAATGCTAAATATGAGATGTTGAAAAATAAATAACAAAATTGAATAAATATCGAAAATAAATAAATATAAATAATTTCCATTTAAATAACATTCTAAAATTACCACTTGAGATGATATTATTATAAATATGAATTAAATATATTACTATAATTATAATTATAATTATACTTCATAATATTAAATCATATTATTAAAATCATTGATAATATTAAAATATTATTTTGATAATATATGTTTTATGTATGTCATTTTCTGGTTATAATTGTATTATCAAATGAATATAATAAAATAGTAAATAAAATAATAAAATGAATATAATCTAAAGTATTCATAATTTTCAGTAACAATATTACAATCATAATTGTTGAGCATATTTAATTTGGAATATTACAAACTAAGACTCCTAATACAATGATCCCAATCCTCAAAGATAATTGATCACAAACTAAACATTAGTCAGTGATTAGTATAAAGGAATCGGTCTAGAATACCACACACCACTTAAGTCTAAGACTCTCTAAATATAATGATTGACAAAAGGATGCGATCCTCCAAATAGGCACCAAGGCAGCGATCAGGGAGTCACGTCCTCATAGTAGGTATTTAGGAGAGCCTCCACAAAGACAAGAGGGATTGTGGTTGGAGGAAATAAGAACAACATAATATATTTTGATAGGAAGAACATTTTGTAGGATCCAATCAAATACAGAGCTTAATGTAAGTATTATCATATATTTGAATAAAAGTTCATAATTACTTATGTATGTAGAAGGTAAGAAGAGTGGATTTAGGTGTGATATCAAATATCTTATTAGTTTAAATCTTAGTTGATACTTATAAATAGATAAGTATATTATGATGTATGAATATATTTGAATATATTATGATGGATAAGTATATTGAGAGTTTGAATGACATGTTAACAATTTATAAGTATATGTTTATATCTATATATATATATATTCATAAATACATCATAGGTGGTCGACACATACAATATATGCATGATAATATAACATATTATTTATGATTAAATCCAATAATGATTCTCGCAACAATTATTCAGTCTTGTGAGTAATAATGACTCTTTACTATAAACATGAATTGAATACATTCATATACTTATGTATTCCTTATCCCATGTTCAATCAAATGTAAGGTTGAAGGAAACAAGTTAGGGGGGTGCTACTTACAGAATCTCCCATGCTAAGTATCCCACCCCGAGGGTGGAATAGTCTTGGTTGGAAATTCCTGTCGTTTGGGGCCAAAAGGTTGGTAGTCTTGGTATGACGCTCATGCTCTTAGGCTTAGATGGTTTGAGTAGTTTACAGGCACCCCTTTCAATACTTTCCTGTCAAGCCAAATTATGATTGATTGTTGGGATGGATTCAAGGAATATCCATTATAAGGGTATGGACAAGACAACATGGATAGGGAAAGTAAATACAAGTGTATCCACTAAGTATCCCACCTCAAGGGTGGAATAGTCTTGTTCGGATGTTCCTGCCACTTGGGGCCAAGGGATGGGTAATCTTGGTCAGATACTCATACTCTTGGGCTTAGATGGATAGCTTTCAATGGATTTATCCTACTTCTTGTCCCAGTCTTGTTATGATTAGAGTTTCCATGTGCATGGTTTTGGGATAGTTATGTATCCTAAATTGATAAGTCATTTATTATATTTTGATCACATGAATTATGATCTTCAATATTATCTAATATGATTGCAGGGCCTAAATCCAAGATTTATCTTGTTTGAAGCATTAAGGGGTGAGTTATAGTCCTAACCACATCAAGCGTGTGATTCTAGGATAAAATTTAGGGTAATCTCCAAAAAGGGACATTATAATGAATAAGAGATAAATTTTATATTTGTTCTCCTCTACACTTTAGACTCTACAAAATCAAGGTGGGTACTATAGACATGTAAAATTGACTTAACACTTGTCACAAATTCAAAATGTCTTAGAACGATCCTAAAATGATTCAGAACAACTTTGAATCAACTCAGAACGTCTCAGAACGACCCTGAAACGACTCAGAACGTCTCAAAATGACCCTGAAATGACTTAGAGCAACTTTGAATCAACTCAAAATGTCTCGAAATGACTCTGAAATGACTTGGAACAACTCTGAATCAACTCAGAATAGCTCAGAACGACCTTGAAATGACTTAGAACAACTTTGAATCAACTCGTAACGTCTCAGAATGACCCCGAAACAACTTGAAACAAATTTGAATTAACTCGAAGTATCTTTGAATTAACTTGGAACATCTCTAAACATCTCTGAACCAACTCGGATAATCTCAGAATCATCCCATGTCATCTCACAATGCATCAAAAGACATCGAATGACATTTGAAACCTTATTTCCTCTATCAATTGAATAATACAACATTATTTAATTAATTCACTTTTTCATCATTCTCGACAAATTGAATAAATACCGTTTATTTAATAAATTCTTGAAAACCCTAATTTTACTATTAATAGAATAATACAATGTTATTTGATTAAATTCACATTTCATCATTTCGACTAATTAAATAAATTACATTTTTATTTAATAAAGTCGTAATCTTATCTTATTTTGTCTTGATTAGTCAAATGACACTGATTATTTGATTACATCACTAATTCACCTTATTCCTCAAAATTAATTGAATTATTAAATCATAATAATTTAATTATTACAATTCCCTCCAAAATTTGAATAATCAAATCAAATCAAACTATTCAAATTGGAAATAAATCAAAATTGGAATTAATTAATTAATTAATATTCTTCACTCACTTTTTTATTGAGGAAATCATGGATTGCTAACTAAGCAATCTAATTTTGCTAACTCAACCATCTAATTCCTAACTCAATCCTAACTGATCAATCAATTGCTAACTAAGCAATCAAAATCCTAACTAGCCAATATATTCTTCAATCACCCTAATTGTGCAATCAACTTTGCACAATCTCCTCATATCTAAAATTCTCTCAACTTATTTTGACCATTGATCTGGATATTCTCCAATGCGATCTTGACCGTCAATTCAAAATTGCATTTTTTATATAACAAGCCTTTCTCTTCAAAAATTATGATGAGAATTTCAACTTACATTATGCAACAAAGTGTTTTCAAGATCACCATTGAGAGAGCTTCATCATTTCTTCAAGAACAAGCATTGATCATCAAGCTTTTGCACCAAGCAATGGAGGCTTTCTAGTGATACAAACAACCCAACATCATGCAAATACACTCCAACATGGGATGGTAATCTTGTCTTTTGTTATTTGAATTGTTTTGAATATCTTAGGATCTTACTTTCATTCAAATAGCTTAGATTTGCACATTTCATGAGTGATGGAATATGATAGATTAAGTTTTTTTGAATTAGATTAGTTTTTAATTTCAATCCTGCATTTGATCTTGTTTTTCACATATTTCCCGGTGGATTCCTTCCCCCTCACATAGGTACCCCTATACACAACATCATTTGAGATAAAAAAAAATATATATATAAATATAATGGTGTAAAGTTATATTCAGACTGAGTATTTTAGAAGGTAAACCTGACTAGCTAAATTAAGACCTTTTGTTAGATCTATATTCTTTTAGCAGTGTCAAATGAGCACAAATAAATTGCAATAAAATTTAAATTTTCAATTATTTTAAATTTGATTCTACTTAGTTTTGAGACCTGTTAATCAACTTGGCCAGTGCCTTATCCATTATAGAGTCAAAAGATGAAGTAAAAAACTTCCACAATAGACCAAGTTTATGGATTCTTATAACCTAATTGCATTACAATGAGAAACCAAAAAAGAGACAACACCATTGCGCTAATAAAAATCCTTATTGTAACAACACAATCTTTAATGACTTAACTAAAATAATTTTTAATCTACTCATTGAATAGAAGCTAACAATTTATAAATTAATAACATTAAATGTGAGATGAGAACCATGAATAATCCTTGATCATATAGATTCAAAAGAAAATGTGTGATAGTAATGGAGAAAACACTAGATTGACATTCCATTTGAGAGAAAACAACAATTTCTTGAACTATTTGTTGCTGTTACAAAGCAATTTTATAGCATCTATGTTTTGAAACTTTAGAAGACAAGACTGTACAATACCTAATTGTATATAAATACTATAAAAACTAAGGACTCAAAATCCTTAAAATAAGGCTTGGAATTCCCTTTTATAGACACAAGAGAAGCAACAAGAAAATATCCACATTCATCGCTTAAATCACAAAAGACAAAATATTAGGCAATGGCATTGTACAGAAGGATAAAAAACATAAATAAATTGTAAAGAAGCCACTAAATTTTTTTTGGAGGCCTCCTGAGGTAGTTAATATAGTTTATAGATTTGATCTCCTCAAAATTACCCCTTGTAGAAGATAGGACATGTCAGACATTCCATTCCTAACATGCCCATGTAATAATTATGCTTGGTTAGTGGAGATTGATTGAAATGTAAATCAAATTCTTGCACCACTTTCTTCCTTTTATTCAGTATGCTCTATTGATCTATCCATCCTAGGTGGAAGGAATTGGTTGAATCTTTGTATTGTTCCTTATATTCTGGTGCAGCCATTATAGGAGGGTCCTCAAAGATAACAATTTGGACCATGCAGCAGGAGTAACACAATAGAAGCAACACAGAATATGGAGGAAAACACAAATTCAAACATTCTCATTAACATCAATCTTGATTACAATCAGTTGGCAACATTTGGGCTTACAAATTCAGCTCACAGGCTTGACATAACATGTTCAAAATACAATATTCATATATGCTCCTTAATGCGAGTAAAAATATTACATATAAAACCTTGAATATCTCTAATATGGTTTTCTAATGACCTATTACAATTATTTATATCACATCTAGAGATCTAGAATCATCCGCGTCGGCCATAGATTATTACAATCTCTAATGAAAGAAAATGTAACATGTGCATGAATAGGTTGGCCTCAAATTTGAATTACTCCTCACTAAATGCATAGGATAAAGTGTGGACCTATAATTAAGGTCAAGGAAACTCCATGAAACAATTTTAATCACACCATCGAGATCCACAAGTGATCAAACTAGCCATTAGGTTTGAAATTATTCTAGTGTCAGTTCAAGAAACTGCCACTAAATCCAGAAGCAATAACTTTCCGTAAAATGATCCAATCACGCTTAAATCTTGGAATAAGGAAAATGAACATGTCCACAATGTAAACATAGCTCCATAGGTCCTAGTGAGCAACTATGATGAATCCACCAAGTTGAACTGAACAAAGACCTAAACAAGAACTAAGACTGAAAGGAAATATTTTTGGTTGATGCAAGATTTCCAAGAACTAAGGATGCTCTTGCATCAGACATCCAAGGTTATTTGAAAAATGAGTCCCTCACTTTGCTAGGGCTAAAGGGAAACCGATACGGTCTACCTCAGCCTGAGAAATCCAAGAAGAATCCTCCACTGGTCTATCTTTCCACTTCGCAAGGTATTCTTTGTACTGCCTTCCACAAGTTTTCCTTCCACCTCTGATATCTAGAATCTCTACAATCTCATCTGACTATTGTTTAGAAAACTGGTTCTCCAACTTTACTTTATTGTCTTCACTGAATTCCACTTCATGGTATTGATGTAGATCTACAATGTTGAATATAGGTGATATACCCATGCCATCCAGTAACTCCACTTCATATGCATTTTTTGAATCAAATTTCTTCAAAATCTTACAAGGTCCAAACATCCTCATCTTTAGCTTGTTGTATGTTCCAACTAGAAATCTCTCCTTCCTCAAGTACACCATCACCTCATCTCCAAATTTGAACTCCTTATGTTTCCTCTTTTCATTTGCTTTCTCCTTATACTTTTGGTTCATGTCTTTCAATTGTTGTTTCACTTGAGTATGCACTTTCTTCATATGTTTTGCAAATTATTCTACTTCTACACTCTTTTTATCTTCCATACTAATGTCTCTCAACTTTAATATACTTCTAGGATGAACTCCAGTAACAATCTCAAAATGTGTCTTTCTGGTACTCTTGTTCATTGACTTATTGTAAGCAAACTCTTCTTGTGCAAGGACTAAATCCTAACTTCTAGTCTTCTCTCCAACCAAGCATCTCAACAAATTCCCCAAACTCCTATTCACTACCTCTTTCTATCAATTATTTTGTGGGTGAAATGTCGAATTGAACTTTAGATCTATCTTCAAATTCTTCCATTTAGTGTCCTCCAAAATTAACCAACAAACTTTGTATCTCTATTTGAATCAATACTCCTAGGTAATCCATGCAATCTGACCACTTCCTTTAAAAACAAGTCTGCTACATGTACATCTTTTGTCTTCTTACAAGGTATGAAATGTGCCATATTAGAAAATTGATCAACCACCACAAATACAAAAATCATTACCTCTTTGTGTCTTCGGAAAACCAAGTATGAAATCTATGTTGATATCCTCCCAAGGTATCCCTATAAATTTCAAAGGTTTATACAATCCAACATTCTAAATACTCCCTTTTGCAACTTGAAAAAATCTACAAATTTGCACAAATTTCATGACATCCTTATGAATCTTTAGACAAATGTAGTTCTCACTTACCAATGCTACTATCTCATCAACTCCCAAGTGACCTAACAATCCTCCCTATGCTTTTATCTTATCAAGTTATCCCTCATTGAACTTTGGGGTATACACAACTAATTTCCTCTTAACAACATATCCTCCTGAATGAAATAATCCAACCACTAACTCCTATCCTCCAAAATTGGTTCTTTACAAGCTCTCCAAGGTTCTGCAAAATTTGGGTCTTCCTCATACAAGTTCTTCAATTCATCAAAGCCTAATACCTCCACTCTCATCTCTATCAGTAATTTCCTTCTCCTACTCAAAGCATCAACAACTCTATTTGACTTTCCACTCCTATGATTCAAAATGAAAGTATAACTCTGGAAGAATTTTACCCATCTCATGTGTCTCTAATTCAACTTACCTTGACTGTTCAAATATTTTAAAGCCCAATGATCTATATACAACACAAACTCCTTAGGAAACAAGTAATATCTCCACTTCTTCAAGGATTGGAGTATGGCATAAAACTCCCAATCATACACTAAATACCTTCTCCTAGAATCATTCAACTTTTCACTAAAATAAGGTACATGTCTTCCTTCTTGACTTAATACTACTCCAATTGCATTTACACTTGCATCACAGTCTACTTGAAATACCTTATTAAAATCTGGTAAAGCCAACAAAGGTTACTTAGTCACCTTTTGTTTCAATAACTCAAAACTCTGATCTACTCCAGTCGTCCACTTAAAATCCTTCTAATCTCCTCTCATTGTTTCTGTCATAGGACTACAAATAGAACTAAAATTCCTAATGAACTTTCAGTAGAAGCTAGCCAATCCATGAAATGATCTTACCTCTCCAATTCTTTCAAGTGTAGGCCACTCAACAATTTCTCTTACCTTCTCATGATCCATCTTCAATCCATTCACAAATATTACAAATCCCAGATATACCAATTATTCCTTCATGAAACTACACTTCTTAATGTTTATCAACAACTGCTCTTCTCTCAACCTCTACAAAACTTGTCTTATATGCAACAAATGTTCTTCTCTACTCTTACTAAAAATCAAGATGTCATCCAAATATACAATCACAAACTTACCTAATAATTTCTTCAATACCTCATTCATTAGCCTCATGAAAGTACTCATACAATCCTTCATTTGTCTTGAATGTTGTCTTCCAGTCATCCCCTTCTCTAATTCTGATATGATGATATCCACCCTTCAAATCTATCTTTGTAAAGTATCTAGATCCACTCAAACAATCCATAATGGCATCCATCTGAGGCAAAGGAAATTTTTACTTCATTGTGATCTTGTTTATGGCTCTAGAGTCTATACACATCCTCCATTCTCCATCCTTCTTAGGTGCTAACACAATAGGTACTATGCATGGACTTAAGCTTTCTCTAATCAAACCTTTTCTCAACAATTCTTTCACTTTTCTATTCCACTCCTTCATCTCTATAGGTGTCATCTAGTGTGTTGCTTTATTAGGAAAACTAGCTCTAGGAATCAGATCCATGCAATGAGTAATACTCCTCATAGGTGGAAATCCATTAGGTACATTATCTGAAATGATCTCTTCATATTCTATCAACATCTCCTTTATCTCATCTGGTTTTTCTTCTACATGCTTCAAGTCTTCAGCCCTTTTAGGAACTAAGGCATAACACATGTTCTCATGTCTCAATCCATCCAGGAATCTCCTTCCATCAACCAAAAAAATTCTAGCACTCGTACAAGCCTCAACTTTAGGAACATCTTCCAATGGAAACAAAGTCTGATTCATCCCATTAGCAACAATGGTGTATATATTCTTCTTTCCATCATGAATAGCTTTTCGATCATACTACCAAGGCCTTCCCAACAAAACATGGCATACATCCATAGGCATGATATCACACAAAACTTCATCATGGTAATTTCCTATCTTCAATTTCACCAAGCATTGTTCACTTACCAGTATATTATGCTCATCTTGAACCCATGCTATCTGATAGGGCTTCAGGTGTTTCAATATTTCCAACTTAAATTTGGCCACAATTTCTTTAGAAACCAGGTTCTTAGAGCTTCCACTATCAACAATCACTCTACAACATTTTCTAGCTACCTTCCATCTGGTTCATAAAAAATTCTTTCTCTGCAATGGGTTCCTGCTACATCTCACTTTGACATAATACTCTCTTATTTTCCAACACTTCTCCATCTTCTGGTTTGTTAGATGACCTAGCATGATCTTCCTTAACAAATTTTGTCCTTCTATTGTTCTCAGTCTTCCTACTTGTCTCTCCCTGATTACATTCAAATGCTCTATTTCCTTCTTTGCCACACTTAAAGCAAGCTCCCTTGAATACTCTTTTTGCTTGTCCCCTATCATCTTTTTTATAACCCTCATTCTAGTAACCACTATATCATCCTCTTTGCTAAGAATTTATATCATCTCTATGGTATGAATTTTCATTCTTGTTGAATTCCTTATCTTTATTCTGAGCTGCAAAAGTTCCTCTTTCGCTAGTAAAAATTCTTCCTCTCTAAAATCTTCCACCTCTTCCTCTTTGTCTCTGCTCATGTCTTTTATTCAGCTTCTCTTCTACTATTAGGGAACACTGATATGCTTCTTCAACACTCTGCAACTTAATCAAACTGATCTCATCCTATATAGATGACCTCAAGCCATTCACATATCTGGCCACTTGCTCGATCTCATCCTCTGAATGTCCAGATTTGATATTCAACTTATAGAAATCTTCAGTATACTCTGTCACACTTGACTCCTTTTGATTCCAATTTTGCAACTTTTGGAACAAACTAATCTGATAATCTACAGGCATAAACTTTATCTTCAACTTATCCACCATTTGATCCCATGACTTTATCTTTTCTTTTCCTCTTCTTTTCCTATCTGTCTGCAAATGTTCCCACCAAAGGGATGCATGTCCTTTCAACTTTGTACAAGAAAATCACCTTCTTATCTTCAGTGCTACCCTCAAAATCAAAATACTTTTCCATCTTTGTTATCCAATCAAGAAATTCTTCTGAATCCAACTTACCTATATAATCTGATGGATTAAAATGTGGTTTGTTATTTGCTCTAGTTAGGGGTCTTATGAACCTCTCTTCTCCCTGATCTAGGCCAGCTTGATCTTCTCTTCCTCTTTCTTCCTATACTTCTACCTCTTCATCACTCAAATCATCAACTGGTCGACCTCTTCTTTGGGCTATTTCAACTACATCTAATCTAGTAGCAATTCCTCTCAACATCTCCATTAAAGTTGGGTCTGCATTTCCACACGCTCCATTTCCTCTAACATTTCTTCTTCCCATAATCTTTACACAAGTCCTCTACAAATGTAGGTTGGATTGTCAATCTATCACCCCACAACAAATCTTCAATAGTACTCCACAAATTCTGACGACCTCACAAGGATCGAATCTCACTCTGATACCAATCTGGTGCAACCACGGTAGGAGGGTCCTCAAAGAGAACAATCTATACCGTGCAACAAGAGTAACACAATAGAAGCAACATGAAATATGGAGGCAAATGCATATTCAAACATTCTCATTAATAGAAATCTTGATTTGAATTGGTTGGCAACATTTGGGCTTACAGATTCAACTCACAAGCCTGCCATAACATGTTCAAAACACAATATTCATATATGCTCCTTAATGTGAGTGAAAATCTTACATATCAAACCCTTTAGTCTCTAATCTACTTTCCTAATGACCTATTACAATGATTTATATCACATCTTGAGATCAAGAATCATCCGCATCAGCCAGAGATTATTACAATCTCCAATGAAAGAAAATGTAATGTGTGCATGAATAGGTTGGCCTCATATTTGAATTACTCCTCAGTAAATGGATAGGATGAAGTGTGGACCTATAATTAAGGTCAGGGAAACTCCATGGAACAATTTGAATCACACCGTCAAGATCTACAAGTTATGGGAAAGATCCATAAGTGATCAAACTAGTCATTAGGTTTGAAATTACTTTGATGTCAGTTCAAGAAATTTCCACTAAATCCGGAAGTGATAACTTTTTGGAAAAAGATCCAATCACGCTCAAATCTTGGAATAAGGCAAATGGACATGTCCACGATGTAAAAATAGCTCCACAGGGCTTGGTGAGCAACTATGATGAATCCACCAACTTGAACTGAACAAGAACTAAGACTGAAAGGAAATATTTTTGGTTGACACAAGATTTCCAAGAACCAAGGATGCTCCTACATCATATTAATTACCAACTAGAACATGCACCAAATTAGAGAAACCTAGCATACTATACTCCAATTTGGAGAGTGAATCCATGCATAATTTTATCTGATCTACATCAATCTCCCCACCCCAATTTATTCTACTATACATGGGGGTCATGATATCTGAAGACTTGGACCTCCATTCCGTACAAGGCCTTATTTCTCCCTCCTCATTCAAAATTGGAGGCATGAAAAATTCCTCAAAACCTTCAAAGGTACTTAATTCCCTTTTTATAAGGTTTGTATACCTATAGTGATGACCAAATATGTCATCCAATGAATTGATCATATTTATTGAAAATATGAGATATCATATTGCAATCAAAATTGAGACTCTTTGCATCAATCTTTAACAAAGTGACCCCTTGGGTCCAACATATTTGGAATAATATAAACCTAATTCCTACTTGAATGTGACTAGTGTATGAATTCCTTAACATGTTGTAGCTATCCCACACCTTGTCTACCTAGCTAAAAATGTTGGACAACCTATGACCCAAAATTTTGTCAACAAAATCAAAAATCTTCTTGACTACTTTTTTCACCTTGGCTTCTTCATTTCTTTTTTGGAGCCTCTCCTTCAAATATTTGAGATCTCAATTATCCAATTATTCTTTTCATGTAACCCTTGGGATTCATTGAGTTATTGTGGTGGAGGGAGCAATCATATGGCCACATTTGGTTTCTCATGCAACTTAAAATTTATTGTGTTAGCCTTATCCATGTCTCCCTATAGTTTCATCGTTGCTTCTACGAAGAGTGTTGTGTTTACTTTAAGGGAAGGTTTGACTTGTATTAACAACTCTCCTAACTATGAGATGTATATGTGTTCATTGGGATAATTTATAACTTGGGGTTTATTTGTCTTAGGAAAAATTGACCAAATAGCCAAAGTTTCATTCCTTGGATGAAAACTTGATCCAAAATAGAGGGCCTCTGCTTGCTCCTTTGAATTCAAAACTGGATCATCACCTCCCTGCATTCTAATTATATCAAATACAATTACAGATGACATGTCCCATCCTAGAAATAAGAGGCAACATGTATTTATTACCAACTATCTACTTCTCTAAGGATTCATGGCATCCATCACTTCTTTTTCATATTTCCAAAATTCCTCAATTATTTCCTTCTTTCATTTCTCAAAGAGTCTTCTATCTAAAACCCTTTGTTGTATTTTCTCTCCTTTATTCTTTAGGAAAAAATATTCGAATTCTTTCATTGTGATGAATTGGTTATCTTACATGAATTCATGGCAACCTTGAACCCTAATGTCATCCACAACCTGCCCACCTATTTCAAAATAGAGGTCTAACCCATCATTAGTCGGTCTCTCTATGATGACCCTTGGGGGGGTTGCATCACTTGCATTATTTCCTCATCACCATTCAACTCATCTAGTCCAAGAGGATAGTCCACTAGTGGTCCAGATGAAGGATCAATTTTCCTCAAAGGAGTGGCTTGCTAAGGACTTGGTGGTACACACATCCTAGAAGTGGATGGACCAAGAGTTCTTTTAGGAGGATTTGACACATTTTCCAATAGTTGATTAACATTGTCTAACATAGTCATCATCCTAACTATCAGATCACTGACATGCAAAATTTACCCTTAAAAAGATGAATCTTCGTGCTTTCTATTATTTTTTGCTATCTAAATTTTCACCCAAAGAGCCCTATTTAATGCATCCTCCTTAGTTGTACAATTCCTAATAAGATCCTCCACACTATCAAATTCATGTAGATAATGTACCAATTTGAAGATGGTTCTCTACTCATGTATAAACCTTTTTGGGTCACACCTTCTTATCTTATATACATTCATTTTGTAGGGCAATAATTTTCCATATAACGTCATACCCTCCCTTGATATCACTAAGAAATATAAGAATACAACTATAGCAAGAAGGAGGGCATGCATTTTATTATTCTTGAAATGAGTCTTTTCAGACTGATTCAACTGCCACATGGCTTCTAAAAAGGAAATTCTACTTGGCACATACCTAGGGAGCACATGTGGTGCCACTAGAGATCCATATACTCTAATAATGGTGGCATCTATGTAAAAGAATCAATCACCCCAATTATGATCAATTCCCTTCTTAGGAGTGAGATCCTTTGGCCTCAAGAATCTTATAACCTCCTCTAACAACCTCTAGTCCACTAGAAAACATAAGTTATCCAATACTATTCTAACAAAGAATTTCTTAAAAATTGAGTAGTTGGCCTAATCACAATCCTTATCCCAAATATAAGTACATTCTTGAACTAGTGGTGTTCTTTTTGTTCATCTACAATTCTAATTTGTAGATGGGGTGGCCATACCATTTGTCCATTGCATATAATAATGTGGCACAATAATAAGTACCACTTAAATGATCTATGTTGATGTCCTTATTGAGTGAATTTAAGGACTTCTACAATTCTTCTACAATATATCTAGCATAATCATAGGGTTTATTGAGATCCTTGCTCTGGATGTCAACAACTAACAACATTAGGTTGATAGACATCTAGATCTCAGTGTCTAACCCTAGGACTTGACACAATGAAAGGTATGTCATCACAAAATATTCTTCAAAAATGGCATAGCCAAAAGGCCCCAAATCACCTTTTGCAAACCTTTACAACTCCCTATGAGGCCCTCTAGGCTTGAAACATGGCAACCACTTAACTCTATAACTATCTTTATTCCTTTGATATTTTCTAGTCAAGGCACCCAAACTATAGGTAGCTAAGCATTAGGGTTTAGATTGAAGACCTTACAAATATGGTCCCTATTCATGGGCATGATGTATTTCTCACTTATAGTAAATAATGACCTTTTCTCATGTTTGTAAGCCTTAGCAACTGCTCTAATCAAATCAGCATTAATAAAAAAATTGGGCACAACCATTCTCCCTAACTCTAACTGCGAAATATTGCAAACAGGTCTATCTACTAGGGCTTTTCAAAGGGAAAGCTTAAATAGGGCATAACCTTGAACAAGAATGATAGGATCTCTATAATTCTCATTTTATCAAAAACCCTATCAACCAAAATTTTAGACCCCTGAGCCATTCTTGGCCTCTTTTGTGATCTAGGAAGTTATGTGATAATGTCATCATCCAACCCCCTCTTGTAACCCTTTGATGTTCTAACCATTTTTTTTAAAATTAGGGTTTACTACTTAAACAACTAGGGTTTCATAAATTTTTAACTTCAAATACTCCTATAAAATTTTGTAGAATCTACTTCTTTATAAACCCTAATTTCCTTTCTAAAAACTTGTTTTTAAGTAATTCACACCCATATACCCCCAAATTCACATAAAAAAACAAATATACTTGTTTGCAATTTGTAGGATACCCTAATTTTAGTGTCAAAACCCTTGTTCACCTAGAAATCTTTACCAATTCATTCTAGTACTCAACTTTTGTGATTTGAATGATGAGAAATGAAGTAATTAAACCATTCCCCAAAAAAATTGGTAGATATAGATAGAATCCATCAATAATTCCTTCGCATACTTGAATATGTGACCAGTAGTAGTCATTCTTCATGTTTGAATGTGATCCGTCAATCTCAAGAAATCTATGGTGATTGAGGGAATTTGAAATTCCCTCCATGATGGAAAAAAACCTTTTTTTTATGCATAGGTCTAGGAAACATTTCACCATTTTGGGCATTCACAGAAGCATGAAGATAAGCTTTGAAGCTAAACTGATAGTTCATTTTATAGAAAACATTAACATTAATGAAGATGGGATATGAGGACAGATTTCAAGAGTTTAGGGAAGAAAAAACTTGGTTTAATATCACTATGCGAAAAGTTAAAATAGATAGTCTTAGACTAAAAGAAGGAATTTTTCTACTTCGTGGGAGCTAATGTTTTTGACATAAAAATCAGAAAAAGCAAGGGTATTGTCCCATCAATACAAGGCACCAAAGGACATCCAAAGTAAGCACACTAATAGTACAGTGACAACAGAGAGAACCAAGCCATCACCCATAGCAAGTCATATCAAAAACCAAAAATCAACAGTAAGCATAGGATAAACAGTCCATCATGCAAGCATGATATAGAGCAAACGAGTCCAAAGACCCCCATGGGTCAAACCAAATAAATAGCAATAACATATAAAAATTCATAGAGAAATTGACAAAAACAAAAAGACCCAGAGGTCTAATTCTTTTCCTCCCTGCAAGGTTTATCCTGAATAGCAGTCGCCCAATCCGTCGTGAGGAACTCGAGCAGCTCCTTAAAACTAGCATCTTCTTTGCCATCATCCACAGACTTTTCCTTCTGCAGCAAACATAGACTAGTAGCCAACCTATGCATGACCTTCAGGGAAAAGGGTGACACCTCCTGAACCTTTTTTTCCAACCTCTCCATTCTCCCTTTCATCTTGCCAACTTCTTCCCAAGCCTACTCTTTTCCATTGTTATCCTCTTGCAAGGGGGCTTTCCCCTTATCCATATTAGAGGCCTAGGGATTAATTTCCATCACATTGGAACTGGTAGGGCCCTTCTTGAAGCTTTTAGACACATGGGACATGCTACTTACCGAGACAAACTGGTCTTCCCCACCCGCCACCTTTTTCTCCTGGCTCTCACTGTCACTCCCATTTTCATTATCCAAATCTTAGGCCTCCTTAAGACTTCCCACCTTGTCCTACTTAAGGACCAATCTATGAGATCTACGGGGGGTGTTAGCTTCATTAGTAATCTTGATGTCTGAATCAATTTGATGGAGGCATAATTTAGTTTTCTTAGAGGCTTTAGGCTTAGGTTTAGGGGTAGGGGAAAGACACTTTTTTTCCTTGGTAGGGGATGTGCCATGAGGAAGGGCTTTCAAGGCAGGATTTTTTAGGCATTTTTTCTTACTTGAGCTCGACGTATCTAGAATGCTAGTAGAGGGGACAGTAGAGGAAACCAAGGTTCCATCGAGAGTAGGGAGAGATGAGATTTCTTGCACAGTGATAGGTCGAGTAGGGAAAAGGGCCATATGAAAATGATAAAGCCTAGACATAAGGCCTTGGTGCAGGATAGTATAATTCTTTCCAGAAATTGAGGCTTCATTAAACTCCACCACAGTGCTATCAAGAGCATGAAATAGGAAAAAAGGAATGGAGATATGTTGGTGGCTCCTAAGATGGTTGAGGAAATTAAAGTGGTAATAGTAGTAGACCTCATACCTTCCTTCTAGCGTGAAGTACTTCATAATCACCATGCAAACTCTATCTCACGGCTCTAGAAACACCTTGCAGTCAAAGCCACCCTGCAACTTGATAGGTTTCTCCATGCCATGAAAGAACTGGTTTAGACTAATCTTGTCTGGAATCTTCGTAGTTTTCTTCCAAGTTTGACCACTACTCATTTTCCCCATAACTCTGGTAATAACCTCCTTAGAGACTTCAAAGGAAATTCCACTGATGGTAACCCTACCATCATTCCAAGAGGTGACAAACTTAATAGACAAGCCCTCATCGTGACTAGTCATGGCCTCCATATACTGGGTAATTCTACCTTCTTTGCAAATGTGCCAAATAGTGGCATTAGCCTTCCACTCATCACACATGTCCAGATCCACACACACTCTCTCCCCATCCATAGAGCCCACACCAAATCGCCAACCTCCAGAACAGGAAAACCAAGGCATAAGAGCTAGTAACCAATTCTAGAAGGATCGAAAGGGAAAAGGTCGGCGAAAAGTGACCAGAAAAGTTGAAAATAAAGGAAATAAATGCCACATATCACAACCCACACAAAGGTAGAAACTCCCTTGTTTTAATCTCCCATGACACGTAAGGGCATGATATCAGCGTAATACTTAGCCATCTAAAAAAATCTCATAAAATCCACTAACTTAAAAAGTTCAACAAAAAAATTTAGGGGGTTCAAAAAATGATGACTCCATCAGTTAGTAGGGGTAGAAAGATTCACCATCATATCATCCCACAAGAGGTTGTGCATACCATTAGACAAACACATGATATCCATCACCTCACATAGTAGCCAATTATTCAAAATCATGCTCCCGCCAAAAGTACTAACCAAAGTTAGTAGGAGCCTAGCTAATATAAGTAAGCACCTTCTAGGACTCAACATTAAGATGTTTAAGATCATCCCTTAAACACACCAGAGCCAAGGGAGGAAAAAAAATCCACTTTTTTCCAACACCGAAGCCCTTCAATATCAAGACCCGCCGCCGCCATGTTGTCAGTAATCACATTTCCCTCTCTAAAGACATGTTGAATAGAAAAGTCATGAAGACCATTTAGGAGTAAGAAAATGTCCTCCATAATACCTTTTAGAGACCACCCCACTTTCATCTTTCCTTTAGTGGCTTCCACAACTAGCATCAAGTCACCTTCGATTTCCATGGTCTTGACGCTGAGTGACAGTGCAATCTTAAGACCCCAAAGGAGAGCCATGCCTTTAGCTTGGTTGCTAGTATGATCATTCAATCTCCTAGCACAGGCAGCCACCAGGTAGCCCGCATGATCCCTGATAATATCTCCTCTGGTTGTCATCCCTTCCCTAGCCACCCCATCAAAATTAAGCTTAACCCAGGGCGTCTTAAGGGTTCTCCATCTAGTATGCTTCCTAATGATCATTTTGGAATTATCAAATCTCTGAAATTCATTAGGAAAATTCCAAATGGTAGCTATACTTCTATCCCAAGCAGTTGGGGGATTACTAGGCATCTTCCATTTGCAAGTCAAAATGTTATCTAGGAGAAGCTTATTAAGGATTATCAGCAGACCTTCCACATTGTTCACCGTTTCTCTGAAAATCTTGTTATTCCTTTCTTTCCATAGGCACCAGCAAATGTGAGGTGGAATAAATTGCCAGAGAAGTTTGATTAACGAATGATTGGAGGGACATTTCCAATTCAAGATGAATTGGTGAATATCTCTATCAAAAACCCAAGAGATGTTCAACCTTTATAAACATTCTGCCAGATCTGGCTAGCAAACTGGTAGTGGATAATAAGATGGGCTATGGTTTCTTCTTCCGTTCTGCAAAGAGTACACTAATTAGGGAATTGAAAGCCCCTCTTGACAAGGTTATCAATAGTTAAAATTTTCCCATGAATGGAAGTCCACCAAAAGAAATTTATTTTAGGGATGAGCTAATGAATCCACACCTTCTTCCAGCACTGCTCGTCACCACCAAACCTAAGTAGTAGTTGATAAGCAGACTTAATAGTGAACTCCCCTGAGTGGTTCTTTATCCAAAAAAATTTGTCCTCCTTGGGAAATAGAGGGAGTCTAACTGTATTCAAAAGATCTTGGAGCTCCTCAACCTTAGGCAGAAGATTAGGCCAATGTAAGAAAGACAACTTGAGAATTTTCCAACTAGCTCTGGGTGAGGTATAATCAGTAATATAAGTACCAATGAGATCTTTAGTGTGTTCCCTCAATATATTAAAATGACTATCAGCAAGGGGTCTGCTCCCAATCCAGCTGTCCTCCTAGAATCTAATTGATCTTCCATTACCAATTTTCCATCTGACCCCTTCCTTCAAGAGGGATCTACTCTTAAGAATATTGTTCCAAATTTTAGAGCCCAGAGGGAGACCAATCAGGTCCAAAGCTCTAAAAAACATGTCTTTGATTAAGGTATTTAGCCTTCATTATTCTGCACCATTCACCCCTTTCCTGCACCAAACTCCAGCCAATCTTGGCAATAAGGGCTTTGTTCAGATTAGTAATATTCTTGATCCCCAGCCCCCCTTGACATTTAGGGTGACAGAAAGTGTCCCAATTCACTAGGGCTAGTCTTTTCTTCTCCTCCACTCCCGTCCAGAGAAAGGATCTTTGAATTATTTCCAACTTTTTAGCCATGGAGCCTAAAATCCTAAAGATCTTTGCATTCCCTCCAAAATAATATTCCAAAAGTTGTGTGACACCTCCTTAATAGTAAGCGATAGGCCTAGGTAGACTCCCAAAAGAGAAGCACTAAGACAACCCAGGATGGATAAAATATTAGCTTGGAGATCAGCTCTAGTGTTGAAGAAATAGACACTACTTTTGTTGTAATTTATACATTGACCAGAAACACAAGCATAATCCTGAAGGAGGCATTTCAATTGTCTAGCTTCAATCACAAAGGACTTTCCAAAAAGAAATGTATCATCAACAAACTGTTCAAGAATAGAGGGGCATAGAGAGAAGGCAGCTTTAATCCCCTGAATTTTCCCTAAGTTGAGCAAGGATAGAAAGTTCCTACCTAGAACCTTAGCCACCATGATGAATAGGTAGGGAGAAAGGGGATCCCCCTACCTAATCCCTTTCCCTTCCTTAAAACAACCCCAGGGAATCCCATTAACCAATACTAAATACTAAAAAAATTCCACACTCTCTAATAATACCAATCACTTTATCATTAAAGCCAAACTTAGAAAGAACTAAATACAAAAACTTCCATCTAACCCTATCACAGGCTTTCAAAATGTCAAGTTTAAAAGCCATACCTTGGTTCTTGCTTTTCTCCATAGAATGAATTATTTTATGAGTCATAATAGTAGTATCCAATATTTTTCTTCCTGGCACAAACCCATTCTGACATCTACTGATAATTTTGTCTAATAAAGGCTTCAATTGGTTGACAAGGACTTGAGAAAATATTGTAGATATTGTTACAAAGAATTATAGGTCTAAAGTCAGTCATGTGCTTAGGATCTTGCACTTTAGGAACTAGCACAATAAAACTATTGTTTAATTTCTTTAACAATTTACCAGTCCTAAAGAAATCTTTAACAACCATGGTAATATCGTAGCTGACAATGTCCCAATATTCTTGAAAGAAAGCTGGGGGAAACCATCTAGTCCTGGAGCTTTATAGGCTCCCATAGCAAACACAGTGGTCTAAACCTCTTCCTTTGTCACAGAGGCACAGAGTTGGAGATTATCGTGCTCACTGATATCATGTGGGAGGTGTCCCAGGAGCCTTGCTTGAAGCTCATCAGAGGGGGAAAGATCAGTATTAGAGTAGATCTGTCTAAAATACTATTCAACAACCTCTCCAATTTTGTTAGCCTCCTTGACTTCCTGATTAGCATCATTCATCAAACACTTGATAGTATTCCTCTTCTTATGTTTGTTGGCTATCCTATGGAAAAAGGAAGAGTTCCTATCACCCTCCTTTAGCCAATGGACCCTTGATCTCTGCTTCCACTATATTTCTTCTTTACTTAAAATATCCTTCCACTTTTTCCTCTAGTTTTCTTCAGCAACATGTACAGGTTGCTGAGAATGACCCGAGGCCATAAGCTTTTGGAACCCCTCAAGATTGTCCTTGATCATCTTTTTAGTTTTGAAGAAGTCACCAAGAGTCACCTTGGACCAACCTTTGGCTTCTTTTCTAATAAGCTCCAGTTTTTGAGATATTCTATTTATTGTCGAGCCTTGAACAGGGTGGCTCCACCAAGTCTCAATGTATTTTCTAAACTCTTGGTGAGACATCCATATTATCTCAAATCTAAAAGGGTGTGGACCTAAAAATGGTTTTTTTGACCACTGAAGGATGATAGGATTATGGTCAGAGACAGTCCTGGGGAGGAAGGCAAGGGAGGCATTGCAACCAAGGTCCCAACTGGCCGAGATAAGGACCCTATCCAACCAAACCTGAATAAGTTGAATTCCCTTTCTATTGTTTGACCACATGAAAGGATTTCCCTTTAACTCCAAGTCAAACAATCCAAAAATGTTAATGAATTCAGCCAGATCATTCATACTATCACTATAGTCCATGAGGCCACCTAGCTTCCTCGAAGGAAAACGGGGGAAATTAAAGTCTCCAGCCACCATAAACAACACATTATTGTTACTCAATATTAAGGATGAAACTTCCTCCCACATCTTCTTTCTTCCACCTCTAGAATTTGGTGCATAGATATTAAACAAATGCCAGGTGAGATTATCAACTTTAAGAGTCACAGCAAGATAATTCTGAGAAAAAGAAAAGGCTTCACCCAAAACTTTAGTAGGATTCCACAAAGTGTCAACACCTTTGGAAGCACCTTCCTCCTCGCTATAAAAGAAGTTAGATCCCGACCAAATTTTGTTGATGGCAGAGGAAAGCGTTTGGTAAGCCATTTTGACTTCCTGGAGTAAAAGGATATCAATTTTCATATCAAAAATATATTTCCTTCAGGCACATTATTTTAGAGGATTGTTTAGTCCTCTCATGTTCCATGAAAGGAACTTCATTTCTTACCTTTGTGATATGAATCAAGGGTAGATTTCCTACCACTGGCAATGTCCCTAGTCGTGGCTTTATGCCTAGACAATCTCTCTGAAGGTCTTCCAACTCTAATTCTTGTTCCAACATCCACTTTCTTGTTCCTCATTTTCCTTTTTGAGTTCTACCAGTACTCCAAGTTATCACTCTCTGATTGGGCTATCAAAGGGCATGATTTAGAGATTAGGGAGAGAATAACAGAATTAGTTACCTCTCAATAACAATCCCCGACAGGAGTCCGTTGAGGAGTGGGAATACTCGATTTAGTAAGGACTAACTTAGAGGGGGTGGATAACAAGGCACCCTCCAAACACTGAGAAATGGCTAAAACGTCCACCAAGGTCTCACATCTAGGATTTTCAACACCATCGACATCCAAATTCTTCTTGGCAGAATCCAGACACACATCAGACATAAGGGAGGACCCAGATGTTTCCTTGCCCTGACGAACACGAGAGCTTGACACCAAATCTGCATCCAATAGCAGAGAGACTTCACCCTCTTCCAGTCATTTGGAGTAGCTTATCTTTAAGTTAGTTTCCATATTTTCCCCTGAGACAGGGGATTTTAGCAGTTCATTCAAGCCATCAGTGAAGGGGTAGTCAGGTAGATCACCCAAATTCAATGACTCACCAACCCCGCTAGTGTTTGGGTCAAGCAGTTTATCCTGTAACATTAGAGGGCTAGAAGGAATTTTATCCTTTTGCAAAGCATCCTTTATAACAACCTTCTTGTAGTCAAAAATAACATGACCATGTTTTCCACACTTCTGGTAGAACAGGGTGGCGTTCTCATAAACAAGAGCTAGAGTCCACTTCCCCCATTTAGATTTAAGAATGATAAAGTTGGGAAGAGCTTTGTTAATGGAGACATTATCACCAAAATAGGAAAACACCAACCTATATTTTTCAAAAGTGACAACGTCCATCACCATGAAGCTACCAAAGGAGTTCCCAATCCATCAAAAAATCCTTTCATCCCAAAATTCCAACAGAAGGCTAGGAAAACGAACCCAAACAGGGGTTGAACGGGTAAGATCTGTCGAGGGGTCAAAACCTGGTCTCCATTTAGCCAGAGAAATAAAAATTTTACCATAGGCCCAAGTACCAAAGAGGACAAGAACCAAGTCCTCCTTAGTAGTAAAATTAAATAGGAAAAGACCACTAGGCATTGCCGAGATAGACACACTTCCCTTTAGCTTCCATTTATCATTAACCCATCTACAGACCATATCAATCGTTGGCCAAAAGCCAAGAATCTTCACACCAAGGCCAGGTGAAGTGAACCAACAACCTCCTCCATCACATCATCAGGAAGGCAGAGCTCAGTGCCTTCATCAGTTAGAGAAATATCAGGACCAATTGACTCTAGGGAACTATTTCTAGACCCCAAAAGGATATCTTTCCAACCAGTCTTAGAGGAGCCAAACCCTTGGCGGCCCCCATTGTCCCCACTAGGTCGAGATTTAGCAAGCACATTGGAGTTTCCCAAGACAAACTCCACATCCCTAGAATGCGCATGTGAGCTAATGTTTCCAAAAAGGCTGACTCAACAATACAAAGTATTTATGTGATACTTGAAGGCTCTAAAATGTGTGTGCCTTAAAACAACGTAATGCTACTAGAAAAAAGGGGGTCGACCATGAACAATGGAAGGAGGCTTCGCTAGGGGGCTTAAAACACTAGTGCAAAAATTATATCTTGTAATTCGATTGGCTAGAGACTAATACACATCAATGTTGCAAAAGGATTTCGTGAGTTGAGAGAGAGAATATTTGAACATAAAAGGCTTCAAAAAACCAAAGGGATTGTAAATTTTTTGACGAATGTCCAATGGGGCACAAAATAATTTGAAACATCAAGGCGATAGATTAAAATATTCATAAAGATGGGAGCACACAACTTTCTAACAAAAGGGGCTATTAAACATATGAGAAAAAATCCTTAAGGTTATAAATTAAGGATAAGAAACTTCGATTGCAAGTCAATATTGAAAATAAGAAAAGAGCAAGGGTCTAAGATATATGCTATGGTTTTGGATGACACTTAGGGCTTTGTAAGCCCTAATACATTATTTTAACACTTCTTTGTGCAATCTTAAGGATTTCTCAAAAAAATAAAAGGGGAAAAATGTCATAGAAGGTTGAAATTTTACAAGTACCACCAGTCACATCATGGAGTTCTTGTGGTACCATATTTATTCTAAATAAATTTCCATCTGATAGATCTTCTTGATCATCTAGATCTTCCCCTATGTCAATTCTTCATAAGCAATCTACACCTTGGTTATTCCTTCTGGGTTAGATCATGATGATGAAATTGAGCTCTTGAAATAGTACCAACCACCTACATATCCTCCCTTAAAGCACTATTCTATTCATTAAATTCTTTAATGGATCATTGTAAATGTAAGATGTAAATTGTGTGGATAAGACAATGCCTAAATTTATGTAGTTCATACATCATTGCCAATGTTTTTGTGCTCTATTCTGGTGTAATTATTTTCATCCTAGGACAATTCCCTACTTGCAAATGTTATATCGTGGCCCTTATTTCCTCTAGGATGTGCTATGACTATGCAAATGGATATACCAAAGGCATCTACATGGACATGGAATAGTGCTATCTAGTTTGGAAAAAATATAATTTGTACCTCAACAATCTTATGCTTGAGTGTGTCAAAATATTGTTAACATTGTTTTATCCAAACGATGCTTTTGTTGGTTTTCTTCTTCAAAAGGTCTTCCAATTTTTTTTCTTGATACATAGCCTCTAATTAAATTGTGGTGATATCCTATGTACTCTAGGAAGGTCTTTACTTTTGGTTTTGTCTTAAGAGGTAAAAATATCATGATGAGACACACTTTCATAGTCTCCCACTAAGCCTTCCTTACAAATCATATTCCAAATTTTTTTACCAAATGCTACCTCAAAGATGCATTTATTTATAATGAGGGGTATTTTTAGGCTCTTTCATCTTTCTAGCATATTTTAGAGTGTTTGTATGTGGTCTTTTACTAGTTTGTGTAGATAGGGAAATAATCAATCAGATTTAATATTGAAATAATAAATTAACTAATTCCTATCAAGCACAATAGAGTACGAAATAACATGAAAATCAAAATAAGAAGCTAAACGCAAACCGATCTCCACACTAAACTCGATTTATCTCCATTGCTCTTCTCCACCTACACAAGGAGGCAAGATTTCAAAGGTTGATAATAGAGGAGGAATATTGATTGCTCAATTCTGCAGCATAACGATGTGACGAAGGTGATAGATGGAAGATTGAAGACTGATTTTGACAAAGTGAAGATGCTAGAAGAAGATTTGATCCAAATGGCTTGTGAAAGGTTTGATTTATATATTTTTGATTTGAACAAAATTCGATAAGGATTTTATTTTTGACAAAAGAGGAAATATGACGAGATGAGAGAAGATTTCAAAAAGATAGAAAGATTTTTATTCTCTTTTAAAGGAAATAAATCCTCAAAAAGAGAAGGATAATTGATGAATTATCTAATTAAATAAATTGATTAGATGCACACGAGTTTAGTTTTGGAAAGAAAGCGCGAAGATCTTTTTAAGATTTTATTAATTAAATAAATTTTGGATTTATTTAATTAACGTTGAATTTTGATTTCATTAATTAAATAATAAAAATTATTTAATTAACATTAGAAGAATGGATAAAAATGATTTAATTAATTAAATAATATAAGTTATTTAATTAACATTAGAGGAATGGATGGAAATGATTTAATTAATTAAATAATATAAATTATTTAATTAACATTAGAGGAATGGATGGAAATGATTATGAATTTAATTAAATAAATAAAATTTATTTAATTCAATAGATGATGACATGGGTACCTAGGGCAAAGCATGCTACAAGATGCCTAAATGATGTAATGCCAAGACAAGTGTTGTAATAGGACAATTTTTTGATGTCTACATTTTTCCCCTCTTTGAAGTGATGTTCGAGATGATGAGATTTGTGTCGAGTAACATCATTTCAAAGAAGTTAAGGTATGGATAGAGGAAAATGGATAATGATAGAAAGATAGGATGATGGAATGATGATGCCCCCTCGAGAGGATAGGCGGGTTGAACAAACATGGGTAGGCTCTCGAAATGAAATGATAAGGATAGACAAGATGAATGATGCAAGATAGGAAGTGGATGAAGGAGATTAATGATACATTATGCTGCAATGAAGGTGAGCAACCATGATGTTTGATATAGCACTAAACGTTATGCACCAAGATATAAGGACCAAGGTGACGATGTGTCTCGTGCCCCAGCATAATACAACCTTGTCTAGATGTATGAGGAAATAAATTTAGAGCAGTAAAGTCCTACTGCCCAAAAGGTATGATATGACCTTAGATTCAAAGGATAGTGTAAAAATATATTCCAACACACACAAGATATGAATATTAGCTAGAATGATATGGATTTGATACAAATGCAAGATAAAATGATAACACACACAAGCAAGCAAACAAGCATGCACAAATGATATGAAAACAAACAAGGTATTGCCCCTATCAAGCTGTAAACCGATGAGTAATTAATTGATTGATTGATGATGATAGTGTTGTCATTGTGGGGAGTGACATATCCCTAGAGCAACACAAGGATGATGATAATTGATTGATTGATTGGTTGATTTGATTAGCTTTACAACAAGATAAGGATCAAGACCAAAGGATGTGATTAGATAATTTGACAAGATTGATCGACTTGATTGGTATGGATGAAGGATTGAATTGCATTTGAATATTTGCTTGGAATGATTCAAGATGATTGATTTGGTTGACTGGTTGGATGATCGGATTGAGGTGATGGATTAAGTAGATGAAATTGGAAGAATTAATTGGATGGATTGATTTTAATGCTTGGATTTTTGTTGGCTATTTGATTTTTTTGTATTTTTTTTTTGTTTTCATTTTTGAAATTTTTTGATGTTTTGGATTTTGAAATGTTTTGATTTTTTGGATTTTGAGATGTTTTAATGTTTTTGGATTTTTGAAATGTTTTGATGTTTTTTATTTTGAAATGTTTTGATTGTTTTTGGACTTTTGAGATGTTTTAATTTTTTGGATTTTGAGATGTTTTAATTTATTTTTTGGACTTGTGAAATTTTTTTGGATTTTAAATGTATTGATTTTGTATTTTTGGGGATATTTTGATTTTTGGATTTTTGAAATTTTTGATTTTTTGGATTTTTGAGATGTTTTGAATTTTTTTATATTTTTGAAATGTTTTTATGTTTTTGGATTTTTGAAATGTTTTGATGTTTTTGAATTTTTGAAATGTCTTGATTGTTTTTGGACTTTTGAGATGTTTTAATTTTTTTTTGGACTTTTAAAATGTTTTGATTTGTCAAAGAATGAAATTTTGAGTAGCCTTTGTGCTAGAGACCAATGACAAGGGGAAAACCAAGTCTAGGTGTGAGGAGATAAATGGGATTGATGGATGAAAGGGTGGGTGATGGGATAAGGGATAAAAGGCTCATGATATATGGATGGATGGAAATGATAAGTCATAGTGAATGAAATGGATGTATGCATCATAAGAGAGCAAGGATGTGATTTCCAAAGACTATGTTGCATAGGAATAACATGCCCCAGTCTAGGTACAATACTTAGGATTTTTTTCATGACAAATCTTATGAAAATAGGATAATGATAGGATTGGTTTAGAAGGATGAGGTATGTCAAGAGATTCCCAAAACATGTTTCAACATTTTTCCCCTATGTCTTCATCAAGATCAAAAGAAGACGAGTGGATGAATGGACTCAATATGATAGGTATGTATGAATAGACTCAATATAATGGCTAAAGATGGCAGGTAGGATGGAAATGACAAGACATGAATGATAGGAGGGATAGATAAGACATTGTGCCCCCAAGTGTAAGTGACATAGAAGATCAACCTACACATGATGCCTATTTGCTAGGTTTTCATCATGGTACTTATCTAGGGCACCTATTTACCATCTTTTCACCGTTGGATGAAGGGATTTCTCTTTACTTTTTTTATTTTTATTATTTATTTTTGTTTATTTTGATTTTTGATTTTTTTGTTTATTTTGATTTTTTTTACTAGGAGAAGGGGAATATGGATAGGAGGGACTCAAGTGTCTAGTTCCATGAAAGGTGATAGTCCCACTAGATGGATGTCATTGCATGGACCATGTCAAATGTCATTATGCTCATAGATGCTGGTAAGGGATGACATGAAAGGAAGATGGATTAGGTAGATGGCGTATTATGAAAGTCTTATGTAAGAATGGATGGGGAATATTGGATGATGATCTGGACTGAATAGGACTTGTGCAAAAGGATGGATGAAAGGTTTATGCAAAAGCATGGACCATAGGAACATGGTGAGGGAGATATGTAGGATAATGCGTGAAGGATGAGGAGATGGAGGTATGTGGAATTGTTGTGAAATGGAAGGGAACCATGACCAATGGTTGCACACAATGTGATAAACGTTGAAGCTTTTGATGTGGATGGGGTGTAGGAAGCAATGGAGATGTTTTCTTAGGAGGTGGATGGTGTAGTGCTTTCGGTACCCACATAGACTTAGTATTTTTATGATTTTTATTTTGCGTGTGGGTTTTAGGAATTTGAGACTTTTGAATGGAATGAGAATGTGGGATGAAAGTGGATGGTGTGGATTTTTGTGATGTGAATGCCTCATTTGACTTGATTTATTTTTTCTTAGGTACCCAAACCAATTTAGTTCTGGCCTTTATTTTTGGAGGTATGGGCTTATATAACTTTTTAGATGGATTTTTCTCTGACTTTTTGCAATTGTATGCTAAGTCATTAGGACCTTTAGAATTTTTTACTTTATAGGTAAAGGCATTGAAATTCTTTCTTTTGAATCCCTTGGGTATGGTGGAATGGGTGGAAGCTTTATGTTTAGACAATGTGTGCATTTGTTAGTCATGATTAAGATGTTTAGAGGATTTATGGATAAATGGATAAGAGGATTGAATGGTAGGAATATTAGGTGTTGGGAGTAAGGGTGGTAAAGTGGATGGAGGGATATTAGGAGTTGGAAGAAATGGTGGCAGAGTGGATGGAGGGATATTAGGAGTTGGAAGCAATGGTGGCAGATTTGATGGTGGAAGGTGTATGGTCACATGCTTTTGACATTTGTAGGATGATGGAGGTGGAATGGCAATATATTTTTTGGGTGTATGATAGGGATTATGATGGAAAGTGGACTTAGGATGCATGGAGGAAGTACCAATATCTTTAGGTTGTTGTCCTTGGGGTGTAGTTTCAAGGCCATAAGAGCGTGGAGGGACTTTGACATGGATGGGATCCAAAATACCTTGTATATGAAGGTCTAGACCTTTACCTTGGTGGTTCATGTTTTGGAGTGTGCAATGGATAATGGGACTAGGTGTAGGTGAAACACTAGACATGAGTTCCTTATTGGATGGAGAAAATGACGCAAGGGAAGATAATGGTTTTTGTTGTTCTAAGGAGGAACATTCATGAATGAGTGTGGAAAGACCAATAGGATATGATGGAGGACTTGCAATTGGGTCGATAGTCGGCGATGAGGGCTCATTAGGATCTTTATTAGCATTGTGTTCACTTAGATCCAAGATATTTGTTTGATCTTCTATGTTGGCTTGGGAGGCATATGTCTCATCAAGGGAAGTGGATGTTGATAGATCATGGAGATGGCTAGGTAGGGGGTGGATAGGAGCAATGGAGATTTCTTGCTCATGGATAGGTGAAGTGATAGGCTCATGACCATGGAATGCATAAAGTTGGCTAAGAGGGTCATCATGGTCTTCGTGATCATAAAAGGGGTCTTGATCAAAGATGAAAGATTGATCAAGAATAGTATTAAGTATGGTATGAATGGAATCATTGGGAGGGTGTTGATCTTTATGTGGATGAGAGGGTAATGTTTCGTCATGTTTAGGATTGTTCTCTTGACATACCTCATCACTTATTTGAATGGAGGTGGAAGGGGATTTCTCATGGAGAGACTTGTCATGTTCTTGATGGTCAACAATATAGGAGCATGGCAAAGGATGACTTGGACTTATGAAGGGAGACTCTTGAATTAGCTCAAGGGATTGTGGATGACATGGTTGGCTTGAAGGACTTGGCATGATGTTTGATGACTCTTTTGTATGTTCAGGAATATGAGTTGGATGACATGGTGATGTTTGATTCCGTGCTAGTAGCCTTTGGGTCACATCCTTTGTAGGTGTATGGGTGGAAGGTGTGGGCTTAGGGTTTTGGTTTTGATTGGATGATGGTAAGGGTGCATGAACTAGATTGGTATTTCCCTTGTCAAAAGAAGCATTAAGACTTGAGGAAGTTTGGCCTTGTTGCAAGGTTGAACTTAAGTTCACATGTGTTTGTTGTGATGTGGCTTGATAGGTTGATGTGGCATTGACATATGAAGAAGTCGATGGATTAGATTGGTATGAGGTGGAAGGAGAAGCCCCGTGAAGTCTGATTTTATGTTTTGGTTTTGTTTCATGATTTGAACTAGAGAAAGAGACTCCTTGAATTATGACTTTAGGCTTAGGTTTTCTCTCATGATTTGGCCTAGAGGGATAGCCCCCTTGGATTATGATTTTGGGCTTATGATTATAATTTGGCTTGCTTATGATTATGACCATTTTGACAAGTGGTTACTAGGACTAGGTTGGTGATGGTGATGATGTGGAATGATAAGATTGGATGACTTGATTGATTAGGATGAAAGTGATAGGATATGAATGTGTTGGAAGAATGTGTAGAGTGACCTATCTTTATGTGTTTGGTGTTTAGCTTGATTTGGAAATATTTAAATGAATGATCACACATGTACACACATAAATCACTCATGCAAGACACATAAGCAAGTTTGAATTTTGAAATCTGAAGAATGTAATGATGATTATTAAGCAAGCCCACATGGAAGACACATCAACAAGCCCTATGACTAGTCAAGTGGGTATGGCCAATTAGGTCTCAAGCTAATCTGCACAAGGTTGACTAAGGATGATTTGAAAGAAAAATCCTACCACACAGCTGAGAGAAAGGGGCAACCCACCCTTCACCTTCACTTCCCAAAGGTATAAAGTTCTTTGGGGCTTAGCCAAGAGTGACAAGATTTTAAATCTCAAACAAGCGTGTCTTTCTATTCACACTTCAATTGAGGTTGTCCCCAAGGGTGATGAAATCCCCTAGTAGGCCTCCTAGAAAGGGCTTGACAAAAGCAAACCAAGTGAGGTGTTTGTGATCACACACACACTTGATTCACACTCACAGTTGTTAATTGACCCTTAGAAAGGAAATGTGTGCAAGAAAGAAATGAAGCACTCATTCTTTTTAGAGCCCAAATCAAATGTGTAGGAAGACAGTGGTTAATTTTAGACCCAATTTTTGATATATGATTGAAGACAAGCTTCGTTTTAAACCAATTGCAATGATGTGATCAAACAAGATTTGATTTTATGCCCCAAATTGAAATGTGTGACAAACAAGATTAAGAGATGAAGGATAAAATGAGTGCCCCTGATTATTTTCACTTTCCTATTTGATGTTGTGACTGATCCAAATGTTGCAATAGCTCCTTTGATTCACCTACAAGCCACAAAATCGAGAAAGACCAAGTAAACTTGCATAGAAGAAAGTCATGTGAAAAGAGAGGAATTCTGATAAAAATCTGATTGATATGACCTAATACAGCTGAATGGATTGCATAAATAGAAAATTCAGAAAATTTCATGCACTTTTTAAAAAAAAATTGTCGAAATTGGATCAATTTTGCTCAAGATATGCTTGTTTAAAGTTTAAATGAAAGTTTGACTTTGATTGATAAAAGAGTAATGAAAATGATAGTCACCTGAAATGGTCTTCACCACTGTGTAGTTCACCAAGTTATCTTTCCAACGCTTTTTGAATTTTGAAAATCCGGGTTGTTATGCAAAAGTTATGCCCGTTTTAGTAAAATTGATATTTGAGAAAAATGCATGTAAGAAAGGAGCTAGATTAAACCCCTAAACGCCTAAATTTTAGCCCCCACGTGACCAGAGGTTGTGACTAAGTGTTGAAAATTTGTTTAGCACAGCTCCTGGTCTCCCATATAATCAGGGGCTAAATCCCTTAAGAAAAAGTAAAAGAAATAATCAATCAAAAAGTATGACAAAACGAAACAAATTACAAATGTGATGGAACAAAAGTAATATGCACTGAAGAATATATGAGAATTTGAGAACTTTGAATCTTTCAAAGTTAATAAACACCTACACCATTGGATACCTTATGAAATTCTAACCAAAAAATGACCAAGATACTACCATTTTAAGATTTACTAAAAAAATGTTAAAACAGAGGTATATGCGCTAAACGAATTATCGAATGCGCTAAAAGACGTGTGGAAATTGTTAAAACAGTGTCATATGAACTAAAACAATCCCCATATGTGCTAAAGAAAGCCTCAAATGCCCTAAACTAACCCTTAAATGCACTAATCTAGGAAAAACAAATTCTAAATTCTAAAAACAGTGAAGATAAATGTGCTAATATGTTCATTATATGTGCTAAAATAACCGTCGGATGCGCCGAACTAGTCCCCAGATGCACCAAAAGACCTGCAAAAGAGTCGTTCAAACCCTGTATGTGCTACGAAAACCCTCGGATGCGCTAAAATGAGAATTTTTGTCAGAAAGCCGAATTCTAGAATGTAAAACCTGTCAGAAAACCTGCAAATAAATGCTAAAAATAGGTTAAAGCACCATGGTGGGCACCAAATGTAGATAGAGAAATAATCAATCAGATTTAATATTGAAATAATAAATTAACTCATTCCTATCAAGCACAATAGAGTACGAAATAACATGAAAATCAAAATAAGAAGCTAAACGCAAACCGATCTCCATGCTAAACTCGATTTATCTCCATTGCTCTTCTCCACCTACATAAGGAGGCAAGATTTCGAAGGTTGATAATAGAGGAGGAATATTGATTGCTCAATTCTGCAGCATAACGATGTGACAAAGGTGATAGATAGAAGATTGAAGACCGATTTTGACAGAGTGAAGATGTTAGAAGAAGATTCGATCCAAATAGCTTGTGAAAGGTTTGATTTATAGATTTTTTATTTGAACAGAGATAAGATTTGACAAGATTCGATAAGGATTTTATTTTTGACAAAAGAGGAAATATGACGAGATGAGATAAGATTTCAAAAAGATAGAAAATTTTTAATTCTCTTTTAAAGGAAATAAATCCTGAAAAAGAGGAGAAGGATAATTGATGAATTATCTAATTAAATAAATTAATTAGATGTGCATGAGTTTAGTTTTGGAAAGAAAGTGAGAAGGTCTTTTTAGGATTTTATTAATTAAATAAACTTTGGATTTATTTAATTAACGTTGAATTTATAATTTCATTAATTAAATAATATAAATTATTTAATTAACATTAGAAGAATGGATAAAAATGATTTAATTAATTAAATAATATAAATTATTTAATTAACATTAGAGGAATGGATGGAAATGATTTAATTAATTAAATAATATAAATTATTTAATTAACATTAGAGGAATGGATGGAAATGATTATGAATTTAATTAAATAAATAAAATTTATTTAATTCAATAGATGATGACATGGGTACCTAGGGCAAAGCATGCTACAAGATGCCTAAATAATGTAATGCCAAGACAAGTGTTGTAAGAGGACAATTTTTTGATGTCTACAGTTTGTATATTGTCCAAGTATACTTCTAGAAAATCATGTATGAAGTCTATAAAATCATTTATAATTATGAGACTAAATACAATAAGAAAGTTCTTTAATCAAAATAGAATGAAAGTATACATGAAGGACCCCCATCTAGTGGAAAAAGTAGTCTTAAATTGATCTTCCTCTTTAATTCTCACTTTATGGTTATTAGACAACCCTTCATTGAATGAGTATATTTCCTTTCTTGCTATGGATTCTCCTATTTCTTAGATATGAATGAAGTGGGGAATGGATCATGAATAAATACTTTGTTGAGTTCATGAATTTCCACACATATCCTTATCTCCCTAGTTTTCTTATTTTATACTACCATGGGACTAATCCATTTTTCACCTTCTATAGGCTTGATTATACCTACCATTAACATTTTCTCTAGTTTTTTTTACCTTCTTTTTCATATTAGGGGTGAGCCTATAAGGTCATTTATATGGAGGTTTGGTTCCTTCCTTGATTTTTTATTTTCATTAGTCTTTCTTCACCTTTGATACCCTTCAAGTAAATGAATGTCTAAGGAAATAGGTCTTCATACTTTGACAAGATCTTAATTACATGTGCTACAAATTTCTCATCCTAGTAATCCCTATTTTTTGTTAGCTTGGGATTTTCTATGGATTCTATATTTTCTTCCCTAATCTTCAATGATTGATTGTAGTATTTATTGTTGGAATCATCATTAATTTGTATTTCCATTTCTCCTTGTATCACTTAGATGTCCAATTTTATTTTTTTATCTTCATCTTCTTGGTGGGATATGTAGCATCTCTTCCTTGGAAGTTCTCCTTTTCCATCCATTCAATTAGCTTCAAAACTCCTTTTGTGTCTAGGAGTGGTGGAGTGTGTTGGTATAGTGTGATGATATTTCCCTTGATTGGTTTAAAGATAACATCATTTATCTACAAGATTACAATATGAATCCTTTCATTCTCATCATAGAATGAAAAGGTGTGGATGAAGTCTTGCTAGAGTTCCTCCTAGTTCTTTATTTATATTCGTCTTTCCTAGTTAATCTACCATATTTGTATTACTAGAACTAGGGTCCAATAGAATATTTGTATGTATAACCTATTTTTGTATTCTCTCCTTCATTTCCAATTTGTTATACACTTATTCAAATGATCCTCCGATGGTACTAATCCTTAGAACTTAGGTATTATGTGGTATTATCCTTCTTGAATTTATTTTTTTCTGATAAATATTTTAAAGGCTTTCCATCAAGGAATTTTATCTTGATGGGTTTTAGACAAACTTGCAACATTGTCTATACTAATGTGTCTTGTAATCCAATAATCCACAAGTCTTCCTTGTTAAAATAAAAACCAATTTCCTCTAAGTACCAATTTAGATCTCCAATTATTGAGTAATGGGGTAGCTTAATATGTGAAATACATCTACCAATGTGGTTGAGGTATCTAATGTTTTGGATAATAGGATCTATGTTATCATCTAATTCACCATTTGATATTTATAGTATGGTTTCTTTGTATGTAGTAATTTGCGATATGTTATTTAGATGCCTCTCTATGATTAATGCCCTCCTAAACCCATAAAAATTTTGAGATGTAAGTTTTGATTCTTCTTGAAGCCAAGTGTTTAGGGATTCCTCACTATCTATGCTTCCACTCCACTTTCCAAGTCAATTTCACCTTTAGTATTTGATTCTTTTGATATTTTTTCTCTAGGTAACTTGGCTATTGAGTATATTAGTCTTGTGTTCCCTTCTTCATATTCTTTCAAAGAAGCCTCGTCTATGTGGATTTTTTTTGCATCTATTCCTAATGGCATGGGGATTGGATTATTATCTTTTATGAAGGAAAATTCCTCTTTTTGAGAATCAAATATTTGATTAGCATTTATAAACCACTGTAATCCTAAAAAGGTGTTGAAGGTATCAAATGTTATAACTACTTCAAATTTAATTAATAATTTTACCCTTAGTACATTTAAATCTACCTTCTTTCATGTTCCTTTTGTCCCCATAAAGGATCTAGATCAAGTAGTCTAATATTATACAAAGTGTTGCTTAATTTAGGTTTGCCTAGTTTTACCAAGTCCCTTTAGGAATCATATTGATATATGATCCAAAATCAACCATTATGTTTTTGATATATTTGTGGTTGATATGTGTGAAAATCATAAGGGATTTGTTCTTACATTATTGATATTTCTTTGATAACCTATGTACTTGTGGTACTATGTTTCCTTTCTTGTTTCAATATTTGTTAAATTGATTTAGTCTTTCCAGTAGGTTTTTCTATTGTACTAGTGTGCTAAGCTATTTCAATAAGCTTACTTATTCTTTTGAGAAGTAACTTTCTTGTTGTTGTTTTTGTTGATTATATTGTAGAAAATTGTATACCTTAACAATTTCACATCATGTTTCCCCCCCCCCCAATTTATTGGAATTAATTAAACTTCTAATTTTCCAAATTATGCATTCCAATGTACCTAATTTTTACTGTTTTACGAAGGAATAAAAGTATTAAACAAATGCATCCAATCATTAAATTGTCCCCAACATTGAGTGTCTTAGAAATTTGGGTCAGGTCCCAATTGCCCATGGGTGATTGGGTCCCCTTTCTTAGCTAGGACCCAAATTCAAATATGTTGTTGGTGGTATTTTAATATTTGTAGTGTAGAAAAATGTATCCTTTTACATTTTCACACTTTGTTTGGGCCCCTCAATTAAAATGGACTTAATAATTCCTTAATGTAGTGTTGAAAAATGTATCCCTTTACATTTTCACAATTGTTTGTGCCCTCTTATTTAAATTGGACTTGATTATTCCTTATTACGCCCTATTTTAGATCTACAAGCCTAATAAATTACATTTTCCAAAGGGGAAACCTAACAAAAATTAATACCAACACATAATTAAACACCTTGAGCAATGTGTGTTCCAAGAATTTAGGGATCTATGACTCATTTTCTCATGGCTGAATTGGTCCTCCCTAGGCCTTGGAACCCATTTTTAAAACATATTTTGGCTGTATTTTTATCATCCCAAATTCAAATTTCAAATGCCAACTTGTGATGTTTAAGTTTCGGGAAATTAAAGATATTTTTTTATAAATACAAGGTTATTTTATCAATTCAAAACATCTAGAATCTTGACAAAAAAATTTATATGAGAAAATATTATTGTCCAAGAGCATTCAAGAGCATATTTATCAAGCATTTGTTTTAAAAAATCAATATCTCAAGCATCATGTCAAATTCATCAATTATCATGCATGTTTTTGAATCTAACATAGTGATGTGGGTTTCAAAGATTCAAGCAAGAATTCGAGTCATATTTCAAGTATCAAGATCCATATCCATTGAATCCATTTCATGCAATATCAACATCAAAATTTCAAATTTCCAAATGTTTCATTCAAGGGTTTGGTGAATTGCAACATTGCATTGTTCATTCATCATTCCTTTCCTACTTTCATTATTTTAAATCAAGGTTTAATTACCAAATAAGTGTTTGACCAAGGAAAAGCCCCATTCACCAAAAACAAAAAAAATCCCTCTTTTGTTTGTGTTACAAATTTTAGGTTGAAGGAAAATTAAAGATTGGAGATCTCTAAAGTGCAAAATTACAAAAGTTGTCAAAGTTGCAAGAAAAATTGTCAAGATCACAAAAACTTAGATCTCGAGCTCATTTTCCTTCATTTTCATTTGAAACCATTGGAAAATTGCATCTTAGATCTGTCAATTTAGTTCAAAAAATTGTCTCAAGACCCATTTTATCATTTTTGGATCATTTTATCATTTTTGGATGGGTGGGGGTGGGGGTCTTGGACACTTTTCAACCATTTATAAACACTATGCAACTGATTTTGAGGTAAGTTTTAAGTGCCTTCCACTCATCCAATTTTCCAAAAATTGGTTGTTTCTATTAGAGATATGCTTCATCTACATGAATCAAGTCTTAGGTTATAGATTTGAGGTTATTTTCTATTTTATAATTTTCATATCCCAAAAGTGTTGTTTGAAATTTACCCCTCGTCCACACACACATAAAGGAAATTGTCAAATCTTTCATAGAATTGACTCACCTAAGGGCTGAAAGTTAATTCTATCTTGGAGGATCTCATTTCTTGAATGAAATAGAAAATAGGTAGATTCATCACACCCTATTTTTTCCCTTTCTATTTATAGTAAGTTTGGTAAAACATTCCAAATTTAGTATAAAACCCTATGTTTTGAAACCCTAACCTATTTTTATCTATTTCATTATGGTGAACCTGAGTATTTGAGCATTCTAATTTTTTATTTGGAGTTAATTCAAACCCAAATCTAGGATTTGAATTAATTCATTTCATTTAGGGTTTCTAAATTTGGCATAAATTTGCATTTTGCATTCATTTTAAATCTCAAAATTCAACAAAAATTACATAATGTTAGATTGATTTTGCATAGTATTTACATAATAGCATACTTTCAACCACTTAAATAAAAAAATTGGATCAAATTTAATTTAAAAATAGGTCATTTTGGTTGCCATTTAGCATCATTTTTTTTGGCAAAAGGAAAATAACCTATATAATATTAATAATAATAGTACGTAAATACAAAAGTTCCTGAGAGGGCCTAATTATAAAAGTTCCCAAGAGGGAAATCCACAACCACAAAACTTGAAGCCTAATCTTCTTACTCCTTCCCTTCTTGGGGGTCAGGGATCGGGGGGGCCCTACCCTTTACACTGCTTTGCAAACTGCAACCACAAATCCCAAAGTCCGATCTTCATACTACTTCCCTTCTTATAGTTTCCCTTTTTCGATGGTCAAGGGTCAGGGATCCCTCATATCCTTTATACAACTTCACAAACTGCAACCACAAAGCCTGATTATTGCTTCCCTTTTTCGTAGGTCGGGGATCGGGGATCTTGCACTCTCTACACCACTTTGTAAAGCACAATCACAAAGCTCGAAGTTAGGTCTTCTTCTTACTTCCCTTCTTATTGCTTCCCTTTTTTAGGTGTGGGATCCCTCATACCATTTACATCACTTCGAAAACTGCAACCACAAAGCTTGAAGTTTGATCTTAGTATTGCTTCCCTTCTTACTGATTCTGTATTTCGGGGGTTAGAGATCAGGGATCCCACATTAACCCTTTACATTGCTTTGCAAGCTGCAACCACAAAGCCAGAAGTCTGAATCCCGATTGAATTTAAAGAAATGTGAAACCTTCTTACTACTTCCCTTTTTTGGGGGTCCAGGATTGGAGATCCCTCATACCCATTATACCGCTTAAACCATCACAAGCCACAGCCATAAGGCTCGACGTCTGACACCAGATCGGACTTAGTGAAATTTGACTATTTCCTTCACTTTTGTGAATGCCAACAATCTAATGATTTGATGTTAGGATCTAGGATTGTTGCATGTGAATAATAAATTTTACAACAATTAAATTGAAGGTATTGAAAACACAATATATGTAATTGAAATGATTAAACAAACATTACAATGGTTAAACAATGAATTATAATCAGAGAAAGAAGAGAAGACAAGAAACAACAAGTTAATAATGGAGTTCACCAAATGGCTACATCTCTAGGTCTCTCTCCAACAGAGTGACCGATCCTTGATTATGCTCCAAAAAATGGTTTAAAAGCTTCAATTGTTACAAAATATCCTCATGTCTCCTTGGATGATAATGAATTACAAAAAAATTCTTGTCTCTCAAGTACAAAAGGCTTGAATTCAAGCTCCCAATGCACAGAGACGGACAATTCACTTTCATAACTCTCCAAGATAATTCTCTCCCCAAATCAGAATTATCTCATAAGTCACCACATAGTTACCCAAAGCCCTAAATTCTCCCCCTTTTATACATAAAATATGGGTATGAGTAGGATCATCATGGAAAAAACAGGCCCTTAAGTGGCAAAAAAATCAGAAAAATTAGAGTAAGGCAACTTGGCATAAAAATTTGAATAAGTTATCTATCTTATTTCAAAAATATGTAAGAATACATTTTGTAGCAAATTGAATGTAGTTTCTAAACTACTAAGTTTTTTTTTTTTTAAAATCTATTTGGTGAAAATTTGAAATTTCAATGTAGTAGTACTTAAATTTCAGGGAAAACATAAGAAGTAAGTGTCTGTCTGACCAACCTAACTACAATAAAATGATAATAATTTTTTATAAGATTTTAGATATAAGTAGAGGACTCATGTCCCGATGTGGTGCATATTTTTTGTAATTCTTTTCCAAGTAAATAATTAATTATGAATTTTTTATTACAACTTTAAAAAAATATAAAAAGTCATATGTCTGACCACCTTAACTTGGTAAAAACTTCTTGAAATTCACTTCTTCTTTTTTAATTCTATAGTATATGAAGCATAGAATGTGACATATTTCAAATTCAAAAAACTTGATACCGTTTGAAAGCTATAGATTTTTTTCAATCATCCTATCAATCAGGACTTTAGTCATAATTCAAATAGAAAATGAATAATAATTATTTATTAAATTCAAAGTAAACCATAATTTATATTGGTGGAAAGCTGAGAATCTCCTTTAAAAACATTTTTGATTTCATCAAATTTGGGTAAAAAGAAAGTCGCCAACCACATACCCTACACATACCCATCATATCGCCACTTTTTGGCCCATCATGATCCTGCACATACCCATGTGCCCAATATGGTTTAAAACCATATGATTTCCAAAATCAACTATATCTCCCATTTACAATAGTAAATCTTTGAAAATCCCCCCAATTACAAGAATAAATCTCTCAAAATAAGGTTCTCCCTTTAATTCATGGCCCTTATAATTCTAGGCTTTACAATATCCCTTTGCAAAAAAACCTTACAAATCTCATGATCCTAAATAATAGCTCTTATATATTTTTGAGCATTTACAAAATAATCTTTTCAAATCTTTAAAACCCTTATTTTTTTTAAATAATCTTTAAATTTCACTTAAATTTATTTTAAGCCCCTTTTTTAATTTCATTGTTTTGGGCTAACATTCTAAGGGAGATTATAATTTTAATTTGTGAAGGTAATCCTTAATTTTAGGGAGATTCAAATTTTAAGATGTGTTTAAAAGACACCTGAGCCCATTATATGCTCGAAGCCATACAATGGCCTAGTAGTAAAATATGTTTTGGGGGTGGGGAGGTCAGTTGGTCGATTGCTGTCCCCATCTACTTTTAAAACAAAATCTAAAACAATTAAATATCAAAACAAAATGACACCATTATATGGTTATAGCGCATTTGATGGCACAATGGTAGGTTCCCACATTGGAGGAATGGAGGGTGTGTGATCAAATCCCATCAACTGCTCACCCACTAGAGGAGTAACAATGAGGTGCCATGTGGCACCTTCTCATTGGGTCACATGGCAACTTCTGATTTGTGGAGACCTAACATGTCAACTACCAACGTGTACAGTCACTGCCTAGTTAGCAACCACATCATCTGTCACGTCATTGAATAGTCAGAGTAGAATGCCACATGTCAAGCCTTGATTGGTCCATGTCACTTCCCATACAGTATTACCTACTTTGTCAGCATATTGGCATCATGTTGAAGTCAACATCTGTACGGTCCAGTCAGCAAAGTCAACCTGCAACTTCGACCAGTAATATCTTTGACATATGAACTTCAATTTTGGTGAAATGAGCGGTGTTGGGATCATGGCAATGAGCTCTTCATTTTGACGTTGATTTTGATGAGTTCTTGAATGATAATTTTTTTTCACCTTCCCGACTAGCCCCTAGTACCCTGTTTGACCCAACTTTGATTAAGCATAACTTGAGCGTACGAGCTCCTTTTGGCTCAATTCAAGTTGTGTTGGGTTCATTTTTTCAAGCACTTCGACATGGCGATAAGTTTTAGAGCATATGGAACACATCAAATTTTAACAAAAAGTATCCACTTGGATCATTTGACGTTTGATCTCTGAAAGCCTGATGCTCAATTTCGATCAAATTTCTAACTTCCTTTGCCTGTAACCTTTGCCCCATTTTGACTAAAAACATGTTGAAATTACTAGATGAAAAACCAAAATGAGAAGCCTGACTTACGTTTGGTCTTGTTGGGGTTCAAATTTCTCTTCTACCTTCTACCTTCATTTTATTCTATGAAAGCCAAAAAACTAACCTCTGATCTTCGAAAGTTTGATGCCCAACATTGTCAACTTTTGAAGGCATTTTCTAGGTATGAGTTAAGCAATATATTTGATGTACGATATCAAAGAAATTTAGTTGGGTGCCCATATTATTTCTCTTCTTCACCTGATTTCGATTTCTAGCTATTAGGCTCCCATATTTAATTATGTTGAAATTCTATCTACTCAATTAGTTCATTTAAATGAGGACGTGCTCCTAAACTGCAAGTTTTATTTGCAATTGAGACCACCTGATTATCGCACCCCATGTTTGCAAGACAATCTACCACCTTATTACCCTCACGATATGCGGCTCGCACTCACAAAAAGATATGAATATCACAGTAAAACTTTCCTGGGAATTGGACATTCTGACAGGTGACTAATATCTCTCTGTGGACGTTCATTTTACTTGTCAAACCAGGGGATGTAGACTTTAAATGGTGCGGCAAAATATATGCACTAGGAACTTGTTTCGGTCAAATCTTAGCAGAAATACATACTGGAAAGAAATTATATCTAAGCCACAGAATGGTAATGCGAATTTTTTTAACTCAACTATGCTTGATTAAAATAGAAACCATAATAGCTACGACTGAAGCACAAACCATGAACTGGCCTTATGCTGCAGGAACAGGCACAGGGATGGACTCTCTATGCTACAGGAGCAGTACAAGACTGAGTTTGTATAAAAACTTCAAAGATGAAAACTAATTGGATATCAGCATAAAAGAACATCTAACTAATTAGCTACAAATAATTACTAAGTGGGCCCCCTTAGCAAGCATCTACTGATTACACAGATGCTAAACTCAGAACTTCATTGATCTTTATTCATGAAAACAAAATGATATACGTTGTTTTGTTGATGTGAAAATTAACAACAAACTCTGTTTCTAGTCAAACAGATTCTGTCTTTCATTATCATACTGATTCTTACATGATATCTGCTACACTATTTCTATCTTACTCTAAATATCATCTATTACTCATTCTATTCATTCTCTACTCTCTCGCGCAGGAGGAGTATCTTATTTTTAAATCAGAAGAACAACTAACTAACTCCATCAAAGAAAGACGTGGAAGTAAAGTGTATCCCAGAATCAAGGAACAAACTTCATAAATGAATTTATGTGTTCAACCCGATTCAGAGAGAATCTAGTGCTCCACTCTTTCCAGATTGACTTATCATTAAAAATCTTCCCCAATCAGTTTCGGTCAAAGAGTCTTCGCTGGAGCTTCCTTGAAGTCATGCAGGAAATAGACTTTACTGTAAGGCCGAGATTGGCTGCGCTTGACTCGATCATTCCTCAACAACCTGTGAAATAAAAGGTAACAGATGCACAAGAAAAGGCATATGGCACATACACGATATCTATTCATTAATCACACATTTTAAATCTACTTCATCATTCAAAAACTATATACGATATACCAGCCATTTTCGAAAGTCAACAGGGCAATAAATGCAATCAAGTCAACACAACAGGCTGCAGGAATATAAAAGTGTCTTGCTACAGGATATCCCCATAAAAGGTTTCAACAAAGTTTAAACAGCCATGAAATAGCAAAAGTAAAGTCATTTAAAAGTTTATCATAACATCAAATTATGAGCATATTTTAGGCTCATCACTGCCCCCTACTTAGCCCAATGCTGGTCCTCCAGCATTAACTTTCCTGTGGTTTTTTCTCTGAAGTCAGTGGTGGCTGCATGACTCTGGAATGGATGTCCAAACTTGTAATAGAATCCTTTGAAATCCCGGCACCTTTCATATCTTCGGTCTTCTAATTCATTGTTAAGATTTGTAGCCTGGTGAGGATACAGGGGCCACATTAGCACAGGGGGTCTGAATGTCAGTGGCAGCCACAGTTCAAATCTTGTTTGAAGTCCCAATTGAATATATCTGCTAGTTCGTTTGAGTGCAGCTGTGAAGTTTAGGGGACCATGTGGTTCTGACTTTCTTAACCCAACAGTTAATCTCTCCCATCTTTTCTCACTTCTGGTATATGCTAATCTCTGAAACGAATATTGTTGTGCCTGAAATTCATCATATACTTTCTTTCTGATGTCAAATATTTTCTCTCTGGCTGAAACATTATTAATACCATATGTCAAAGCAAACCAATATTTCAACATTGCATGTGGGTTTGAACTTTGAGAGCGTAATGGGACAGGCTCTATTTTCTCAGCTTCCCCATACGTTTCCCACTGCCTGCCATAATTCATCTCATTTGCTGCCCACGACATAAATGCTCTCAAATGAATATCACCAATATATAGAAGAGGATTCCATTCTGTTTCAAATGGTATTAAAAAGCCATGCAAATAGAATTCACACAGAGAATTCCTTAACCAGTTAGGGGCTTCTTGGTATGCTTCATAAAACTCTTTGGCAGTGTGAATTATAGAGTCTTGGTTTCTAGAAATTCTCATCAATTGAAACCATAAAAACTGTTCTTTAAGGCACAGAGCATAAACTCTGGGTGGCGGTCTGCATTCCATAATTTGACCAGTTACCTTTAACATTTCGTCTATTTTTGCTTTCAACTCAGCAATTTCCTGTTTCTGACTTTCATTTTTCTTTTTCAATTTCTTCTTTTCTGCTTCCCATAGACTTTGTTACATATCAGTCTGGGCTATGTGTCGAAAAATCAGGGTTTGCAGTGTAACTGTCTCCCAATTAGCTTTAACATATTCTAGAAACTCAATTAAAAATGTCCTCTTATACACAACAATGGCTTTACAAATTGTAGGATGAAATACAACTTCACTAGGCACATTCAGTTGTTCAGTCTGTTCTTGTTCTTGCTGCAGGATAAATTCTTCTTGCTACTGCGGTGGAGAAGTATGTGCTTCCTCTGAAAATTGCATAGCAGCAGTAGCCAAATCATCAAGATTTGGTAATCCTTGCTCATTGTGCCCTGTTTCTTTTGTCTCAACTTGTTCCTCTTCAGGAACAAGCGAACTCTGAGCAGCATTCTCAGATTCATTCCAAGAAACATTAAATTTAGATTCAACAGACCCTTCTGAAATTACAATGACCTCTGGTTGCGGTGAAGCAGGGGAGGTCTTAGATTGTTTCCTTGTGGAAACGCTTCTTGGCATAGATGCGGCTGCAGGAGGTGTTCCGATAGCTTTTCTTTTTCTTGTTTGTTTAGGGGGCTCTGCCCTACCAGAGGATGACGGTGAACTGGTAATATCAACAGCTGTTGTTGTAGGAGAAACTGCTGCAGGGGAAGGTGCTACAGGAGAGGAGCATTGCCTTTTCTGAGAATGAGGGTCAGATTCTGGGGACCCTTCTACCTTTGTTTTTCCTTTCTCCCTCCTAGTAGTAGACCTAGTTTGTACCCTAGCAGAGGATTCAGGTGTGACGGCTGCAGGATCAGGTGCTACAGGAGTAGATGACCATTGGCCTGTTCCACTAGTAGATGCAATTTATTTCTTCTTTCTTTGAGGCCGTGGGGTAAGTACCCTAGGGGGTTGTGGAGGTTGCAAACTCTTTTGGGCAACAAACTGTTGCCAGGAGAGAGGTGAGACGTCTCTCAAAGAGCCCTCAATTAGTAATTTAATAAGGCCATGATGAGTGACAGAGTTGTCTTTCCCCTGTTGAGTTCCATGGGCACTTTGCTCTAAAAAATTTAACAAGAAATTTGGAACATTCACAACTAACCCATGCCTCATATGGCTTAATAATTTAAAATGATGAGAATGCAGGTAGGAAAAATAGCCTTCACAGGTTAAATACCTCATTATATAAGTGGCATACTCTGAAAATGGAAGAGACAGCGACACACGCTTGGATCCTTGCTTGGAGACTTCTAGAGGTCCATCAGTAGGTATTGAAAACTCAGCCCTTGTAGCTGCAGCATCTGAAGAAAAGTTTCTCCAACGGCTGGGAGCCCGGTTACTTCAGCAATTTTTTCCTCAGTTGCAACAACCGTGAGACCCCATATAGTGGCTTCCCCTTCAGAAAGTGTTCTAAAAAATTCTCCAGCAGCCTCCTCATCAAAATTATTTAAGCTCAAGAAATAATTTAGCCATCCACAGAGGCTGAATGCGTGGACTGTCTACAGATTTTGCAGTAACAATTCATGAGCCACAAGCTCATGTCGCACCAACTGACCACCCATATTTGTAGTTTTTCAAGTTGAACTCAATTCCTTGCTGAAGATTCAAATTCTTTATTTCCCTTTCTGCTCTGGTTTTTCTCTGTCGTGCTGTCACATTTCTTTCTTTTTTCCAAAAATGAACTTTTTAAACAAGCAGTCTTAATCGTAGTTTACAAGAAAAAGATGCATAGCAGTAAATGAATAGATTCGGGGGATAATGACTGGTACATGCATAGCAGTAAATGAATAGAATGAAATAAATCAAATATGCGATAAGAAAAGATATGGCGTACCTTTAGTAATTGGACATATGTGTGAAGAAAGATGATGGTGCTTCATTAATTGACAAGTGGGAAAGATATTTTAATTAAGGTTGATGCGGATGGATGAAGTGGATGGGTGATGTGGGCGGATGAAATGTACGAATGAAATAGATGGATGGAAGATAAAGAAGTGAGATGGGGGCGATAAATGAAAATGGAGAAAAAAGGGTTTCCTTAAAAAGAAAACCTTTATTATGGGCATGCTTTCTGAAAATTATGGGAACGCTGGAGGAGAAAGGCTAGAGCCTTCGGCTGCAGGAAGAGTAGTGGGAGGAACCTGAACGAACTACTTCATGAAGTCTTCTTTTGAGACTGGTTTATGGTACAGTCGGAGTCGGTGGCCATTGACGAGCAATTTGAAACGGACTGGATCAATTGTGACCAGCTGCACAGCTCCGTTGTCAAACACATTTTCAACTTCATAGGGGCCAAGCCAGCATGTTGTGAGCTTACCCTGGTTATCTTGATACCTGGAATCATATAACAGAGCCCAATCTCTAGTAGAATTTTTTTTGGTTTTGATGTGCTAATCATGCCATTTCTTTCTTTACTGTTGGATTACTTCTGTATGTTGTAAGGCGGCTTTTCTCATTTCGTTCAAAACATTTAGCTGTAGGAGATGGTCCTTCTGTGCTTCAGATAAGTCCATGTTGAGTTCAAGAGCTATCCTCAAAGTTTTATGTTCAAATTCGATGGGTAACATAGCTGTTTTTCCATAAAGCAGCTCAAAAGGTGTAAACCCAGTTGTTGTCTTCCATGTAGTTCTATAAGTCCAAACTGCTTCAGGAAGTCTATTGCTCCAGTCTTTTTTATGAATATGTACCATCTTTGTGAGGATCACCTCAATTTCTCTATTTGTTACCTCCGCCTGACCATTGGCTTGAGGATGATAGGAGTTGGACTTCCTATGTTTGATCTTATAGTCATTCATAAGTGCAGTGATCAGATTTGACGTAAACTGAGCTCCTTGATCAGTTACAAGCTCTCTGGGAACTCCAAATCTTGTGAAAATTTATTCATACAGAAATTTAGCAACTTTGTTATCTCGAGCATGAGTCATAGTTTTTACCTTAACCCATTTTGTGACATAGTCTGTGCAAACTAGAATGTATGACTTTCTGTTTGATGGTGGATCAATTGGCCCCACAAAATCCATCACCCATTTATCAAAATGGGTGACTATTACCTGTGGATGTAGTGGCATTTTATCTGACTTAGTTGGTCTTCCCATTTGCTGGCTTATGTCACACTTCCTTGTATAGGCCACATCATCCTTGTGTAATGTTGGCTAGTAGTACCCTGTTGTAAGAACTTTCATTGCTGTTCTTTTTGCTGCAAAATGCCCCCCACATGGTTCATCATGGAAAGCATGCAAGATATCATAAGTCTCATCTTCTCTTACACATCTTCGCATTACTTGATCAGGTTCAGTATAGAACAAACAATTTGCAATCCAGGTAAAGTTAAAACTTTTCTCTATCAACAACTTCTTTTCTTTTGGGGAAAAGTGAGCTGGTATTCTGTTTGCTACTAGATAATTAGCAATGTCTGCATACCAGGGTGTATGTGCAGCAATGGAAAACAAGTGTTCATTTGAAAATGTATCATCAATGACCTCATGTTCCTTAGGTGCAGCTGATTGAAGTCTTGATAAAAAGTCAGCTACAACATTAGATCTTTCTGGTTTGTCAATGAATGTGATATCAAATTCTTGTAACAACAGGAGCCATCGTGCCAATCTACCAGAAATGGCAGGTTTGTTCATCAGGTACTTGATTGTTGCATGGGAAGTATGAACGAATATCTGATAACCTGTGACATAATGCCTAAATTTATTCAAAGCATACACTAATGCAAGCAATTCCTTTTCTGTAACAGTATAGTTGAGTTCAGGACCTTGAAGGTTTTTGCTGATAAAGTAGATAGCATGCTCAATTGAATTTTCTTTTTGACTTAAAACTGCTCCTATACCAAAATCAGATGCATCAGCATGTATGTGAAAAGGCAGATTCCATTTTGGACCTTGAAGAACAGGGGCTTTAGTAAGCAAGTCTTTTAGTTGTAGGAAAGATTTTTCACAGGCCTCTGTCCACTCAAATTGGGAATCATTTGTTAACAAAGCATAAAGTGGGCTGACAATTTTACTAAAGTCTTTTATAAACCTTCTATAATACCCTGCATGACCAAGAAAACTTCTGACATCTTTTTTTTTGCAGGAGTTTGTAAATTTTGAATAACTTCAATTTTAGCAGGGTCAACCTAAATTCCATTCTTTGAAATATGATGCCCTAGAACAATACCTTCTTCCATCATTAGAAAGCACTTCTCACTATTTAGAGACAAATTTTTCTCTCTACATGTTTTTAATACTTTTTCTAAATTCACCAGTGCTTCTTCAAATATGACTCCATATGTAGTGAAATCATCCATATAAATCTCCATACATTCATGAGATATATCAGCAAATATACTAATTACTGCTCTCTAAAATGTTGCTGGTACATTGCATAAGCCAAAAGGAAAGACTGAATAAGCAAATGTTCCCCATGGACAGGTAAAAGTGGTCTTGTCTTGATCTTCAGGGGCAATTTTTATCTGATTGTACCCACTGTAACCATCCAAGAAGGAAAAATATCTTTTTCCAGACAGTGAGTCTAGTACTTGGTCTACAAAAGGTAATGGAAAGTGATCTTTTTTAGTGGCATTGTTCAATTCCCTGTAATCTACACACACACTCCATTTCCCTCCTTTCTTGGGGACAATGATTAATGGAGAAACCCATTGGCTGTCAAAAATTGGGTAAATAAAACCAGCATCAAACAACTTTTGAAGTTCATTTTTCACTATTTCTCTAAGCGCTGGATTTACTCTTCTTTGAGGTTGTCTAACTGGTAAACAATCTTCTTTGATAAATATCCTATGAGTACAAACTCGAGGATCTATTCCTTGCATATCCCCATATTTCCATGCAAAAGCTTTATGCTGTTCTTGTAGCATTTTTAATAAGTCTGCATCTTGAGACTGTGACAACTTGCTATTAACATTTAAACAATGACCTGGGGACAATTCTATCTGCTTAGTAAGATTATTCATAGAATCAACAGGTAATGTTTGTACCTCTTGTGGAAGCAAGTTATAAAAAATTGTCGGAAGTTTAGGCAATAAACTCTCAGAATCTAGTTGTTACAGGAAACATTGTGGATGACTGCCACTTTGATCAGATGAACTACCCGTATCAGGGTTAAATTGTAGAATTTGAAAAAGCAAAGCATCTTCACTCTGAAGTTGTGAGAATGGATCATTTTGAAGCATCATTAATTGAGCCAAAGCATTGGCTTCTTTAGTTTCTTCCCCCACATCTGGCCAAACAGGTTGGGACAAATCTGGTTGAGGTTTAGCAGGCGGATACAAGGCCAATTTCTTTGTGGACTGCCTATCAGAAATTGTCATATCTCCAGAACGACATCCTATAAAAACATCAGCAGTTGCTAACCATGGCCTACCAAGGATAACTAGATACCCTCCTAAAGTTTCCTTAACTGATAATATTGTGAAATCAGTAAGATACTCCCAAGATTCAATAGTGACAATTATATCTTCTACCATCCCATCAGGTTTAACTGTGGAGCTGTCTGCAAGCTGCAGAACTGTGGGTGTAGACCTAATATTTGAAATATTCAAGGAGTCCATAGTATGCTTTGTCATGACATTAATGACAGCTCCTAAATCAATCAAAACATTTTTTACAACTTGGCCATTTATATGTATCTACACTACAGGACTTCTAGGGTCAATATACTTTGGAATGACTACATTTCCCAACATTATATCAGCCAATTTCCCTAAGACATGAATTGTTTGGGGATCCTTTTTCTTTCATCCAGGCTTCTTCAAACAGGCTTCTTTAATAGCTTTTCCGAAAATGGGAACATCTTTAATAGCCTGAAATAAAGAGATTTGAATTTGCACATTCTTAAGCTGATCTAGAATATCAAAAGTGGGTTCTTCCATGGATTTAGATTCAGTACTTTTCAACCTCTGAGGAAAAGGTGGTTTGTCTTGTCTCTGCAAAACAGGTTCCGTAGAAACTGTATCGGGTATAGGCATATGCTTAGTGGGAACAGCAGGTGCAATAGATTCTTCATGTGGAGAATCTGGTATTTCAGTAATCAGAGGTGGTTTTGGAGCAGGTAAAGTAGTTCCAGACCTTAAATGGATATCATTAATGTTTAAGGCATAAGCTTGATATTGGTTGGCTTCAGCAAGATACACAGTTTGTTGTGGCTGCTGTTGTTGCTTATTATTGGGATTGGGCAATGGCTGGGCAGGCATAGGTGTTTGCTTCGGAGGTCCAGGATTTGTGGTAGTTATTGCAGGAGGTGGCATGAGGGCCTGTTGTTGTGGCTGTGGAAGCTGCAGGAATCCAGGAGACTGGTTTTGCCATTGTTGAGGACCTCTCCATTGAGGATTTTGTTGCCAATTTCCTGAAGGTGGGGTCCATTGCCCTTATGGCTGCTGCCAACCTCCTTGAGGAGATTGCCACTGTGAGGTCTGATAATTAGGCCAACTTGGTTGAGGCGGATTCCATGGTGGTGGTCCATATGCTTGTCGCCATTGGTTATTATAGCTAGAATAAGGATTACCAAAAGTTAAAGGGTCTTGAAGCATACCTTGTCTTTGGGCCCATGGTCTCCTTTGTGCAACAAAGAACACTTGATCATCATTACCTTCAACTGGTTTGAAGTCAGTAGGTAGTTTCCTAGCTTCCAAATTAGCCACCATCTTGCATCTGCAATCAAGCCTCTTTTGTCTGCAGTATGGACAAAACTCAGCCAAAACTACCTCAGCTTCTGCATGTTTCTTCTGAGCTTGCATAGTGTCCAATTGTGTAGCCATATTATTAATGATGTCCTGTTTGAAATGAGATAGCAAATTTGTGATCTCCATTCGGGAAACTCCACCAGAAGAAGACTTCCCCACTGAAGCATGATGACCTCGACCTTTCTTAACTATTGCTTGAGAGTAGTTAAGACATATTTTCTGTATATCATCCCAAGGCAGTTGAGTTATATCACCTCCTCCTATCAGGTCCAGGGCACCAATACAGGCATCACTGATTCCCCTTAGAAAAAGTAGTTTCTGAGAGTCCTCATTGAGAGTATGGTTTGAGTTTTTTTTAGTGAAAACAAAAACCTAGAAATATAATCTTCCAGACTTTCATCCTCCTTCTGCTGAATTCGAAAATGTCATCACCTTTGTTGGCACTCTTACAATATTCCTTATATTTTTCAAGGAATTTCGTCTGCATGGCTGCCCAACTATTTACAATGCCTCTTCCCAGACTCATGAACCATCTGAGAGCTCCCTCCTTCAAAGTGGAAGGAAATAGCTTCAGTTTATGAGCATCTCTATTGTAGTCATAACTGCGACAGAGGACATCAAATTCAAACAAAAAGGTTTCTGGGTCTTTTGTGACCAAGCCATAAAACTTTGGAAGCAAGGAAGAGGGGATTTTTTTAAGATTGTCAGTATCTTGTTGGGGAACAATGGGAAACTCAAATGCAGGAGGTGGATTATTAGGTGGATTATTTGCCATGTCTGGGTGCTGGAATAACAGAGCGAATGGATTTTCCTCAGGTTCGTTATCAGCTGGGTCAAATGGTAGTTCAATAAACAGATTTTCAGGGAGGAACCTTCCCAGTGTGTCTCTTCTTCTTCTATGCATGCAATACGGTGAATAGTGGCTTGAAAGATTTGAAATTTTTTGACTAACAGACTAAACTAATGCTGAAAATGAATTCAACAGACTCCTAGCTAGACGCCATCCCCGGCAACGACGCCAAAAATGGCTCTCACTCACAAAAGGATATGAATATCACAGTAAAACTTTCCTGGGAATTGGACATTTCGACAGGTGACTAATATCTCTCTATGGACGTTCATTTTACTTGTCAAACCAGGGGACGTAGACTTTAAATGGCTCGGAAAAATATATGCACTAGGAACTTGTTTTGGTCAAATCTTAGCAGAAATACATACTGGAAAGAAATTCTATCTAAGCCACAGAATGGTAATGCGGAATTCTTTAACTCAACTATGCTTGATTAAAATAGAAACCATAACAGCTACGACTGAAGCACAAACCATGAACTGGCCTTATGCTGCAGGAACAGTCACAGGGATGGACTCTCTATGCTGCAGGAGCAGTACAAGACTGAGTTTGTATAAAAACTTCAAAGATGAAAACTAACTGGATTTCAGCATAAAAGAACATCTAACTAATTAGCTACAAATACTTACTAAGTGGGCCCCCTTAGCAAGCATCTACTAATTACACAGATGCTGAACTCAGAACTTCATCGATCTTTATTCATGAAAACAGAATGATATACATTATTTTGTTGATGTGAAAATTAACAACAAACTCTATTTCTGGTCAAACAGATTCTGTCTTTCATTATCATACTGATTCTTACATGATATCTGCTACACTGTTTCTATCTTACTCTAAATATCATCTATTACTCATTCTATTCATTCTCTACTCTCTCGCACAGGAGGAGTATCTTATTTTTAAATCAGAAGAACAACTAACTAACTAACTCCATCAAAGAAAGACGTGGAAGTAAAGTGTATCCCAGAATCAAGGAACAAACTTCATAAATGAATTTATGTGTTCAACCTGATTCAGAGAGAATCTAGCGCTCCACTCTTTCCAGATTGACTTATCATTAAAAATCTTCCCCAATCAGTTTCGGTCAAAAAGTCTTCGCCGGAGTTTCCTCGAAGTCGTGCAGGAAATAGACTTTACTGCAAGGCCAAGATCGGCTGCGCTTGACTCGATCATTCTTCAACAACCTGCGAAACAAAAGGTAACAGATGCACAAGAAAAGTTATATGGAACATACACGATATCTATTCATTAATCACACATTTTAAATCTACTTCATCATTCAAAAACTGTATACGATATACCGGCCATTTTCGGAAGTCAACAGGGCAATAAATGCAATCAAGTCAACACAACAGGCTGCAGGAATATAAAAGTGTCTTGCTACAGTATATCCCCATAAAAGGTTTCAACAAAGTTTAAACAGCCATGAAATAGCAAAAGTAAAGTCATTTAAAATTTTATCATAACATCAAATTATGAGCATATTTTAGGCTCATCAATATGTATGAGTAATGTGATATGATTGCAACTTATCTATCAAAAGCCATACCTTCTATAGAATATAATTCAAATTCCAACTCTGACTCCTCCTTTCTTTGCATGAATTTATAATAATCATAGAATCCCCTTCTATATGTAAAATTGGAAAGCCAACTTTGATAGCAAATTGTAGCCCCAACAACATTGCTTGAGCTTCTATTGTATTGTTTGTACCCTAAGGGGGTTGAAAGGACTTAGTTATTATCACTATACCAAATTAATCTCAAATGCAAACTCTTTCCCCCAAGATTCTTGGATTGCCTCTTGAAGCCCCATCAAAATTCAACTAATGAAAACCTTGAGGAGCTGGTTTCCATTTAATCAAGCTCCTATCCAACTTTATATTTATGAACTCGTGTAAGCTACCCTTAAAAGGGAATATTATATACTCCTAATTCTGGAAAATGTTGTTATCCCAATTTATGAACATTTAATTGACATTCTTGCATTCTTGAACATACGCATTAACAGATTCTTACATAGTTTTCTCAATTTTCAAAATAGTACAACTTACTGAAGAAACTTCTTTCCTGAAGATGGACTTATTCCTCTCCCACCAAATGGACTAAACAACTATTATCGGAATGACTCTCAAAACACTAGCGAATAAAGATGTCTTATATAAGACTAGACAAATTTGAAATAATTCCCAAATAGTTCATGGTAGTGGAAGATACAAATTTATTTTATGTTTGATGGATTCCCAATAGCTTTTTGCATATGGGAAATTTAAGAATAAATGATTAGTGTCTTCTAATACTTTGTTACATAAGACATAATTCAAAGGATCTGTCATCCCCAATTTTATTAGCCTCTCACTTGTCAACACTTTTCCTTTTAGGACTAACCATGCAAATGTTCCTGATTTGGGGAACACTCTATCATTCCAACAAAATTAGTATGCTCTTTGAGATAGTAAATGATCAACATTATTAAGTAAATCTTTGTACCCTTGCTTTACTAAATAACTTCCATTTTTTGTAGGGGCCCATATAACCTTATCTAACTTGATTGAAAAGAACACTTCTCTATCCTTTAACAAGTTTTGGATGAGAACCTACTATGTAGCTAGAACTAGAATGCATGATAAATATTTCCAAGATACCATTCCTATTAACCTATCTACCTCCCCTACATAATCTTTTAACTTTGTCCCCCATACACTAATGAATGTGTCCCTTGCAACTTGCAATTCCTAAATATTGAAGTGGAGGGAAGACATTCCATGAATCTAACCAAAATTTTACCTCTTCGTCATTTATTGACTTCCCATGTTAAGTATTAATTGATGACTTTCCTACATTAGATTAGAAAATTCCACGTGGTTGACCCTTCTGGTGGGTTTGAGATTGTAAATATTCTTGTTGGATTGTCATAGTATAAATACTTTTCTTGCATTAACTTACACCATTTTTAATTTTCCTTATGGTACATTTTTCATACCTACTTTGCACCAAAAGATAAATTTCTATTCGAAAGATCTTGGATACCTGCTCCTCCTTTCATCTTGTCCACCATCATTATTTTGCAGAGAGATCAATGGTACCTTTTTCTGATCATTCATGTTTCCTTTCCAAAGGAAATTTCTAATAATCTTTTCAATTTCTAGCAAAACTAATTTTGGGGAGCTATAAGAATTTCCAAGAAGTAATTTGGGATGGTTTCTAAGACTATTTTAATCAACATGATGTGTCTTGCTAATGACAACCACCTAGCTTTCCACACCAAGATCCTTGATTTTAATCTATCAATGACTTTCCCTTAGTATGAAACCTTATTAGTCCCTACAAAACTTGAATTCCAAAATATGTACAAGGAAGGTTAGGTAAGTGAAACCCCAATGCCCTCATAATTTTCCTCATTATTGTTTCCTTTGTATTGAATACATAAATCTTTGATTTTGTTGCATTAACTTTTTGCCCAAATGTTGATCCATATTTTTCTAAGACCAATTTCATTTGAGAAGCTTCTACCATAGAATATTTCCCAAATAGAATTGTTTCATCATCAAAGAGGGATTGAGTTATTGAAAATCCTATGTGTGGAATCTCTAACCCATGTCACAATCCCTGGGAATGCCTTTGTTGAATTGCTCTACTTAACTCTTCTGCCATGATACTAAAGAGAAATGGAGATAATGGATCCCCTTGCCTTACCCCTTGCATTGCACTAAAGAATCCAAAAGGGTAGCCATTAATAATAACTAAAAATTTAGCCCCTGACAAACAAGAATGAATCCATTTACACCACTTTTTGTCAAATCCAAATTTTGAGAGAACTTTCATAAAAAGAATTCAGCGTAGTGCCCCTCTGTATCAGTCCGTCTGGACATTTGTGTAAGTGTTTATTTGCGATTTCATTGTTTATTGTGTTATTGGATTATGTGGTAAACATATTATTTTAATGGCCTGGTTAAATCAGTTAATTAAATTAAAAGTTGTTTACTAAGTAAGTTATATAAATTTGGGGTCTAAGCAATAGTTTAATAAATTAATTATGTGAAACATTAAGTAAATAGTTTATTAGTAAATAAATAAATTAATTTGTTTTATAAGAAGTATTGTTTTAATGGTAATTAATAACAATTAATAATTTTTGTGTGAGGATAATTAATTAGATATAGAAAAATAATGTGATTTTTAATCAAATAAAGAGATAAGATTTTTAAACGAAATGTAAAAGCAATTAGAAAAAAAATGGAAAGAGCTCACATGCAGAGCATGCATAGTTTCGAGCTAAGTGTCAAAAAGGAAATGGGGTGTTTTATTGGAGATTTTGTTTGATTTTTGTTTCAGAAATCAAGACAGCTTTCTTTTTGTTAGTAATTATCTTTTGAAAGGATATCTCTCTACTCTATTATCCGACATTGGGAATGAATGCATTCACTATTTTCAGGCTTGATTCAAACTATTGAAATTTCTTCGAAGATACCAAACCAAATCCATTACTGACACCAGAAAATAAATAATGGAATGTTTGAATTCTTTGGGGAGAGGGAATGATATTCCCTCGAAATGAATCGGATTCAAAAGTTTGTGAAAGGAACCAATGTCTTGTCTCGAATAGTCGTGGATACATATCATTCGGATTATATTCCTCTCCCTATTTTGACATGCATGGAAACCATAGCTAAGCGCATAATTACAACACATGCCTATTTTTTAGACTGTTTCATTTAGTATCATTAACAATCTCCAAAGAGCCTTGGCATCGATAAAATGACAATGTTGGTGTGGAAATGTAGAAGTGGTGAGTGATAGGAAGACTCGAATCTATCAAGAGTAACGAAGGACCTCGGGTAAGTGGGATGCTCCCTTATTTGGAACTTGATCTAGGTTATGTTTTCACTGGTAAATTAAGAAAAAGGAAAAGATAAATATTTAGCATCATTGTATGCCATGTCTAGTCTCCCTTTTGTTGCATGCATGGGAGACCACGTAAAGCTTGTGTCTCCCAATAATAAGACCCGGCTGACTACACCCATCGTTGAAACAATAGTGAATGGGGATTGGAAGCTTGAAAGAAGAAGATATGTTCTAATAGTTAATCCTTTTATCAGTTTTGTTAATGCTCATCTTTATTTGGCATACTAAACCATCAATACCTATGTAGATAATTCCAATTGGGATTAGTACAATGTCAATATACTTTATCTCACTTCCCTTTGGCACTTACTGTCGTGGATGGCAGGGATTATACTCGTACAGTAAAACTCTACCTGGCATATTATATTGTTAGAAAACATTCCAGGTAAACCCTAGTTGGTTAGCTATATAGAGCATTTGTAGAATATCTAGAATTCGATACATGGCTGGCATATTTATGGCTAAAACCATTACAATTAAACTCCATTTGCAATGCTATATGGTCAAGCCTGTAAAGCATTTGTGTGCTTCAATCACGCTGCCTACTGCATTTTTCTTGAGAGTTACTTAAGCCTCTTAGCAGACCCATAATGGTGTGTCTTGCATGAGATGACATTTATTTTTGAGGCATTCAGTAAAGTAACTCATGCACCTCCTCTATTCTTCCAATCCTTGCATAAAGGTGTTGTTGGAAGTACTCAGTCTATATTCATTGTGTCGTTGCAAATACTCAGCCTACTGACACTTGTATTTCAAAAAAAAATAAAGAGAATTTAACCTTACCTTCAAATCGAGATCCCATCAATCCACGGCTGAGGAATAAATTCACATCTTAAGCAAGTATCAAATCATACCGATCTGGTCAAATTCACCAGGTTTGTCTTAAATAAATTTGGTATATTCTTTGTATTAGTATTCAATGGAGGTATTAGTATGATATTGTCGCTGCCTGTACATTCAGGGATCGGTATTTTCTAATTTGTTGCTCCTTGCTAAGAATAGTCTTCAATTTTCACTAGTGTGTATATATATATATACTTGCGTGTACTTAGATGAATATCTCATTATAATTTGAAGTTGTATTTAACATAAATCTGCTGTTTGGTTTATTTGAGATCTGAAATATATGTACTTATATTATTTTGTATAATGATTATAGTTAAAGAATAAAATTGTGGGTGAAAATTTATTTACCTTAATTACAGTAATATATTTAGATATTTTGCGTTTTGAATAGTTAATCAAATATGCCTTAGATTTCTTTTAATCAATTATATAGTTATTTTTACATATGTATTTATACTTGTATGTGATGTTAGTTGGCCTTAATATATATAGATAATAAAGAAAAGAAAATCTAGCATTATATAACCATACATGATAATTATATCAATTAGGGGAATAGTTAGAAATTGAAATTATGATAACAAAATATTCTACCCTTCTAATTGTGATTTATTTCATAAAGGAAATAAGCGATATAGATAGAGTGTGTGATGGTAATACCTATGCCTTTAATAGATTACTACTTATTCATTGGTTATTATTTAATAAAACAAGTCGGATGGTTATTGTTAGAGGGGTATTTAGGTCCGCTTAGGGAAAGTCCTTTGTTGAAGAAATTTATATGACAATATTTTATGTTTTCTCTTGTTGAATCAAGGGGCTTGTGTAGTTAAATGTTAGAAAATAATATTTTGGTCTCTTTAAATAAATTATTATATTTGATAAATTTGAATTATATTATTTTATTTTTATACATTTGGGAATTTATCTTGACTTTGAGAAAAGACATTATGATCTAGGAATTGGATTGGTCGTAAGTGTTGTATAATTGTTTTAAGTGAGTTGCAATCAAATATAATTAGGGTTATAGCTAAGTTAGGATAGTGAGAAGAAATAATGTTACTAAGTTATTATTCTTAGGATTACCTATAGGACTATCCATTATGAGTAATTAAGTCATTCTTTTATATGATTGGTTGTATTCTTGAATTGATGGTTATATGAAGTATTGTGTTGATTGAGGAGTGTGAGGGAACTTGGTTATTGTTCAAATGGAAGTGATGGTTATTAATGGAGTCATTTCTAATTGTTTGGTTATTGTGAGATTGTTTTAAATAGTGTTTTTCTTGGTTGCAGTGATGGATTGGCTCCCTATGGTAAATTATGTGGGTGATTTTTAGAATTTAAGTTGTTTCTATTTTTAATTGTTTGATTTTGATAATTGGATGAATTATGCAACATGAGTTGTGAAAGTAATGTCTTCCTAGGATGCAGTATTGGCAGTGTGGTTGTTTTGATTTTGAGTTTGATTTTGGATATGAGATCAAGCTATTATTGCCACTTCATTGGGAACCCCTTTGTATTAGTGATCAGTTGGGTTTCCAGAGGAGGGGAAAGAAAATTTTGTTTTTAATTGGTTCTCTTATTGGTTCTTCATGAGCCATTGATCTTTTCTTCAATTTGGTTTTGGTGGTTTAGCCTTGCACTTGGAAGCAATTGTACTGTGAATTTCTAGCATGAGATGGTGTATCCCTCAGTTGATGTATTTACTTTTTGGCCTTGATATTTTTGTGCAAGATAGATTACCCCGTTTGTGTTTATGAGATTTGTTGCTAGAAGGGAGAGTGACTTCCCATGGGGGTTGGAACCCTAAGTGTATCTCGGGTAACTTGTGTGGAAGTTGAGTAATCAAGTGATAGCCTAATAAATATTTAGGGTGTGGGTATTAATTCACACTAATGAAAGATAATGTATGCCTCTCTCATGGCCCAAGTGCTCGTTTAGGCTTGGGATGAGACAAGAAGGCCTAGAATGGCAGATCAACTACCTTGTCTTCATGAAAGCTGAGTTGATTCCACATGTGTAAGAATGGGGGCCAGGGATCGGTTGAGGTTGCCAGGGTAACCCAGGATGAGGTTCAGTAACCTATGAAGATCTATATTGGGTAACCCATGTTGAGCCATGTGATGAAACTCTACCCTTAAGCAACTGTGTATGTTTGTTTTTTTCCCCTTATTTTTTTTGTTCCTCTAGAAGTGAATGTTTTCTTGTGTTTATTGTCACTCTTGTTGTCGAGTCGTGTTTTCCATTGTTCACCTGACTATTTGGGTTGTGGTTCTTTCTTGTCATCTCCAAGCATGGGGGGTGGGCCTTAGGGTCCACGTGTTCAGGTGGAATGTGCTTTGCACCCCATTGGGTCCCTAACTAAAGATTGAGTTGCACTAGTTGCAGTGAGTCTGATATGTACCAGAGATGGATCAGTCCTGATGCTTTCTACTCGTTCATTTCAGTTGTATTACTCCATGTTGTTTTACTATTCTCATTCATGTTGGGAAGTACCATTGTATTGATGTAATCCTTGAACAATGTAAGTTCATATCATAATTGTGATGTACTTGTATACTCCGATTTGATCATTGTAATGTTTGTATATATACACTTGATTATGTTATGTGTACATTTATGGATGTTCCTCGTTGATGTACTATTATGGATGTATGCACATTGCTTACTTATTCCATATTAGGGTTTCACAATGTAATCTTTGAATTCATTAATTATCATTAAGAAATGGGTTAATGTTTATTAAGTCTGTCACATGTGCCCCAAAGGACATAGTTGATATTGCATTGGTATAATTGCATTACATGTAATGTATGTTAGTGCATGTTTGTAGTTAGTTTACCCTTCAAAAAAAAATTGTGTCATAAATGTTGATGTTTTAGTGTCCTTTGGGGTTTGCATGGTGGGGCATTACATTCATTCCACTCTATCATATGATTTTATCATGCCCAATTTGACGATGACAGTAGGTAAATGGTTCATGTTAATTGAATGCAATACTTTGTGAGCAACAATTGCCCCTTCAACTATTTCCCTCCCTGGCACAAATCCTCCTTGCTCTTTGGAGATAATAGATGAAATGAAGGGTTGCAATTTGAGATAGATTTCTTTTGTGAATATCTTATAAACTATATTGCAAAGTGAGATTAGCCTAAAGTATACAAAAGTTTTGGGATCCTTAACTTTTGCCAAGATAGCAATATTTGTTACATTGAACTGTTTCAGCATTGTTCCCATTCTTCTTGACTCTTGTACAACCAAAAGAAGATCAAAACCCACTACTTCCCATCATTTTTGAAAAAATATGGCTATGAAACCATCTGGCCCTAGTGCTTTATCCAGTGGCAAGGAGAATAATACATTCTTCAATTCTTCTAGTGTAAATAGCTTCAACAAACCCTTATTAATTTCCTCACCAATAATCTTTGGAATCATATCTAATAGATCCTCTTCATCCTTCAAACTTTGTGAAGTATTGCTTTGAGGAGCAAAGAGCATACTAGAAAATAATTTCACTCCTTCCTCCTGATATCAGACTCCTTTGTGAGAAACCTCCCTTCCACTGCACTATTAATTTAAAAAATTGTGTTAGCATCCTTTTTTATCTGAGTGAATGAGTGGACATATTTAGTATTACAATCTCTCTCCTTCAACCATAGCTCTCTAAACCTTTTCCTCCAAAAAATTTCCTCTCGTGCACTTAATTTTTCACATTATGCCTACAACTTTTTATGCTTATCAAAAGTTGAAGCATCCAAACCATTCTTTATGATGTGCTCATGGATTTCAAATAATTCCTTAGAAATCTCTTCCTTTTGTTGGAAAATATTTTTAAACACCTATATATTCCAGGCTATAATATGTTGTTTTACAAATTGGAGCTTTCTATAAAACTGATATATTTTTGTACCCCTTTGATTAGGTGCGCTTTCCCACCATTGATGCAATAATGGTAAAAAATGTAGGTGTCTCAACTGCATCTTTTCAAATTTGATAGATGAATGTCGTTTAAACCCCAAACTAGTCCTTGTTATATCCATTGAAATGGCATAATGATCAGATCCGAGAAGAGTTAAAATATCTGAAGATAACACATAATCCCCAATAAACTAGTTTGGAGTAACAAGAAACCTATCCAAACGTTCTACAATTTGTAAGAATTTTTTCCTTTTATTTTTCCAGGTATACAAATCTTTTGCAGTTATAATATATTTTAGTGCATTACTCATAATGAAGGACTTAAAGTCATCAGTTACTCTTTGTGGTGGGCATATCCATCCTTTATTTTCCTCCAATGAGGCTATCACATTGAAGTCACCTACCAACACAACTTTTCCATCACTTATTCCAACTATGATTTGTGTAATCTCATTTCATAATCTTTTCTTGTCCATCGTCGATGTTAGGCCATAAATATTTAATACCCAAAGCTTCAAATCAAATTTTTTCACCTACAATAACTGCCTTTTGTTATCATTTTTTATTGAAACTACCTTAATGACCTTAGAAATCCATAAAACTATGAGACCCCCAGAGAAACCTTGGGTTGGAGAATGTGCTAAATTCCACTTTTTCCATTTCTGAATTGTTGCTTCATAAGTATTTTTTGAAGTTTTTGTCTCTTGAAGCAAAACTAACAAACATCTAATTAATGCTTGATTCGAGCTCACTTGTTAGAGGCATTAATGCCACTGACATTCCATGAAATTATCTTCATTGCACTCAACGAGAGCAACAGTCTCTCCTCGGGCATTTGGACACAGACATAACAATATTACCATTAAGAGTTTTTTGAATCCCTATTTCTATCTCTTCCTTCAATTTCTTCGCATTGAACTTTCTGCTTCTCTTACCCTAAGATTTCTTTAACACTTGTTGGCTTGCCAATGTTTGTGAGAGAGACAAGTTTGAGAATAATAAAACTCTTCCAAATTATCATCCTCATTTTTTACCCTTGCCACCATGGTGCCAACTGTAGGACCCTGATCGAGTACCAATGACTCTTCCTTCAATTCTACCACCTTGGGCTTTCTCCCTCCTCTCCCTAGGGTTTTAATATTATCAACCTTTCTTGTCATAAAAAATAGTTCATGCTCCAACTCATACAACTTATCCCTAATTTTCAAAGCATTTAGCCCAATAAATTTTGATCCTGACACTGCACTTAACTGCACAACTTTATCCTCCTTTGATATTACATTTACTAACTCATCAAATAGGTCCGAACCAATTGAATAAAGTAGATTTTGAGATAAAGTTTCCAACTCCTTATTAGAATTTGTAGAAACTAGACACTTTGATACTTCATTTTGGGTTTCCCCTTCTTCAACAATGAATGAAGTTTTTTTAGCAAGATGGATTCCTTCCCCAAACAACATTTTTCTAATAATATCATTCATATGTTATGAAATTTGTGGAAGATCTATGTTATACAAATGAAAAATCAGTCCCTTGCTCTTTTTTAATAGAGTAAATTGCTTGTGTGTTAGAGAAATTGGGAAGCATGAAGAGTCCTTGCTTACACCAAAAACTATCATTTCATGTTCCTTAGTGATATTTGACTATTCTTGCCTCACTGCTTTAATATGTAACTTTGATTGTTGCTCCTTAGTTGTATGAGAGACTACCTTCGATGACATATTTTCCTAACATACCTTCTCCTGCTTCTCTAGCATGTTACATTCCTCCCTTGATGTAAAAACACTACTACAATGTTCCAGAGAATGACACTTTGTGCAAGTTTTTTTAGGTGTTTCTACTATAAAATGTTGTGTCCATGGGCCATATTTTGACATTTTTTGTATTTGAGAAGGCATTGGCTTTATGGCATCCAACATTATCCATACCTGTTGTGCATGTTTTGCACACACGCCCCGCCGTAGGTAGGGACCCCCTTTTTTTGCTTCTGACGGGCTGCTTTGCTCCTGTCTTGTTTTGCGTGCCCCATTTCCAAGCCCAAATTGGTTATGTGCCATCAAACAATCAAATTCCCCTACCAAGATTCACCTGCTTGGGCTATTCAAATCTGCGGAGAAATAAATTCCCCCATCCCCTTTCTACCTTTTGTCTTGCTTTGGCTGTTTCGAAAACATCCATAAACCCCTGTCAGTCCAGTTTCCACATTTTTGGCTTTGGGGACAACTTTTTGGTGGATTTGGGATGTGTTTGGGGTGTTTCAATGAACTGCTAAGGTTTCATCAATGTTCTATTAAGTTTTGATGGTTTTGGAACTTTCCCTTCGGAATTCCCTTCCTCCTTGGTTGTTTGGAAACATCTGTGGACCCCCGTCGCTCCCGTTTCCTCATTTTTGACTTTGGGGTCACCCTTTTTTGGATCTGGGATGTATGTGAAGTGCGTAAATGAACTGCCAATGTTTTATCAATGTTCCATTAAGTTTCGATGGTTTCAGAACTTTCCCTCCAGAATTCCCTTCCTCCTTGGCTATTTGGAAACATCTGTAGACCCCCATCTCTCCCGTTTCCTCATTTTTGACTTTGGGGTCACGCTTTTTTGGATCTGGGATGTGTTTGAAGTGCGTAAATGAACTGCCAAGTTTTTGTCAATGTTCCATTAAGTTTCAATGGTTTCAGAACTTTCCCTCTGGAATTCCCTTCCTCCTTGGTTGTTTGGAAACATCCGTGGACCCCTGTCACTCCCGTTTCCTCATTTTTGACTTTGGGGTCACCCTTTTTTGGATCTGGGATGTGTTTGAAGTGCGTAAATGAACTGCCAAGGTTTCGTCAATGTTTCGTTAAGTTTTGATGGTTTCAGAACTTTCCCTCTGAAATTCCCTTCCTCCTTGGCTATTTGGAAACATTTGTGGACCCCCATCACTCCCGTTTCCTCCTTTTTGACTTTGGCATCACCCTTTTTTGGATCTGGGATGTGTTTGATGTGCTTAAATGAACTACCAAGGTTTCGTTAAAGTTTGGTTAAGTTTCAGTGGTTTTGGAGCTTCGTCCCCCTTTTGCTATTTTGGAACTTTCAACGGCCACCTCCCTTCCGACCTCCGAAGCCCGGCCCCTCCATGGCCGTTTCCAGGGCTCCACCTCTCTGTGGCCATTTTGGAACTTTCGGTGGCCACCTCCCTTCCATCCTCTGGAGCCCGGCCCCTCCATGGACATTTTCAGGGTTCCGCCTCTCCGTGGCCGTTTTAGAACTTCTAGCGGCGACCTCCCTTCCGGCCTCTGGAACTCGGGTCCTCCATGGCCGTTTCCAGAAGTTCGTCCCTCTTTGGCAATTTGGAACATTCGGCGGCCATCTCCTTCCCACCCTCTAGAACCCGGGCCCTCCGTGGCCGTTTCCAGAGCCTGTCTCCTTCCCGGCTGTTTTGAACATCCAGGAGCCGCCCTTCTTCCCAGTTGTTTTGAACATCTGGGAGCCCACCTCCTTCTCGACTGTTTTGGCTTCCATCCGCTGTCTACCTTCTGGCTTTCTTCCACCATCTTTCTGCCCTCTGGCGCTCGTACCCTTGAAGCACGCATTAATGTTTATGGCCCAAATGAGCTTCAAATATGAATATCAAGATATTTTGATGATGAATGGATAGATCTAACAGGGAATTTGTAGGTTTGTCTGACATTTTTCTTAACTCATGTATAAATGCACTTATGACACTACCTATTTGCAGGAGTCAAGAAGCCTTCCGTAGGTCTATCGAAGAGGCTCATTGAGGGAGTTGTCCTACCTTTTTCCAGATGATGATGATTTCTAAGGAGCTTTCTGCTCGAATCAGGGGCCACCAATCCATTGATGCCAATCGTCGATGGACTCGTTTGATCAAAGGAAGAACACTGCAAGCACATCAAGCAAAAGACAACTTTCAGGCAGTTTTAGCTACAGTGAAAAGGGAAATCAGCTAAATGACAAAATTGCTACAGTAACTAGCACTAGATGACAAAACAGGGAAAATACAAGGAATGTATTTTTAATTGTTGAATATTGTCGGGTAGGTGAAACCCTAGTGTAATTGAATCTGGGCCATTCGATGTAATTAAATCCTAGCCATTTATTTGGGCTTTGGAAAACTATAAATAGGGGCTTGCCCCTCATTTGTAAGAGTTGGAGAATTGATGTAAAAATATTTTGTAGCAATAGAAAGCAACATTGCATGATTTATGGGTGTTCCTTTTGAGTTTTCTCTTTATGTATGCATGGTTCACCTTCCATGTTAGTTTTAGTGTTAGTTTCTTGAATGGGAGTGATGATGGTGTTTGTTGTTTTAGTAATTGATGAACTTCCAGCTCATGCTTTTTGTGGTTCATTGATGATGAATCACTTTGCAAAGCTAGTCTGAGCCTCTTTCCTTTATTGTTGCAACTTAGTTCAATTGTATGTACATGATGTGTGTATGTGATGTAAAAATCTGTAGTCCTTAGAAGATTGCACTAGTTTTGTGTAGCTGTAGGTTGCTCTTGGTCAAGCAAAATTCAGTTTAGGAAGCCTGTCTACTTTAGCAGCTACCATTGTTACTGTTCATTCGTAGCTTAGGATTAGAATAGTTTTCTTAACCCTTCTCCTTTTGTTGTTTCTTTTAATCCTTGGTTAGAGTAGGATCCAAAGCATCACCATGAAGCTAAATCAGATGAATTTGATGAGTTTCAACTTGCTATTTTGAGTGGATAGCCACTATTCATTCGCTTCCCGCACTTTGAAACTTCTTTTGCAAATCCAACTTTCCCACTTTGTAACTCATCTGTAAGTCCACCTTGTGATTCCAACAAATCACATCAAACAACTAAGATATTCCAAGTACTATCAAGACCTGACATTAGAGACCTTGGGATATTGTTCTGCAATCTGATTGTGGAAGATTGTCTTTCAAGAGAGGTAGTGCACCTACGCACTGCTTGTGTTGAAAAGTGCATTAAAAACACATCAACAGAACTGGTGCTAGAAGGAGGGCTGACACATTGGGAATACAAAGTTGAAGGTTGGAAGTGATTTATATTATGCCCTCCTCCGCCTAACACCATCAACAGAACTGGTGCTAGAAGGAGGGCCTAACATGTTGAGGCTACAAAGCTGAAAGTTTGAAATTGAAAGGAGTACTTGCAAAGAAGAAATCTGAGATAAGGAGATCTCTTTCAATGCTAAAAATTAGAAAATTTTGAAGGCAAAAGAAGCTGAGTCAAAATGGAGCAGCATGCACAAATTGACATTACTCAGCTGCATACAAATTTGAACAAGAGACTGAAGAAGCCATTGCAGCAATTTGCATTGGCGGATAGATGTCAGATTCATTGCACTTGCAGGCATAGTGAATTGGGGTGTCTAACATTCTTGGATAGAGTTGAGAAGGTCTTGCAGGGAGAAATTCCCTTTTAGAAAATATATCAGCCTTTAGCCCTTGCAGACTCAGAGAAAGAATTGACAACCATGGCAGCCAAGGCATTCAAGGAGCTGATCTAGGAACATTTGAGTAGCAAGGATGGACCAAGATTGGAGGAAATATTGATGTCAACTTGGTGCAGATTTCACAATGCACCCCACTCTGAATTCACTTGCTCATCATGCACAAATATCATCGCCCAAGTCAAGGATCATGTGAACAAGTTGGAGCAGCCATCTCCTAGTAAAGGGGACTCATGCCATGAGGTGGGAAAGTTGTTGGAGGCTCAAGGACAACACACCATAGATGAATCAATAAATCTAACACAGGCTAGTGCTAGGACAGCAGACATAGAGGATCAAATCCAAAAGGAAGAGGATAATTTCCTTAGGACAACAAGCTGCCTTGATGAACAATCAGCTAGAAACATATCAAAAATTTGTTCCTCCGTTGAAGAAAAGCAGTCCCCTGCTCTAGAAGACGGATTGGCAGTCGAAGATGAATCAAAAGAATTTGCAGCAGTGTATGCTGGGGCAACAAATGATGATGTTGAAAATCAGAAAGAGGAAAAGGTTGACAGCCTTGGGACAATAGAGAATGATGGAAAAGAAATAAGCGAGATTATATTAGAGGACCTCTCCTTCATGAATGAAAATGATCAAGCATCTGAAAATGCAGATTTGGAGGAGTGGGAACAACCACTTGCCACAGCTATCTACTATTCACCTTCCGTTCCAAATGATGATGAGGACCCACTGGTGGAAAGATATGACCAACTCATCTTGAGACTAGTGAGGGATTGGACTGAGCTGAAATACCAAGTGGATTTGGAGATATTGTTTCTCCCAAATTGGTGCCGACTCCATGATTCATCACACTCAGAGCTCACATGTAAGCTATGCCAAGAGGCCATCAAACAATTCAAAGAACAAGCAAGGCAGTGAAGTGCCCGACCTCCTCTACTTGCTGCTCAGATCGAAGTAGAAGACCAAGAGCCTAAGTCAAGTGATGGCTCAGTTGAAGGTGGACCTTAAGAGGATGTTGGGGCAGCAATAGAAGGAAAGCAATACAGTCTCGGACTTCCGAGCGATGAAGTAGATCAAGCAAGAATGTTGTCCACTAGTCATCAAGAAGTTATTCCTCTTGAAGAGCAGTTATGTGCCATGGATGGTGAGCTTTTTGACGAGTCTTTGGAGGGAAATTATGCAATAGACTTTGGTCCCCTTGATGAGGTTTCATCAATTGATGACTTCTTTCCATTAGGAGATTCACTACGGAGGTATGCTCATGTCGAGTAAGAGCAAATCCTAGAAGACGGTAGTGATGAATACATACTCCTTGAGCCCTTGAACAATGATGGACTAGAGTTTCCAGATTGGGAGAGGAGCTCCTTCTCCATTTACAGCGATAGTGACCAAGAGGAAACAAGTGGGCGCCATGAGGAGATACATGAACAACAAAAGGAAGAAGATAAAAGTGGAGGTGTTTCGATGGCTGCCAACAAATACGACGAGCTTGGTCAACTGCGGGCTGCAACTGAGGGTCCTTCCACCTCAATCCTTGCAGATTTTCCTTCACAACCAGGGAGATGAAATGAGACAGATTCATGCATGTCATCATCCCATGACATTGAACATCACAAAAATCAGGTAAACACTTGGGAAGGGAAATGGGACAGCATGCTACCTTTTGAAGATGACCATCAAAAGGGCACCAAGATTACATATGATCAACAAGGTGAGGTGTTCCTCCTTCAAGAACAACCAATTGGGACTGTGGATCTTGCTCACAGCTTGGAAGAGTTGTTTACTACCCTGTCCTCCCAGCCTTATGCACGCTTAATGTCCAAAGTGCTGCACCCTCCACCGCGCCCACCCGAAGCTGCAAATGCAACAATCAAGGATGTTATGCTTGCTCTCGATTGTCCAACGCTACCACCTCCATGTGATGACATCCAAGTTTTATCCTTCGTTGCCCCTATCATTTCTCATAACTGCACTTATTATTTTGATTATGGGAATGAGGGAAAACGAACATGTTTATGGATTAACCATGGGTTCAATGAGCCTCCTCAATTGCTAATTTTTCGTGATGACGTGATGGAACTTGAGTACTGCAATGGTGAATTTCTTTTTTCAGAATATAAAGATAAATTTGCATGGTTAAGAACGATAACAATTTCCCATTTGCTTGTGCATGCTTTGCAAAATCCAATGAACGTTAATGTCAGCTTGCCCTGCCTGAACATAGTGCTTTGTAAATATCTTTGTACATAGCTCGTTTTTTAGTAGTATAGGTTTCCTGTAAATACTCTGCTTTCCTGCTTTCCTTAGATTAGTTGGTTTGTGTAGGTTGTTTTCTTTTGTTTGCTTTCACTTTGCTTGGGGTCCCTCTGCTTTTAGCTGGGAACATCTGCGCACAACAACCATACTTACTACCTGGGGTTGTTCTACGTATTTCTTTGTCAAACTCTAATCAAGTCTTCAGAGTGAATGGTGAAGGTCTTCTGTTAGTGTCAAGTGATTTGGGTGTTTGATTCAAAAAGGATAAGTTGTTGGTTTAGTCTGACTTTGACGTATTCTGAAATCTTATAGCTCTTACACATCTTAAGAATTCAACGGTCACTATAGGGCCTTTTGTGAAGTCTAATTAAGTGAAAAATCTAAAATTCTGCTCTAGTGCCACTGTGATTCTCAGTGAGCACGAGCTTCAATGCTTGCAGATTGAAATAAAAGAGCTAAAAAGAAAAATAAGAAAGAAAGAAAACATTGAAAATTAAAAGAAAGAGAAAATTCAACTTTTTGTGGGTATTTGAACAACTCTACCGAGGCTATGGACGCCCGGCCGCCAGTAGAGCAATGTTCGAGAGAATCACAGCGATAACCTCGTCGGGGCTATGGATGCCTGACTGGCAGTGAGGAAATGTCCCGGATGCTTTTGGAGTTAGAATAAACTACGTAGCTTAACTGAACGGAGCTTGGGTTCCTGTAGCAACTGAAGAATGGGAATTAACACTATTGCACACACTTGGATTTTTAGCATACTGAAGGTTGGGTTGGCTAATGGTTTTGATCCTTTGGTTGGGCATCTGGTTTGTTTGCCCTAGCGTGAAGATCGAAATCAGAGATTCTGGGTTCATGATTCCAGTTTGTCATCAAAATACTCTCGAGCATTTCCCCAGTGAGTCACCATTTGTTGTCCATGTTTTGCACACACGCCCCGCCGTAGGCAGGGAACCCCTTTTTTTCGCTCCCGATAGGCTGCTTTGCTCCTGTCTTGTTTTGCGTGCCCCATTTCCAAGCCAAAATTGGTTATGTGCCATCAAACGATCAAATTCCCCTACCCAGATTCACTTGCTTGGGGTATTCAAATCTGTGGAGAAATAAATTCCCCCATCCCCTTTCTGCCTTTTATTTTGCTTTGGCTGTTTCGGAAACATCCGTGGACCCCTGTCGGTCCAGTTTCCACATTTCTGGCTTTGGGGACAACATTTTGGTGGATTTGGGATGTGTTTGGGGTGTTTCAATGAACTACCAAGGTTTCATCAACATTCCAATAAATTTCGATGGTTTCGGAACTTTCCCTTTAGAATTCCCTTCCTCCTTGGGTATTTGGAAACATCCGTGGACCCCCGTCACTCCCGTTTCCTCATTTTTGACTTTGGGGTCACCCTTTTTTGGATCTGGGATGTGTTTGAAGTGCGTAAATGAATTGCCAAGGTTTTGTCAACGTTCTGTTAAGTTTTGATAGTTTGAGAACTTTCCCTCCGGAATTCCCTTCCTCCTTGGCTATTTGGAAACATCCGTGGACCCTCGTTGCTCCCATTTCCTCATTTTTGACTTTGGGGTCACCCTTTTTTGGATCTGGGATGTGTTTGAAGTGCGTAAATGAACTGCCAAGGTTTTGTCAACGTTTTGTTAAGTTTCGATGGTTTCGAAACTTTCCCTCCGGAATTCCCTTCCTCCTTGGCTATTTGGAAACATCCGTGGACCCCCGTCGCTCCCGTTTCCTCATTTTTGACTTTGGGGTCACCTTTTTTGGATATGGGATGTGTTTGATGTGCTTAAATGAACTGCCAAGGTTTCATCAACGTTTGGTTAAGTTTTGATGGTTTCAAAACTTTCCCTCTGGAATTCCCTTCCTCCTTGGCTATTTGGAAACATCCGTGGACCCCTGTCGCTCCCGTTTCCACATTTTTAACTTTGGTGTCACCCTTTTTTGAATCTGGGATGTGTTTGATGTGCTTAAATGAACTGCCAAGGTTTCATCAAAGTTTGGTTAAGTTTTGGTGGTTTCAGAGCTTCATCCCCCTTTTGTTGTTTTGGAACTTCCAGCGGCCACCTCCCTTCCGCCCTCCGGAGCCCGGCCCCTCCGTGACCGTTTCCGGGGCTCCGCCTCTCCGTGGCCATTTTGGAACTTCTGGCGGCCACCTCCCTTCCGACCTCCAAAGCTCGGCCCCTCCGTAAACGTTTCTGGGGCTCCGCCTCTCTGTGGCCATTTTCGAACTTTCGGCAACCACCTCCCTTCCGGCCTCTGGAGCCCGGCCCCTCCTTGGCCGTTTCTGGGGCTCTGCCTCTCTATGGCTATTTTGGAACTTCCGGCGGCCACCTCCCTACTGCCCTCCGGAACCCATGTCCTCTGTGGCCGTTTGTGGAAGTTTGTCCCTCTTTGGCCATTTGGAACATCCGGCGGCCATCTCCTTCCCGCCCTCCGAAACCTAGGCCCTCCGTGGCCAATTCCGGGAGCCTTTCTCTTTCCTGGCATTTTTGAACATCCGGGAGCCTACCTCCTTCCTGGCTGTTTTGAACATCCAGGAGCCGCCCTTCTTCCTGGCTGTTTTGAACATCCGGGAGTCTGCCTCCTTCCCAGTTGTTTTGAACATTCGAGAGTCCGCCTCCTTCCCGGCTGTTTTGGCTTCCGTCCGTTGTCTGCCTTCCGGCTTTCTTCCGTCGTCTTTCTGCCCTCTGGCGCTCACACCCTTGAAGCACGCAATTAATGTTTATGGCCCAAATGAGCTTCAAATATGAATATCAAGATATTTTGATTATGCATGGATAGATCTAACAGGGAATTTGTAGGTCTGTCTGAAATTTTATTTAACTCATGTATAAATGCACTTACGACACTTCCTGTTTGCAGGAGTCAAGAAGCCTTCCGTAGGTCTATCGAAGAGGCCCATTGAGGGAGTTGTCCTACCTTTTTCCAGATGATGATGATTTCTAAGGAGCTTTCTGCCCGAATTAGGGGCCACCAATCCATTGATGCCAATCGTCGATGGACTTGTTTGATCAAAGGAAGAACACTGCAAGCACATCAAGGAAAAGATAACTTTCAGGCAGTTTTAGCTACAGTGAAAAGGGAAATCAGCTAAATGACAAAATTACTACAGTAACTAGCACTAGATGACAAAACAGGGAAAAAACAAGGAATGTATTTTTAATTGTTGAATATTGTGGGGTAGGTGAAACCCTAGTGTAATTGAATCTGAGCCATTCGATGTAATTGAATCCTAGCCATTCATTTGGGCTTTGAAAACTATAAATAGGGGCTTGCCCCTCATTTGTAAGAGTTGGAGAATTGATGTAAAAAAAATTTGTAGCAATAGAAAGCAACATTGCATGATTTATGGGTGTTCCTTTTGAGTTTTCTCTTTATGTATGCATGGTTCACCTTCCATGTTAGTTTTAGTGTTAGTTTCTTGAATGGGAGTGATGATGGTGTTTGCTATTTTAGTATTTGATGAACTTCCAGCTCATGCTTTTTGTGGTTCATTGATGATGAATCACTTTGCAAAGATAGTCTGAGCCTCTTTCCTTTATTGCTACAACTTAGTTCGATTGCATGTACATGATGTGTGTATGTGATGTGAAAATCTGCAGTCCTTAGAAGATTGCACTAGTTTTGTGTAGCTATAGGTTTCTCTTGGTCAAACAAAACTCAGTTTAGGAACCCTGTCTACTTGAGCAGCCACCATTGTTACTATTCATTCATAGCTTAGGATTAGAATAGATTTCTTAACCCTTCTCCTTTTGTTGTTTCTTTTAATCTTTGGTTAGAGTAGGATCCAAAGCATCACCATGAAGCTAAATCAGATGAATTTGATGAGTTTCAACTTGTTGTTTTGAGTGGACAGCCACTGTTCATTCACTTCCAGCACTTTGAAACTTCATTTGCAAATCCAACTTCCCCTCTTTGTAACTCATCTGTAAGTCCGCCTTGTGATTCCAGCAAATCACATCAAACAACTAAGATATTCCAAGCACTGTCAAGACCTGACATTAGAGACCTTGGGATAGTGTTCTGCAATATGATTGTGGAAGATTATCTTTCAAGAGAGGTAGTGCACCTATGCACTGCCTGTGTTGAAAAGTGTATAAAAAACACATCAACAATACCCTTACTGGATTTGATGGATTATGAAAAAAATACTTGTCATGTTTGAGAGAAATCCCTATTTGATTTGTCATTATTTCTATTAGTTGTAGTTCTATATATTTTAGTGCTAAAGCCTGCAACTATATCCATAAAGGTCTAACCCTAATGACTAGATCATTTGGCTTAAAGTTTGGAGACTAGGGTTGTATATAAAGCCCAGATCCCTCGAATACCTAAGACCTTAATTTGTAAATAGAATCTCTATCAGATCTTTCATCAAAAAGCACAATGAAGACACTCTTTTCTTTATCAAGGTAGAACACCTTTGAAATCCCTACCCATTCATGAAATAGAATCCTATAAAACATCTAGTTCAAGTGTGAGATTCGAAAAATTACAAATTAAAGCTCTATTATGAAAATCTTGAACTTGAGGTTGCAACAAATTTTCTGGGAGGGTGATCTTCATAGTGCCCTTTTGATCTAAAAGCAACATTTTCTCACTTCCTATCCTTTGCTCTTGGACTCGTGCCCTTGCTTCAGAGTCTACATTTGGGACAGCCTTTCATCTCCATTGCAATTTTTCCTTCTTGCATTGAGCTACCCTTTTTGCTTTTCTTTTTGTATAATTTTTCTTCTTCCTCTGTTGATACAAAAAGGCTTGAGCCCTTTCCATGACCCTTTTGACCTTTTCCCTGATCCTTCTCCTTTTGACTATTTTTTTTTTCAACTCCATTTTTCTCTTGAATCTCTCTACTTTTTCTATCCACGTGCTTTCCTTCAGTATTTTTACCCTGAATCGAGCCCTCCTTCTGGTCCTTGTTCTTTTCCCTAAGTGAATCCCCTTGACCTGGAGCAACATATTGATCGGATCGTTGTTTTTCCTCCTCTTGCTAGATTCTAGGGTTTTTCCACCTTATGTCAGATGCAAGAGATCTATCTTGATGGCGAGCTTCCTGTTTAGATAAAACTCTATTCAGAGATGGTTTTGTATAGTAACTTGATTGAAGATCTGCTTCACCTTTTTTGTAAAGAAGATTCAGAAACCTTGGATTTACTTCATACAGTTTCTGCTTAAAATCATCCCTTCTTGATTGAATGAATCCTTCATCTTCACAAATGTCAAAGACTTCCTACTTGTCTCTAGCTAGTTGCCTATGAGCATGAAAAGGAACCCAATTTGGAATTGAAAATATATTCCTTAAAACATACATTCCACACCTTGTATGTTACCAGATCATATTTCCATAGGGTCCACAGTGTTTGCGAATTTTTTTACCATAGCCTTGGGAGCCACGAGGAGGCAAATTCTTGTCGTTTTCTACAAAAATTACCGTTACCCTGCCATTTTCGCTGCTCAACCATCGTTCACCTCATTTCAATTTTAGGAAGATTCTTGTCATTTAGCATCATTTTCCACTTGCAATCAATTTTAATTTTCTAGAATTATGAAACTGTAAGTACCAGTTTGCAACCTAGAATAGAGAACACAAAAAAACTCAAAAAATTAATTTTTTTATTTTGAAAATCCTTGAACAGAGACCCATTCATCCATAGGAAAATGAGTCCTTTAGGGCCTACAAAACCCAACTTTTCTAATCTTTTTTGAGTTTTTTTGCAAAGTTTCCCAGATATGTTGGTAACCCCCTATTTTAGTCTAGAAATTTTTAGGAATTTAGGAATTTCTCTTTTACGCATTTAGGTCTAATTATCCATTTAGTGTAGCCATTTTAAATCATTCCAAAATTATTCTAGCATTTAAAATGATCATATCTATAGGACAATTATTTACATTTCTAAAGCATTGCATAAGTTTGATAGATCACTTTTCATGTTAGCATGTTTCCTCTTCAAAGATGTGGTTTAGACATGGTTAAGGATGGATTCTATAAGTACAACATCCCCTCTTATGATTAAAATTTAGATTAAATAAATTAGGTCATTAAGAAACATGTTAGCCATCCTCCCATTATCTTTCCTAGTTATTAGAAAATCTTAATGCAAGAGAACCAAACCATCGACACATTCCTTAATATCACCTTGCCTATCCTTCAATCAAACCCTACTATCTCTCCCATTTGTGTATATGATATGATACAAGAAGATACAAGTAGGGATAATCATAAAAACTATAATTATTCTTCTATCGATACCTCTCCTACTAGTGATGAAGGTATCTTTGTGAAAGAAGATACAATCATTGAGAATCATGAAATTCTTGTTTTTCCCTCTCCATCTACTTCTCCCACTTGGGAAGATATTATGACACAATAAGATGACATCATTAACACATTTCTTAACATTACTTTACCTAGTATCCATTCATCTCCCAACACCTCTCCTATTTGTGAGAATTCTTTAGTGAAAGAGGATGCAATCATGGAAAAAGCATGACAATCCCATTTTTTCTTCTACAAAAATATCTCCTATTTGCAAAGAGGATATTTTTGTGTTAGGAGATCCAATGATTGAGAACCATGACAATCCTATTTGTTTCTCTTCCCCTACCTCTCCTACTTGGGAATAAATTATAGGACATGGGGATGTAATCATAGATAACAATGACAATCACATTTTTTCTTCTCCTAATATATCCCCTATTCGTGAAAGATATAATTTGGTGTTAGAATATATACACTCATTGAGAATCATGTGAGTCTTGTTTCTTCCTCTCCTAATGATTTTCCCATTTGGGATGATATTGTTGAAAAAAATGATGCAATCATTGGCAAGCAAGAAAATCATAGTTGTTCTTCTCTTGATGCCTCCCTTACTTGTGATGAAGCTATCTTACAAAATCTAACCATGGAATGTGATCAACATCTTGTTTTCTCCTCTCCTAAAATCTCTCCTACTAGGGAATATATCATGGTATAAGAGGATGATAGCATTGACACATGTCTTTCAAAAAATATTAATGTGGCTTCATTAGATGAAGACGATGATGTGACATTAGACTCTCCTTCGCTAAAATATCATCAAAATAAGGATAAGTCTTTTGAGGTTATGAACATTAGATATCCCTTGAGTCCTCCTACAAGTCCTCTAATTATTGGACCTCCTAAGTCATCTCCTAATCCACTTATGATCCTTTACCCACCCTCACATCACCTCAAGTTCAAAATAAGCATGTGAGCATCTTAGAACCACTTAAAAAGAAACCATTTAGTCCAAGAGATATCTTGAACTTTACAAGATAACTTGATAGTAACAATATTTCACAGTAGTTGAGTTACAATACCATTGCTCACACATATAATACAAGGAACAATAGGCAACCATAAACCATACCTACTTCATTACCATTACCTCAACTTATCTTTCCTAGTGCTCCTCATTTTCCTTTACATAGTTGAAATCATTTTCCTTTACATAGTTGAAAGGAGTATGATCTTGTTGAACAACTTAAAAATAATCATGTGAAGATATCCTTATGGGATCTTATGCAATCCTCAACTAATTACCATAGTATGCTTCAAACGGCTTTGCAAAAGGTTGTGATTCCTCCTAGTGTAAACCCAAATGATATATCAACCCTAATTCAAGAAATGAATTGACATTATTTTCCACCAAAGTGAGCTACATCCTTTGGAAGTGCAAAAACAACATGAATCTTTCATGATAATAGCTCTTATTAATAGGAATGGGATAAAGAGAACCCTTGTTGACAATGGCTCAACCCTTAACGTGTGTAGCATAAAACTTTTGGATAGGCTTGGAATAGATAAGAGAAAGATTCAACCTGATTCTTTATCTATTTGTGGATTTAATAGCATAGGAAAACAACCACTTGGTGTGATCACATTACCTATTATAGTTGGAAAGGCCACATTGCAAACTCCTATTCATTTCATGCATGATAATATTTCATATAATCTTCTTTTAGTTAGACCATGGATTCATGAAATGCATGTAGTTCCTTATACTCTTCATCATATAATGAAATATTTCTATTAAAAAAAGGTTTATACAATCAAGGCTAACCCTAAACCAAATAGTTTACACATTGAGAAAGACAAGAAAATTCCTTTGAAAACATTAACACCAACTACACAAGTGGAACCCATGCAAGAAGAACAAAAAGAGAACAATATTGAAAAAATTCACAAAGTTATTGGAGAATGATTGGGGTTCCTTAGATTTCACACCTAAATTCATGGGAGAATACAAGATCATAACACAAGAGTCTGAAAGAGAAAAGAACCAGTGGTAATTTCAACAAAAATTCTAAAGAACCTTCGAAAGCATCCACTTCAACCACTTTATAAGAAGAAAAAAATTACACAACAATCTTTGATGAAGTTGATTATGAAAAAACGCCAAATTTGGAAGAAATGGAAAAAAAATTATGGAAGAGGTTATGAACTTATGAAACAACTTGGTTATAGTGGAAAAGGATGTGGTGCTAGAGAATAAGGTATATGTGTCCCTATAGAGACTAACATACAAGAAACCACTAGTGGTCTTGGTTATTGTCCCTCAAAAGAAACAAAAGCATAAGAAAAGCCTTCACTCAATATCGACACTATTACAAAAGATTCTTCTAAGCCAACTTTAACCTTTGTGCATCCTGAATTGATAGAAAAAACTAGTGGTCTTAGTTATTGTCCCTTGAAAGAAATGAAAGAATCATAGAAATCTTCACTTAATATAAATTTCATCACACAAAACACTCCTAGGACACCTTTAAATGCACGTCTTAGTAACAATTACCCATGTTCACTAGATTTTACACCCTCCTTTAAGAGAGAGTACAAAATATCACAATCTAAAGAGTCTTATGTATGTATAGCACCTTCTACTAAGCAAGAGAAATATTTTTTGCAAAAGAAAGGAACATCTTCTACTATTGATCAGGAGAGTATCTTTTCAAGACTTCTCCAAGATCATTTGATATCTCTCCCTTGAAAAAAATGAAATAAATTTTACAAGAGTTCATTTTGTGCATATCATATAATTTATGGTCATTCTACTAATGAATATAAGGCTTTGAGTTATAAAATTCAACACCTTAAGGATTGTGGTGCTCTTCCTTGTGTTGATGCACCTATTTCCTCTAATTAATATTTATTTTCATCTTATCTTGTTTCTCATCACTATGTGGCATTAGTAGATTTAGATGTCTTGCTCATTTCCATTCATGGTGGTACACTATTAGGTGCAACCATATCTATCTTGGAAGCAACATGGTAGTTCTTGGTGGATTTCTTTGTCTCTATGATTATGGAGTAGGGATAACTAGTTTTTTGAGATGCATTCTTTCCAAGAATCCCCTCTTCCTCTCTTTCTACTTAAAATACCAACACAACAAGTGTGTTGACATTTTAAGTGGAGGACATATTGTCCCATGTTCATTGTTTGTGTTAGCTCTCAAAAACACAGGTAAAATACCTCAAGAGGCTACCAAACTCTTGGAACATTTCAAGGTAGCATACAAGGCCAAATGGTTTAGACCTTCTTCTCTTCAGGTTCTGCTAAAACCTAGGGGGTACACCTATATGAATGAGGCAGACTTAATTGTTGTTTATTCCCTAAAGCAATTTATCCACAATGGAAAGTGGGAGTGGATAAATAAATTATTATTTTGGTATAGATTGTATAAGCAATATCAAAGAAATATGTTCAATTAACAGATGTGAAATATTTAAATTTAAGTGAAACTAAATGATGGAATGTGAGGGACCAGTGCTCTATTCGGTATATGGAGTCAAATAGAAATCAAATTTAAGTGAATTATAACTGGAAATAATTATAACTGTTTGACCTTTTTATGTTTATAACTTGTATAAATAGGCAGGGATATAATTCTCAGATTCTTCTTTAATAATCCAAAATAATAATTCTAAGTTGTTGTGAATAATCAAGAGGATTTTAATCTTTACTTGAAATACCCAATTAATTGCACCACATAGATACATCAAATGTGCATTGATAAATTGAAAATATGCTTGACATATCAATTTAAACAATAGAGAAATATCAAATATGGAGACAAACTGATAATATCTTCAATTAACTTAACAAACAATTGATACCAACATATGGCCACCGAATCAGAGATTTTTCAATAACTCCTTCAAAATGTGCATGTGCATCTTGGTCCTTTTTGATGTAAAGATTGTATCAATCCCTAATCTACTCCTTTTTACTATCTTCTAATCTAATACCTTCTTATGGTCCTGGTCTCTCTTATTTATACGAGAGGCAACAAGCTTCATACCAAAGGACATGACTTTTGATAACAAAACTTAACTGAGAAGATAAAATATATTAGAGATAACTAACACATGACAATCTATTAATCTTTGAGTAAGAAGCATGTCGTCATCTAAGACCTGTGCAAAGCTCTTACTTTATGATATGTTTTCCTTCTGATGATGTCGATCAATATTCATCTAAGCCCAGATATTTTTCTTTCCACTTGCTTATTGTTAATTCATTCGACCACTTGAATTCATGTGCAGCAGTGAAGTTTGTAAGGTGACTCTTCCATTTTCTATCAAGGAAGTTTCTAGCATCTACACCAAACTTTGTATAACCATTATCCATTGTCATAATTCCATCAAGAAAAGTGTGAAATTTCTCTAGATTGATATCACCATCACCCTAAATACAAGTCAAGCATTGAGGAACCATTTGATCAAATTCATTCTTCCATTCATCCATATCCTTGAATTGTCCATCATCTCTAATGACCAAAGGACTGAAACTGTGTTTTATTGAATCAAAGGAATTCCTTCTATTCTCTACCTTCTTCTTCATGTCAATCAAATACTTATGCTCATCAATAACTTCCATCACCATCTCTAGAGTAGGCTTTAATCTCGGAGGTGCATCAGGATCCCTCTGTGTTGCTTTGCATAAAGTGGTTAAAATATGGTAAGTGGGCTGCCATATTTTATGTAATTCCTCTAGGATTGGGAAATTAGTATTTATTTGTTCTAGAGCTTACACCAAATGACTAAAACCCTCATGGACTCCACTTATCTTCTCTTTTAAAACTCCAAATCTATGCTTCAATATTTCCTTCAAGGTACTCGGGACATGCTTCCTGACAACATCCATATTGTGTTTCTTCAAGTTTTCAATCTCTTCCTTCAACTATTGGATTTGTGGATCTTCAACTAGAGTAGGTGGATGATAGACAACTATTTCATTCCCTTTTACATATGTGGCTTGTTTCAATTGTTGCTTTAATCAGACACCCTCAATGAATAACTTATTTATTTCATCATTTGATAACTTGAGTCTCTTCTCATACTCTATTATCTTCTTTTCCATGTTTTCTACTACATCCTTTGTAAACATGGCGGAGTGCATATTTATGGTTGTTGCTTCTATTTGAGTAGTTTCCTTCATTGTATTGACAATTGTAGATCCTCTCATTTCTTGTACTACATCCAAAAGCCTTGGCTTCCTTGTGTTCTTCTATTTTGTCCACAGGGTAAGGGTCTGAGTGGTAGGATTGTATCCTATGCCTGAGACTCCTTCTTCTGAATCAAATTCTGCAACCAAGTTTGGATCATCCTGAGCTCTAATTTGATCTAGAAAAAATGCCTTAGAGAGTTCCATTTAAGGTATGATTAAAATATTACTATATAGCACCAACTCCCTTGATTCTTTGGGAGTAATATTGATGTTATCAATATCCAATTCTGCCATTGTTTGGGCCTGCACCTCTGCATACTTTGAATCATCAATCCCAATGAGGTTAATCTTTAGCCTGTCATCAGATTGCTTCATTTTAATTTTTATCCAAAAATATTTGAATTTCCTTGTATGGATGAAATAATCATCCTCTGTGAATCACAATGAAGTAATTATTCTCTCATCATTGTGTATCTCATCGACAACTTCTTCTGATATTCTTATTTTTGGATCATGAGGCTCTAACATCTTTGGTTACCCTGCCACCTCTTTCATCTCTACTAGATTCAGGACTACTTCTTGTTCTTCATCACTCGACCCATAGTCAACTAGTGACTCAACTCTCTATTTCTTAGTAGGAGGCTCATCAGTTGGACATGGAGGAGATGGATGAACTGGTGAAGAAGGTGGTATATGTGATGTGGAGGCTATGGATGATGGTGGCTGGGTTTCAGATGGTGGAGCTTATTTCTCTTCGTGAGCCTTTTTATACATTTCATCAAACTTACTAAGAATCAATTGCATCATGTTCAACAAATCTGGTTCTTCATCAAATCTAACCCCTTGAACTTCTTATCTTTTTCTTTCTTATCGTCCTCCCATCTCATCATCATTAACCATTTTTTCCTTATTTCAAACACATCTAAAAATTATACCATATTTCTTATCACATCCTCTTTTGGATCAAATACATGTGTTATCACCCTCTTTGTAAGTAGGGTCCTCCTAATATTGTTGATGTGACCCTCTGGATCACAAACTCTCACTTTTCTTGATCTGAGAGAAAAATTGGCTTTTATGAAACCATGCACTTCTTCCAATATATCTGATCCAATTGATAACTCCTCAAAAACTATCAAGTCAGGAAAGAAAGTCCCCTTTCTCAGGTTCTTCATGAGACTACACTCCATCCAAATCATTTTCCAGATGAATTCTAAAAACAACTCTACTAGGCACAAATTTTGGTAAGACATGTGGGGCTTGATCACAACCATACACCCTAATGACGGTATATAGTGGCATCAAAAACCAATCAACATAGTTGTGTATGAAACCCTGGTCTAGTTTGTATTGCACGGGTCTCATAACCTCCATTAAATATTGTGGTAGCCTTGGTGTAGGAAAACCAAGGGCATAAATTAGTCTGATGGAAAAGTCATCTCTAAACACAATATAGTCAGCTTCAGGGCACCTACTATCCCAAACATAGCACCAATTTTGCATTGGGAGCATAACTCCATTTTAATGTGTGCTCAACTTCAGCATTTTAGTCCACTTTGTTTCATTTTGAAATAAAATTAAATGACACGGTAGAGAATATTTTATGAAAGTGATAGGGGCCTTAGCTTCCCTAACCTATAATAGACCTTCATGAATTTGTTCCTCAATGATAGAAGAAAAATCATACTCCACATTGGATTCAGAGTGTTGGATAATCATTTCCATCCTCATCAATCCAATTAACATATTTTCTTCAGCATCAAATCCAAGAATCTGGCATAATGCATAATAGGTGTTTTTGAAATAAGTCTAAAAATCAGACACTAGAAAGGGTTCATCCTTTGAAGACAGAATAGGAAGGATTCTTTTTGTCACCCCTTTTCATGTGCAGGGGGAGTTCATCAATTCTATAAGTCCTCTTTAATCTTTTGTACTCCTGCTCTAGTCTCCCCAAATCTATTTCTGTGATAGCCTGTTTATTTAGGTCAAAATATCTAATTATAGCTTCCCTGGAGATATCTACCAGACATTGTCCATCTAGGAGCCTAACAAATTTTGAAGGAGCATGGTATCTGTAGACATGGAAAATATACCGACATACCTGATCCAGATTATTAACACCATTTCATTCTAAATGATCCTTCACTCTAACCATTTAATCAAATACCTTTATTTGACTAAATTCATCAATTTTCATCTCTTAATTAAATAAATCATTTTATCTAATTAAGTCTTTCTCTCTTGTTAATTAAATCAATCAATCTGATCTAATTAACCCTATGTCCATATTTAATTAAATAATTCCCTTTATTTGATTAAATTTCTAAAGTCTATCTATTAAATTAAATAAATTAAACCTTATTTAATTTAAGCTAACATAATCCCCTTTAGTTAAATAAATCAAAATACTTATTTAAATGAGTCTAAAATCGCATTCTTCTCATATTTGATTTAAATAAACCCACAAATCTAAATCATACGTGATCCCAATTATTAACACCATTTTAGTCTAAATCATCCCTCAGTCTAACCATTTAATCAAATACCTTTATTTGATTAAATTCATCAATTTTCCTCTCTTAATTAAATAAATCATTTCATCTAATTAAGTCTTTCTCTCTTGGTAATTAAATCAATCTATCTGATCTAATTAACCCTATGTCCATATTTAATTAAATAATTCCTTTTATTTGATTAAATCTCTAAAGTCTATCTAGTAAATTAAATAAATTAAACCTTGTTTAATTTAAGCTAACATCATCCCCTTTAGTTAAATAAATCAAAATACTTATTTAACTAAGTCTAAAATCACATTCTTCTCATATTTGATTTAAATAAACCCACAAATCTAAATCATGCCTGATCCCAATTATTAACACCATTTCATTCTAAATCATCCCCCAGTCTAACCATTTTATTCTTTGAACCAACACAACAAGTACTTTGCTTTATAGAGGGCCAAAATGTAGACATGGAAAATATACCGACATACCTGATCCTGATTATTAACACCATTTCATTCTAAATCATCCCTGAGTCTAACCATTTAATCGAATACCTTCATTTGATTAAATTCATCAATTTTCCTCTCTTAATTAAATAAATCATTTTATCTAATTAAGTCTTTCTCTCTTGTTAATTAAATCAATCTATCTGATCTAATTAACCCTATGTTCATATTTAATTAAATAATTCCCTTTATTTGATTAAATCTCTAAAGTTTATCTATTAAATTAAATAAGTTAAACCTTGTTTAATTTAAGTTAAAATCATCCCCTTTAGTTAAATAAATCAAAATACTTAGTTAACTAAGTCTAAAATCACATTCTTCTCATATTTGATTTAAATAAACTCACAAATCTAAGTCAAATTTGTCACATCATCTAATCCCTCTTTAAATTAATTAACCCTTGATTAATTTAATCCTAATTCATGTCCCATCCTCTAGTTTTTTCCACTTGCACATGAAAATAGACATAATTCATTTATTAAATCTCTATTTTCTCTCAACATGGCATAATGGAGGAATATTATCTCAAATTTGAATTCAAATCCAAGTGGACTTTGTCCTTCCAACAAGGCATTTACTTCACCTAATAAGTCCTTTTTCCTTGATCCAAGTGGCATTTAAGACATCCCTTTTCCCTCTTACATGTCATTTCACTAATTTCAAATATCACCTAATTGCATTTATGGGCACATTCATCAGAATGTGCACATCCTTCATCCATCCATCTCTTGACAAGTGGCACATTGCTTCATTTTGGGAATTTCTCCAACTTGTCAATCTATAAATAAGAGGCTTCATTCCTCATTTAATCATCCACAACTTCAGTAAACTTACTATACTCAAATTCATAGCAATTTTCATCCATCTCATTGAGTTTTATAGCTAGGTTATGAAGATTTTCATCCTAGAGCACACTTCAATCATCAACAAAGTGGATCACTCTTCATCACCAATCAACAAAGCTTGCATAGGAATTGGGAAAGGGCCAATTTCCACATCAAATTGGCACCAACTCCCCCAAGAGATTAAGAGTTTTCATTGCATTTGAATAGGATTAATACCTTTGGCTTATGCTTGTTTATGTTCTTCATTTCATTTCCTTTTTATTGCAATTTGAATGGATTTCTTGGGGAATCATGATACTAAATTGCATTAAATTGAATATGGTGCTTGTTTCTTATGTTTGTGCAAGTTGGGAATCTTGGTTCACATTTTGACGCTAGAGGGAGGGCTTACCATAACTTCTAATCATGTTTTTCTCACCAAATTTTGTGCTTTTTATGTTTTTGTGTATCTATAGGGAACTCCACCACTGGAAGACGAACATCACAGTTTAGAACTGTTGGGACTCCAGAGTCACTATATCACACCACTGCAAATTCCAAACTCTGGTGTTCTTTGTTTCCCACTTAGAATTTAAAATACGAAACTGCACTGCTGAGTCTTTTTTACATGCTGGAATCTTTCCAAACTTCAAACTCCACCAATGGCTCAAATAGAAACACCTTCATTCTCTTTGTCCCTGCTACAGAACGACGCTGACTAGTAAGTGATGCCATATAGCACCGCTGGAGGGCTTCAAAATGCGATGCCTTCACAGGTTCCACCACTGGAAGAAAGTAAAAAAGTGAAGTTTAGTTTTTTATGACATGTGCCCTTTTCATTTCTGATCATTAGGGCTATTACTTGCTTTCCTGACCTCTATTTTGCAAGTTTGACTAGTTTTTCTTCTAGGTTGACCTGAGCAAAGGTGAAGGAGCAAAGAAGCATGATAACAATACCATTTAGTTATACCAAGTGTTTTTTAACACTTTAGTGTTTGTTTAAAACTCTTAGCGGATTCACATTTTCTCTTAAAAGAAAATTTGTTATCTTTCATACTTAGGACCTACTAAATTCATTTTGGGCTCTAAAAAGAACATTTCAATTTCTTGCTATAAAAAAAAGGCTTAAAATGAACCTTAGGACACAAACTAAACTAGAGTTGGTTTGTGGATTTAACAAATTGAACAAGGAAAATTCCACATTTGATTTGGTGCTTAAAAATAAGTCATTATTGCTTTTGTGGGCTTAAAATGAACATGTGCTACTTTGTTTCATGATTGATTACTCAAACTAACACCATTGAAAAGACGTATGCTCTTCTCTCTCACCTCACGACGACCTTGAGAATCAAAAGGCTTTTTGGTGGTCGTAGGTTGGGACAAAGTGATTTCCTCCACACTTCATTTTGGGAACTAAAATTGAACAAAACATCTTACGAGTGTGAGCCAAACCTATAACGTGTATTCTCTCTTTGTTTCTCAACAAAGATCGATCGAGTTATGGATATGTTTTCTCACTATTATTTATTTTAGAGGGCCTACCTTGGGGAAAAATTACTCACCCAAGGGAATGACTCAACCGGTAACACTCTAAAGCCAAGAGTATTTCCAGCTGGGATATAATAGTGGGTATTGGAACAAAGGCTAGTATCACATGGTTGGCTCTGACAAGAAGGGAAGCAATGGTCTCTTGCATCAATGGTTCAACTCCTACAAACAAAAAGTTTGAATTAAAGCCCATGTTGTAGAAAGGCCAAAATCCCTATCTATTTGCTGGTACAAGAACGATCATTCTGAAGCTACCCTACACTTTAACAGTTTTTAGTAGAAATGGGAAGTATGATGTGGGAGTTTCATGGGTGCTAATGATTGGTTGCTCTGTATAAGTGAGTGTTGTGGAGGGGAGCCAATGGGGTCAAGCATCTAACCATTCGCTAAAAATAAGCATAGCTGGACTTGTCCAAGTGGGGACTCAACAAATATAGTCTCTCATATCCATAAGGTTGTGCTTGTTCTTAGTTACAAAACACTTTTCTTTTTCGAAAACATTTGGAAACAAACATTTAACATTGTCATCAAAACTTCAAACCCTTTAGGAAGCAAATACAATTGACCAAATTCATGTGTTATTGCTTACCCTTGGGATTCTATCCTTAGAGGCTTCTAAACACTTGGATTTATATCTCAATTTTCTTACTAAAGTTAACAATAGGTAACCCTTGCCTTGATTTCATCAAAGTTCCACATAATATACCTTGTGGAATGAGAAGAAGTTGAGACATTGGACATATAGTTTGAAAAATTAATCAAGAAGTGTTTGTGGTAAAACAAAGTCATTAAGAAAAAACTAAAAACAATTGAATCCCACACATGCATCTTCAATGATTTCACACAAGATCAAGATCAAGAAACCAAAGGTAAAAGCTCTTAGTCTAAAAAAATCACTAAAAGCGTCTCTCAACTCTATACGAATTCAAACGAAGACTACTTTTTAACTTCTATAGGAAAGCTTCAAGAAACAATCCCAGATTGTACTCATTTTATTATTGTCAGAATCCAAATCTTTTTTGTGAATTTGAATATCTTGTCTAGAGAAAAAAATGTTCTTCAAAACCGAGGTCTAGTAAACAAGTGTCTCTTTAGAAAAACATGGGATAAAAGTTAAACCTTCATCCATCATTGAGCATCAAATTAGAATCATCTCACCATCAAATTTTGAAAAATATTGAAATCATCCTTCATGCTAGGCCCTTTTGGAAAATCCAAATCATCAAAATCCTTGAATAAAAACATCAAACCATTTTGGCTAGGTATGTGTAGATGCATCCTTCTTCATATATTTGGTTGAATTATCATCTTGTTTGAATAGATGTAGGTAGATGCATCCTTCTCCCTACCCTTACTCAAATTATCATCATTTGAACAAATTTACCCCCTAGATAATCATCCAACATCTTGGGATTTATTTGTTCATAATCCAAAGCCAAAAAAAAAATCAAATCAAGGTCAATTCAAGACAAATCCAAATATCCAAAAAGAAGTCCTAAAAATTCTAGCATCCCCTGAAGATTTCTCAAAAGATCAATCATACATGTCATCCACCCTTTTATACATCTCCATCATTTCACCTTTGATCCTTAAATCATCCTAAATTGTGTCTTTTGTGCCTTAAGGTTAGATCAATTCAAATAATTAGAGATTCATCTCCCACATTCTTGAAAATTGATCCCTATTTTATGGTGCAAACTAGATCTCAACACAAGACGGACATGAAAGTCAACAAAGAAACATCCACTTCAAGTGATCTCAATCAAACCAACACCGAAACAAATCCTATCAAGCAATCCCATGACCAATATTTCACTCCCTCAAGATCATCAAGAGGATGGACAAGTGGAATAAATTTACAAAATCCTCTTAGTATGACCCAAGATGATATCAATGGGATGGTTCAAAATCCTGAGAATCATAGGATTGTTAACATCATGATGAAACTCCATCCCCAACATTACATGCTCAAACTAGCAAAATGAGGGACAAAACTCCCTTCGAAATACGACATGAACACCATTGTGAAACCACCATCAACATAATTCATACTCCCCATCACATCAACATTCCAATTTCAGAATATCACTCAATCCATTCCCAAAATCACATCATCAATAACTCCAACTCAACCAATCATTAACAAAGGGAGTGTATTTCTCAATGCATTACAAACACACCCTCTTGTAAACAATCAAGATTTGGATGCAAACACCATCTTGGGATAGTCTATACCCAAAAATTTGTCACACCCATATGTCCCTCTCACCTTTCACAATCCAAATGACCCATCATCATCATTCCACGCAACACCCCAAACCTCTCTCCCCATAACCTCACAAGGAGAGGGTGATATATTTGGACCAAGGGGAATTTTTGACACTACACCATTTCCTCAAGAGGTCACACCCCTCACATTTCCACCACTCCCACCATTGCCATCAATATCCACATCACCTCTTGGTTTAGGACTTCCCCCTTTACCAAGCATCAATCAACAAAATTAGATCAACTCTCCAAGCATCAATCAGAGCATCATTCCAAATACTTCCACCTTGCCATTGATACCGCAACAACAAATGGAAACTACCCTGATAACACAAAACACTACCATCACATCATCAACCATCCCCCAAACATCTCAAAACATGGTCTCTCAAGGACCAACCATATCAATCACACCATCCACCACTCAAACCCCAAACATCAATACAACAGTGTCTCTCATCACCACAACAAGAACCATTCCAAATCCACCTCCACCACCACCACCACCAAACTTGAACACATCAAGCCAATACAACATTGTGTTGCAAGCCACTCAAAAAGATGCTTATCAGAAGGAACTACAATAAATCCAAAGCTGACAAGCTACACATCTAGCTGCTCAACAAGCCACCCAAGTTGCTCAAGCTGCATAGCAAGCGCTACAAGCACAACAAGCACAATAGGCTGCACAATCCCAAGCATTATTGCAACAACAATAACAAGTCGATCAAGTTGCACAGACAGTGCAAGCTGCTCAAGCTGCACAAATTGTACAAGTTGTCACTCAAGTACAAGCGCAAGTGCAAGCACAAGCACAAGCACAATACCTTGCACAACAACAAGCATCCCAATAATAGGAATATTAGCAAGCGCTAAAACAATACCAAGAGCAGCAAGAAGTAGCCCGATTAGCAGCCCAACAATAAGCATTGTTGGTGCAACAACAAGCTCAACAATAGGCACTAATAGCACAACAGCAATAGGATCAACAGCAAGGATTGTGAGTACAACAATAATTGCAAGCATACTTGGCTCAACATACCAACCAATCCACCCATCCCACCAAAAATTGAGCCACATCAAAACACTTTCATCCCACCCCCTGATCCACAAAATGATGTCGCAACACAAATCAAATTTCTCTCACAACAAGTGCTCAACCTTCAATCAGGATGGACCACAAAAACACCCAACAACTTGTGTCCTTATTCATTTGAAAAAAGCCATTAATGAAACCATTCCCGAAGGGATTTGAGATCCCCAAATTTGACAAATATCAAGGGACAAGAAACCCTGAATATCACATCAGGGAATTCTAGGTTTACTGCATAGAAGTCACGTATGACAATACCTATCTCATGCAGTGTTTTCCTAGGAGTTTTGATGGCCACACCATGGAATGGTTCTCTCGCCTGCCTTCAGGCATCAAGAAATTCCAAGAAATCATAGACGCATTCATCAAAAACTACACATTCAACATTGGTATGGATGTTATTCTAGAGGAACTATCATCATTGAAACAAGGGAAGAATGAATCATTTGCTTCATTCCTACAATGATGGCGATCCAAGGCCAATCAAAGAAAATGGGTCATGCCTGAGGAAGAACAAGTATGCACTATCATATCCAACCTTGATGGAGCCTTGGCATTCCATCTCAAAGTGCAAGGCATCACAACATATGACCAGTTGATCTCCAAGGTGTTCAACATCAAACAATCCCTTATGATACAACCAGGAGGATCAACCACATATCCTAAACAACTGAGCAATTGGCCATCCACTAGTTACAATAAAAAACCTTGCCCATGGGAAAGAAACAAAAATGTTACCAATGATGGTGTCGTCGATGCCAAATTTTTCATGAACACCCCTCAACAAAACACGCTCGCACCACAACAGCAACCCTACAACCATCATCAAAACAACCATCAAGCTAACACACCGACACAACAACTGAACAATAAAGCGATCAATAATGTCAATGATCAAAGGGGATGACCCCAGTGAAACAAGAATTCCCTCGAGAAAAAGTACACTGCTCTTGGGGAACCACTCGAGGTCATCAGGAAGAAACTAATAAGCACAAATATAATCAAGGCTCCCACATATGAAAATTACTAGGAACCAAATGCTAAACCACCCTGGTACAATGAAAATCACCTTTGAGACTTCCACAAAAGAAAAGGGCACACCACTAATAGTTGTGTGAGGTTGAAAAACCTGATCCAAGACATCATTGATCAAAAAATCATAAATGTGGAGCAGCCAACAGGAAATCAAAACCTCAAAATATACACAAATCTGATGCCTAATCACAACAATAAAGTGAACAATAAAATTTATAAGGGGAAAGGTATCTTCAAGAATGTGAATCATGTGTATGACCATTCCATCACATCCCTGGATGACTACTGTGCTACAATCACCATCAAAGGATCTGATGACGACTTTGGAGTCACCACAAGAGGTAGAAAAATTACCATTGCAGGGTCATCTCAGCCTAACAGAGCACTCGCATCCAACCCAAGGTCTCTTCCCAATGGTTACAATGTCCTTTATTAGCTAAAAATAACCCCAACACAAATATCCATCATGGGGTTATTAAAAATTTCATCCATCCACAAGAAAATCCTTGAGGAAGCATTGGCTTCATCAACCGTCCCTATAGATCTTGATACAGAACAATTCCAAGCCATGGTCGAAAACATCATTACTCTGAATCTCCTTACATTCTCCAACCAGGACTTTCCCACTCAACCATCTCACAACCGTGCACTGCATTTAGAGGTACTAGTGCATAAAAATAAATTCAAGCGAGTCTTGGTGGATGGAGGTGCAGGTTTGAACATTTGTTCCCTCAAGCTCATTAAGAACCTAAAAATATTAGAGGATTCCATCAAAAAAGGAAACGGTATTACAATCAAAGTGTATGATGGTCAAGAAAGAGTGTCCTAAGGTACAATCTAAATCCCTATTCAAGCAGAGCCAACTATCATGGAAACAACCTATCAGGTCCTGGACCTCGACTTGCCTTATAACATTCTCCTGGGATGTCCATGGATCAATGCAATGCAAGCAGTAGCATAAACCTTCCATCAATGTGTCAAATTCACATATGAAGGAAAAGAGGTCACCATCCATGGAGATCCTAAACCATTCTCCTACTACAATAACCTAGAGGAAAAATACTACAAAATACCTCAAGTTCCTAAAAATGATGAAGGCCCATCAACACCATACATTCATCCAGCCACTCTCGCTTCCACTTCTATGAAAAAGGAACCTGCCACTCTTGCCATCTCCACCATCTCTAATATCAAATTCATCATCCAGTACAATGTTGCATAAACTATACAATTCCCAAATATGCTTTTTTGGCAAGAGAGTTACCACAATCTCCCAGATCATGAGGACGACTGCAATCAAATTAAGCCTCCACATCTCAAACTTCCCCTGAAGAATATCCCAACTTCATAATTTGCGGAGATCTTGGCTAAGAAGTCATAAAGGAGGATCCATCCTATCTCCTATATCAAAATAATAGACCAGCAACCAATCTACCAATGGACGACAGAAGCAAAGGTTTGCAAATGATGCTCGCAATGGGCTATGATAGAAACCCGAGACTTGGGAAAAACTACAATGGGCTTCTAATACCCATCATTTCAAAGAAGTGAATGAGAAATCTTGGCCTTGGATGTACCCCTCTGAGTATTACCATATGTGGTCGAAGTCCTCCAGTTAGGAAAGTCAAATCCCCTCAGGAATCAGGAGCCAAACTTCGCTTGCCCGTATCTATAGGACGAGTCATAGAGAACTTCACATTTGACATAACTGATGTTTGTACTAGTAGTAGTGATAATGAGGATCCCATAACTAACCTATCCATGCTCTTCGAGGACACTACCCTTCTCATGATTAACACTATGTCATTTGAGTCCACTGACCACCCAAACCATGAAATCTATCTAGTTTACCCCCAACTCATCGATTATGACCAACAAGGACCGCCAATTCTTGACACAGTAAAAAATGATGAGGCGCTCTTAGAACTCATGGGACTATGAGATAATATTCCATGTGGGGATCATAAAGCAGGATTCGTCATCAAGCTGGATACACATGCACATTATGGGGAAACTATTGAATCCCTCAGTCGCAAAAGTGAAAAACTAAGAATAATCTCTAGGTCCTTGAGTGAAAACCATACTGTGGCATTCTCCAACCCGAAAATAGTAAAAAGAAAGGATGCATCCGATGGTGAAAGCCTCTCTGAGGCACCCAAGGATGGGGGATTCAATCTTCCTCCCAAAGCTTTACACCAAGAAAAATCAGCAATCCTAGCCGAAAAATGCAATCCGATTAACTTAGGAACAAAGGAGACCTTGCACATCAGATTCTATGCAAAGTCATTACTATCAAAGGAACAAGAGCTCCTAGAATCCTTCTTGAGAGAAAGACAAGTCAATTTTGCATGGAGTTATGTATACATGCCCGAGCTCGATCCAGAGATTGTGGTTCATCATCTAGCAATGTATCCTAAAGCAAAGCATGTTCGACAAAACATGAGAAAAATGCATCCTCAGATCACCCTGCTAGTCAAAATGGAATTGAAAAAGCTACTCAACGCAGGATTCATTCGGCCAATAGACTATCCAGAATGGGTGTCAAATCTGGTTCCTATTTCAAAACCAGATGGGAGCATCTAAACCTCCATGGATTTCAGAGACCTAAACAAAGCATGTCTGAAAGATCCTACCATTGACATGATTGTAGACATGATGGAATGACATGAGATGCTTTCTCTGATGGACGGTTTCTCTGGGTACACCCAAATAATGATTGCTAAAGAAGACCAACACAAAATGGTCTTCACTTGTCCATGGGGGACCTACTGCTGGAATATGATTCCATTTGGTCTAAAGAATGTTGGGTCTACTTATCAAAGATCCATGCAATTAATCTTCCATGACATGATCCACAAAACTAACAAAACATCATGTTGATGACACACTAGCAAAATATAGGAAGAGGAAAGATCACATAGCAACCTTGAGTGCTATTTTTTACAGGCTAGAGGAATATAAAGTCAGACTCAACCCAAAGAAGTGTTTCTTTGGCACACAGTGAGGAAAGCTACTGGGCTACATAGTTTCAATGAGGGGTATTGAAATAGATCCAGTAAAAGTGAAAGCAATCTTAGAGATGGAGGCACCAAAAACATTGAAACAATTGAGAGGTCTCCAAGGGAGGCTTTCGTCCATCTGTAGATTCATCACACAACTAGCAAACAAACAAAACCCATATTCTCATCTACTTCACAAGGGAGTAGTGTAAAAATGGGATGCCAAGTGTGAGGAATCATTCAACAAAATCAAAGAATATCTACTCACACCACTAGCCCTCATGCCACTGATCCCAAGAAATCCATTAATCCTCTATGTGTCAACAACAATAATAGCCCTTGGAGCACTCCTAGCTCAATACGATGAAAATAGGATAGAAAGGGACATCTACTATATCAGCAAAACAATGGTCGGGCATGAGTTAAACTACTCATTCATTGAAAAAGTATGTCTAGCAGTAGTGTTTGCTTCATAGAAATTTAGACATTACATGTTGGCACACAAAATAAAACTCATCGCCAAATTCAACCCCCTAAATTACCTACTATCAAAAGAAATGCTCACAAGAAGGATGGCTAAATGGGTTATGATACTATCAGAGTATGACATTAAATATGTCGAGCAGAAAGCAATCAAAGGTCAAGTCATCATAGATCAGCTTGCGGAAGCACCCATCTATTCACAGAATTCACTCATATAAGAATTTATGGATGAATCCATCTTCAATCTCAGCATAGCCGACCACTGGAAACTCTACTTTGGTGGTTCCTACGTGCAGCATGGATCAGGAGCTAGTGTCTTTTTTATCACCCCACAGGGGGACTGTATACCTAGATCCTACAAATGGACATTTCCCTACACTAACAACATTGTAGAGTATGAGGCTTTAACTATAGGTCTCAGAATAGTAGTGTAGTGGCACATCACGACCCTCAAAGTATATGGGGACTCCCAGCTGATAATAAATCAAGTGAACAATGAGTATCAAACAAAGGATGATAAGCTGACTCCATACAAAAATTTAATAGAGAGCCTCAAAGAATCATTCATTGATATCACATTTGAGCAGATTCCTAGAGCCAACAATAGAGCAACAGACATTGTGGCAATGATTGGATCCTTACTGGACATCCCTCACAATGTCCCAAAACATGAATTTTTGGTAGAGTAGCTTCTCGTTCCAGCATTTGAGGTACCAGAGTCAAAATTCGTGTGCGAAATCATTGGTCCCAGTGATCCCTAGTACCATGACATACCTACTTACAAATAGGGGTCTTACCTGTTGACTTACCCTCAAGCCTAAAAAGAACCTTTGTCAAGAAAGCATCCCGATTTGTCATCCTAGGAAACACCCTTTACCGTAGGAGCATAGAACGACCTTATTATGCTACTTAAATGTTGAGGAGGCATTGATTGCCTTAACTGAGGTGCATAATGGTATTTGCGGTTCACACTTGAGTGGAATGACCTTGGCCAAGAAATTGTTGAGGACAAGGTATTATTGGCCTACAATGGAAAGAGAAGCACATGACTATGTCAAAAGGTGCCTACAATGTCAGCAGTATGGGGACCTCATCCATGCTCTAGCTTACGAGCTTCATCCTATTGTCACACCATGGCCCTTTTTACAATGGGGGATTGATCTCATCAGAAAGATAACTCCCACCTCATCCAACGACCACAAGTTCATCATAACCACCATTGAATACTTTACCAAGTGGGTGGAAGCTATCTCCATGACATACATCATTTGAAAGTAGATATCAAAGTTCATATTGAACTACTTAATATGTTGATACGGTGTTCCCCAAGCTATTATCTCAGATAATGGGACACCATTCAAAAATCAGGAGGTTCGTGACCTATGTGATAAATTCAAAATCCAACATTATTTTTCCACCTCATACTATCCCCAAGGAAATGGCCAAGCAGAAGCCACCAACAAAACCATTCTAAAAATATTGAAAAAGATAGTCAATGATGCAAGTCATGACTAGAATCTGTAGCTAAATCCTGCCCTCTGGGCCTATCGAACTAGCATCCACACACCCACTGGTGCCACCCCATTCTCCCTGGTCTACGGATTAGAAGCCATATTTCCCATCGAGATCAAGCACCCGTCACTGAGAATATCATTGTAAAACCTCATCACAAATGAGGAATATTGAGTATCAAGATTGAATGAGTTGGAGCTATTGGATGAGCAACATATAGAAGCATTGAATCATTTGCAATTTTATCAAAATAGACTCAAGAGGAGCTATAACAAGAAGATCAAGAGAAAGAGCTTTCAAATTGGAGAACTGGTCCTAAAGGAGAATTAGAAGAACATCCCAAACCCAAACAACAAAGGAAATTTTGAACCAAATTGGTTGGGCCCATTTGTTATCATAGCAAGCTAGAATTCAAGGGCATATCAGTTATCAACAGCTAAAGGGGAACCTCTAGAGGAGCCCATGAACAACTCCCATCTCAAAAAATTTAATGCCTAATCTTTCAATGTATAGAACCAAAAGTACCAAAAAATTAGAAAAAGTCCTTAAAAAATGCTCACCTTGATGAAAACCTAGCAAACAGGCGTCTTGGTGACAACCAAAAAATTAGAAAAGCAAAAAAAAAAGCGAAAAAAATCAAAAAAGGAAAAACTGATCAAAAATAATAAAGAGAAAAATTGCCCTCTAGTGAAAACCACTTCAGTGGCACTTTGGGCAAGTACCTTGGTGAAAACCTGGAAAATAGGCAACTTGTGTAAATAAGCACTTTCCATCCACCAGGATCTTCATGGATTGCTCTGCATCATCCATCCATCACGATTTCATCATCCATCACATTCCATATCTCCATCCATCATCTACATCATAGCTTGGACCTGTGTTCATGTCATGATCCCTCCTAGTACTACTCAGCCCATCCTCAAGATCAGTTTGTCCTACATTTATCAGAGTAGTCTATTGCATCACATTGGGGGCATGTTCTCGTCGAATCAGATTCGTGTATATTCTTGAAGTCCCTAAAATCATAAAATCAAAAAATCCAAAAACATTCATAAAACACCAAAATCCAAAAACATCCAAAACATATCAAAATCCAAAAATAGGTCAAAAAAATCATTCAAAAAGTCAAAAATAGAGTCATCTTGTCGAACTATGGGTCTCTCAACCTTGAACGCATGCAAGTTTGATCTATGATCATCCCCTGAGACACTTAGGTTAGTCCTTTAGGAGTCTATCATAATAAACTAACAATCCATTTGTCCATATCTCATCAAATAATTGAGTCTATGTCAATTGAACTATGTGGTCTCTACATGTATAACGTAGGCAAGGCTAATATGTTGATCAGCCCTCGAGGCCCCTACGATAGGTCTGTAGGTTAGTCTCTTGGTCAAAATCTCATAAAACCCCAAAACATTTGAAAATTCAAAAAATTAAAACATTTGTAAAATCTGGAAAATACCAAAAACAACCTCAAAACATTTCGAAAAAGATCAAAAAAATTCAAAAAACCCAAAAAAATCCATCCATTCCCATCTCTCTTTCACCCACAATCACATCAACCATAATAAATCAATCATCATCCCCAATCTTTGGTGAAACAATCAGAAACAAGTTTGGCAATTCAAAAGTGAAAACTCGAAACGTCAAAATCCTAAGTCTAGGTTAGTACGTAAACAAGTTAGTCAACTCTTTGTATCAATAGCCTATCATCTTTATACCTTGATGCATCGTACCTATGTTTGTTATCAAACATAAGGTAATTAGCCCTTTGAAAATCCTAACTCCTCAGCAAGAAAATCATCAACATCATCATCATCTCTTGTCTTGTTGGAATCTTTTGATTTCTTCTATCTCTTGTTTTTTGCGCTAATAGTGGTACCATGATAGTTAATCGGATCATCATTATTATTGCATCCATCCTGCATCCATAAACTTCCAGCATATGTCATATTGCATAGCATATCATATAGAAACATATATTCCATTTCCATACATATATTCTAAAGCATTATATAAATCATTCATCCCATAAAACATTTGCATCATCATAGGCATAACATAAATCATCCCATATCATAAGAATCATTTACATCTATCATATCATTTGCATTTGTCATACCATAACATTGCATTGCATCTTTAAGAATCCATTACACTATCAAATACACTATACAACATTTGCATTCATATAACATTATACCATCCATCATTTCATAATATAGATTTGTTAGTCTAAGCATCTGCATAGCATAACATCCTACATAATCATCATAAAAAGTACATAAAAAGATACAAAAAAAGAAATGGATCCATCCATCAACATCTGCATAATCACTGCATCACATCATAACAACATATCATCATACATCACAATGCATAAAATAGGACAAAACATATCACATCAAAATCATCATTTCATATATCATCAAAGGTACTGTCATGGTACAAAAAATTGGATCAATGTACATGTGTATGTAAAAAGTACAAACAAGCCCATAGGGCACCAAAAATATCTCATCCTTGATCAAAAGTGAAGGCCTAGCCCTACTGGTTGTTGCCCTCACCACCTACCCTCTCTCCATGCTCCTCTACTGGTCTGAAGTTGGTCCTATGTGAAAACTTTGGGACTCGGCCTGGCCTCAACATAGCCTAGTGGTAATGCATCTTGTAGTAATCGGCCTCCTAAATGGCCTCCCTATATGACCAAAGCGATATTGTGCTCCAAGTGGAAGAGGCAGCCATAATCTCTAACTGCTATTAGTGGCCCATCTCTGCTGCCTCCTATAGCTCTATGGCCTGCCTCTGCTGGATGGCCTAGTCCCGCTCTACCCTAGCTTGATCTCTCTCTGCTAGCAATTCTTTTACCTGGGCCTGTAGCTCTAAAATTTTCCCATCTCTCGGATCTAGCTATAGGGGTGGTTGTGCATGGGGTTAATCCTACTCCCCATCCCTAGGAGGCATCGAGATCCTATTTTGGTGTCTCAAATCTTACTCCTGCCAGTCCCGGTGTACCGGATCCTACTCCTGCCTCTACTCTCCAACCTGTGGATCCCTGGGTGGTTAGTCTTGTGGCCTATGATCCTGAACTGGTTCATCTAGTGTTGGCCCTCTGCCTCCCCGATCCTAATCTTGTCCTCCCCGGCCTCACCTTTCCCCTCTGCCTCTTGCTCTACGTCGAGCGGATGGTGTCCTTGGCACTGTCAATCGTAGAGGCAACCTGAACCAATCTCGATATGCCTATGTGGTCCTAGGATCTGCCTCCCCCTGGTCATATGGCCACGACCTGGCCACCAGGTACATGAAGCTTTGTATTGCCTCATGGGCAGGTATGTATTGGGCCCAAGAACCCTGGCTCACTGTCCTCACAAAGATGGCCATGTATTGATCATCTGGTCGATCCTGAGCCTCTCCAAACTATCATTGCACCCTACTTGGAAGGTACATCTCCAACATGGTATGATCTCGCCCCTACATGATTCTGTTCGAGTGAGCAAAGAATAGTTGTTCTACATCATCAAACCATGCAAGTTGTCCAAGGTACGACCGCCATCTGAATACTCAAAAATCATGAAGGACCCTCCTCTAGTGAGGAATCGTGTGCTATCCTGTGTGTGTAAAAGAAAGGCCTCCTTTGTATTGCTAGACTACTAGATCATCTAGCTCCATCAAGATTGGAACAACTCTCGGTCGTAGCACAAGAATGTGCTCCCATGCCCAAATATGTAGGAGTGTGACTCCCACTCCAAGTGCTCTGCCATCTAGGTAGGAAAACTCATGAAGATCCCTATATAGTGAGACTAGAAGAACTAGGCCCCACACAAACAATGTTGGTCATCACCGAACCATCCACTCCCAAGCAAGCCCCATCCTAGACTGAAATATTGGCCCGACCGATCTAGTGCGACAAGACTTGATATGATCATTGCAATCACTAAACGATAGGGAGAGGTGAGAGAACTATGCCACTCCAGCTCAATCTACCCCTCGCAAAATAAAATATGATCCATCTCAAACAAATCATAGCAAGCCTCCTTCCCAGCATCCATGTCATAGATCACTTGCTTGCCATGGATGGGTAATCTTAGAATCTACCACACATCCTCCAATGTGATTGTGGCCTCACTCGTTGGAAGGTGAAACGAAGACGTCTCACTATACCACCTCTCGGAAAGTACTATCATCATGCGCAAGTGCATCTATACGGGTAGTGCGTAGGTGATGTACCAGAGCCCCATCTCTCCTAGGTACTCCTGTTCCCTCTTGTTCAAATCACGCAAGTACCCAAAAATCTCTCACAACCTATGCTGGCATGAGTAGATCTCCCTCGCCTCCTCTTGCATTAAGAAAGTCATCGTGTTAGAAATCATCAAAAAAAGATTGATCCTGGCCTATCTCAGTGTCCCGAAGATCACTCCAGTGTCGCTACCTATGAAGGTAGTGTAGTTTGCAAGTTTCAAATTGCGTCGTTAGAAGCCTTCAAACTCCCAAATTGCACTGCGACGTCCCAGTTTGCAAAGGTGGCCCAATTTAAACTCAAACCCTAACTCTAAAGAGCACTGTGATAGTGCAATCTGCAAAGGTGGTGGAGTTTGCAATTTAACCCTAAATTTTAAACTCCACCATAGCGTTGAAACTTGGGATGGCGGCATAGTTTGAACATCAAGTGTTGCACTTCAAAATTTTAGTGGGCCTATATGGCACCGCTCCTAAAGACCTAGTTTTTAAACATCATAAATGCACGCGTAAATCAAAAAATAAAGTTGGGTCAAGTTGACTCACTAGTGGTCTAGTGTTGGGAAGCCTCTAGTATGTCTAGACTTAGTCAGAAATGTGCATAGGGAGCTGTCGTAGCGCCATCTCGTCAAGGTGTTAGAGCTAAAAATCACAAAATCTCCTAAGGTTAAATGTGAAAATGAATTGGAAGTGGCCCCTTGAGGCCTATTTAAGCCTGAAAATTAGGGTTTTCTGACCCCATTTGGCAGTCTTGTTAGGGTTTTGGTCCCCCAATCCCATTTTTGTCCGTCCAAAGGCCGTTTTTGCACCATTTTTTTTGCATTTTACCTCATTTTTTGACCTCCTAGAGCCTTTATGGACCTGCCGAGCACCTTGTCCTCTTTTTTTTGCGAGATCATCCAAAAATTAGAATTTTCATCCAATCTCTTGAGGGCACAATATATCGGCATATTTCTCTTGCCAAGGTAGCATTGGGGAAATTTTTGGCTTTTGATCAAGATGTTTTATTCTTTGAACCAACACAACAAGTACTTTGCTTCAAAGAGGAGCAAAATGTAGACATGGAAAATATACCAACATACCTAATCATGATTATTAACACCATTTCATTCTAAATCATCCCTCAGTCTAACCATTTAATCAAATACCTTTATTTGATTAAATTCATCAATTTTCCTCTCTTAATTAAATAAATCATTTTATCTAATTAAGTCTTTCTCTCTTGTTAATTAAATCAATCTATCTAATCTAATTAATCCTATGTTCATATTTAATTAAATAATTCCATTTATTTGATTAAATCTCTAAATTCTATTTCTTAGATTAAATAAATTAAACCTTGTTTAATTTAAGTTAAAATCATCCCCTTTAGTTAAATAAATCAAAATACTTATTTAACTAAGTCTAAAATCACATTCTTCTCATATTTGATTTAAATAAACCCACAAATCTAAGTCAAATTTGTCACATCATCTAATCCCTCATTAAATTAATTAGCCCTTGATTAATTTAATCCTGATTCATGTCCCATCCTCTAGCTTTTTCCACTTGCACATGAAAATAGATTTAATTCATTTATTAAATCTCTATTTTCTCTCAACATGGCATAATGGAGGAATATTCTCTGAAATTTATATTCAAATCCAAGTGCAATTTTTCCTTCCAACAAGGATTTTACTTCACCTAATAATTCCTTTTTCCTTGATCCAAGTGGCATTTAAAACAATCATTTTCCCTCTTACATGTCATTTCACTAATTTCAAATATCACCTAATTGCATTTATGGGCATATTCATCAAAATGTGCACATCCTTCATCCATCCATCTCTTGACAAGTGGAACCTTTCTATTGGTTGAATTTTAGTCCCACATTGCTTCATTTTGGGCATTTCTCCAACTTTTCAATCTATAAATAAGAGGCTTCATTCCTCATTTAATCATCCACAACTTGAGTAAAATTACTATACTCAAATTCATAGTAATCTGCATCCATCTCATTGAGTTTTATAGCTAGGTTATGCAGATTTTCATCTTGGAGCACACTTCAATCATCAACAAAGTGGATCACTCTTCATCGCCAATCAACAAAGCTTGCATAGGATTTGGGAAAGGGCCAATTTCCACTTCAAATTGGCACCAAATCCCCCAAGAGTTTAAGAGTTTGTATTGCATTTGAATAGGATTTAATATCTTTGGCTTATACTTTTTTATGTTCTTCATTTCATTTCCTTTTTATTGCAATTTGAATGGATTTCTTGGGGAATCATGATACTAACTTGCATTTGATCTAATATGGTGCTTGTTTCTTATGTTTGTGCAGGTTGGGAATCTTATTTCACAGTATCTACTAGCTAGAGCTCTAATTAGCTCAATATCAACAAACACATTAGGAACTATCAGTTTACCCATATCAAGATTCCATGGGTTCGATACCGGGACCCCTTCATTTCTATTCTTTTAAAAATACCAATATAAATTCCACCTAGACCGAAGAATTATTGGATCTTTGCACCCCTGAGCTAAATCCTTACAGACCCCCTTGTAACCTTTATTGACTGAAGAAGGTAGTAGTGCAAGTAATGGTGACTGTAATGAAGCTTTATTGGGTTTTTCCTCTTTTTTAGTCCTTCCGTTTTCTTAAGTGCCATTGCTTAAAATTCAATGTGTTGTGAGTAGAACTTACCCAAAATATTGCTTTCCCTAAAGAATTATTTTGATTGTCACACCTTGAGCTCACCTATACTCATCTTTTCTCACCACGATCAAACAAATTCACAATCTACTTTGTTTAATTATCATATCATGTTGTATTAATTCCATATTATTCAAATCCCTCACTCCGAGATAAATTTCATATTTTGATGTTGATTGATGTGACTGGCCTTCAATTAATGCTCCAATGGCTGATTACTATGCTATAGCTCATTACCCTTCATTCTCTATGGTACCACGGTATATTTTTTTTACTTATCCCCTCTATTCTGCACTACCACTCACTTCTTTGGTTTACTTGGTGGTATTGCAATGTATACTTAGTATTCTACCTTATATACTGCTTTACCACGGAACACCTTCCGACCTTTTGCATTATAGCAGTTCTCCCTTATGTGAGTTCTTACTTTACCACTCTACCACAAGCTTCACTCTAACCCTCCGCAATATAGCAGTTCCCTTTGCTAGTATTGATAATGACCCACTCTACTACGGTCTAGGTATCAACCCTCCTCGGTATAGCGATAATATGATATACTACTAACTTCTTACTGTGCTACCGTGAGTTACTTTGTTGGAAGCCATGGTAAGGAGGTAGAAGGAAATGTGCATATGGGTTATCAAGCATGACACCGGTATGGCAGTAAAAGGCTAATTTGAATTTGTGGATGGCAGAAACATAAATTTTATGAGAATACTGAGAGAGGCCCTTGATTTTACATGACAAAAACAACATAATTTTATGTGGAAATTTTTGTTCCAACAGCGGCTCCAGTTGGGGATGAGTGATTTATTGATCACTACAAGAATCTAGAATCTTCTGGAAGAGCATATCAGACCCTTAGGGATTATGGAAATGGATTTCTGAAGAGGACATAATGAAAATGGAGGTGGATGAATATGAAAATGATCCTATATTACTGTACATGGAAAGAATTTTTTTGTTGTTAAATGAAGGAATTTTAGGATTATCCATGTACTGGAAATTCCTATTCCTTTTGATTCCTTAAACTACTATGCATGGAGAAAATTATTTTAAGAGATTTTTCAAGAGTTGTCCATGCATTGGCAACCCTTAATCCTCTGTGTTTTTCAAGAGAAGAAATTCTTTAGGAATTTCCCATGTACAGGCAACTCTTGTTCCTCACCAGACATGTTCTACAAATAATATGAATCTTCTCCCCCTTTTCCAATGATAAAAAAGGGCCCTAACCATAAGGCTTCAAAAATTTTGTGCTTTCCCTTCTCCTGACATCTAGCTTTCCACATCAATACTAGTTCATTCTCCTCAAATTTTCTATCTTTAGCCTTTTTATCAAATAAATATTTCATCTGTGACTGCAACTTCTCAGTTTTCTTTTGAGCCATTCTCCTTATCTCATCAAGCTCTGCAAGCTACTCCATTCTTTCCTCCTTTGGCTCTAGCTTGTGTTCCATATACCAGTTTGAATGGAGACTTTCCAATTGCCTTCTTCATAGTTATCCTGTCTGCCCACATAGCCATTCTCAACTTTGAATCCAATGCCTTTTTGTTTCCATCCAACATCCTCCTTATGATCTTCAGAAGAATTTTAAATTGCTAGACTTTTCCTAACCATTTGCTTGTGGGTGGTATGGAGCTGCATAAGAAATAGTAATGCCATATGTACTGCAGAAATTTCTAAACTCATCAGACCTAAAACACATCCCATTGTTTTTAACCAATCTTACTAGCATACCAAATATGGTTAGAATATTCTCCATCGGGAAATTTATTACCACCTTGCTCGTGGCTTGTTTAGTTCGGATGGCTTCTACCCACTTAGTGAAATAATTAGTAGCTACCAATATCCACTTATGTCCACCGCTTGAATTTTCTTTTATTTCTCCAATAAAATCAATTCCCCACTGATGGAAAGGGGCTTCTACTTGTAAAGGTCTGAGTGGCAAAGCTCCCTGATATTTCATCTTCCCTGAAAACTTTTGGAAAGTTTCACATCTTACGTATGAAAAAGAATCATTAAATACCTTAGGCCAATAGCAGCCTGCTTTGAGAATCTTGTGTGCAATCATTTTAGCAGAATAGTGTCCACACACTCCTTCATTTATCTCTCTCAAGACTTGTTTAGCTTGTGATTCATATAGAAACAACAATAGCATCCCATCCTTGTTTTTCTAAAACAAATCACCCTCTATGAACACATACTTATATGATTGCAACTTCAAATTTATCCTTTGGTTATCATTCAATCCTTCAGGGCACTTCATGTGTCTAAGATAATTAACAATTTTTGTGTACCAAGAAGTATGCTCAATGCTTGCAACTGCATTATGCTCACTCTCTATATTGCAGATTTGATTTGCTTCAATATTTGTCTCTTCCACCAGCTTAGCCAAACCCTGTTCCCTCACTAATTTAGTGATCTGAATCTCCATATCAAATTCTTGGATCTTATTAATCCATCTACATCTCTTCCTTGTTACTTCTATTTGAACCAAAATATCGTTTATAGCTACATGTGGGACATAGGAAATTACTTTGGCTCCAACAAGATATGGTCTGAAAGCATTTGTTTCTTTGACCAGTGCAAAATCTTTCTTTTCCATAATGTCATACTTCAACTCTAACCCCTGCAATGACTTGCTGAAAAAGGAAATAGGTTGCTCATAACCCTCATGATTCTCCTGTAACATGACAACAACTATAGTATAGAATGAGGCAAATGAAAATATTTGAAAAGGTTTAGAAAAATTGGGATACTTTAGGATAGGGTCTTCTTTGATGGCCTTATTTTTTTATAGAAATAAAGGCTTTTAAGGCTTCTACAGTCCAGTCTAGTTTTTCTCCTTTTTTCAACATTCTAGATATGGGTTTCACAATCTTAGCAAAGCTAGACACAAATCTCCTAGGTAACAAAATTAATCTGCCCAAAAAATGATTAGATGGCTTTGACAGTATTGGGGATGGGGATTTTATCTATGGCTTCTACCCTTTCAGGGTCTATTCTAATCCCTTCTTTTGATACAATATTCCCTAAAAGTTTACCCTCTGTAACAACAAAATGACATTTTTTAGGGTTCAGACTTATACCATATTCCAACACTTTGATGAATATCTTTTCCAAGTGTTCTACATGATCTTCATCCTTTTTCGAATAAGCAATAAGGTCATCTTCATACACCACCATTATGGCATTGATCAAATCTACAAATGCCACATCCATGGCTCTTTTGAAGGTCTCCCTTGCATTTGTGAGGCCAAATGGCATTCTCACATAAACATATGTCCCCCATGGGGTGGTAAAGGTTGTCTTATATTGCTCAAATTCCTTAACCTTTACTTGATTGTAGCTAGAAAACCCATCCATCATTGAAAATAGCTCACATCCTGTTACTTTGTGTAATATAGCTTCAATATTAGGGAGAGGGTAATTATCTTTCAAGGAAGCAACATTTAGATTCCTTAAGTCTACACATAGTCTGATATCCCCATTCTTTTTTCTCACTGGAACTAAGTTTGAGACCTATGTTGAATGTCTAATGGGTTTGATAATTCCCCCATCTTTGACTTTTGCTAATTCCTCCCGCATCTTTGGTTCGAGCGTTGGGTTAATAGGCCTTTTTTTTTGCCTAAATGGCTTTGAATCTAGTTTTAGCGGGATCTCATGTTGAAATAAATCCTCCCTATATGCCTTAAGATCCTCTTAAGACCATGCAAACACATGTTTGTATTTTCTCAATAATGTAATCAACATTATCCTGATTACTGGGCTTTTTTTTTTTCAATATATACCTTTTTTTGTGTTAACTCTGTCCCCAGATTGATTTCCTCAATATCCTTCATTTTGACTGGTGTTTGCTTCATGAGGGATTGATCATTTCCATCATATACTCTTTCCAACACCACTATCCCTTTGGGAAGCTTATTAGTTTTAAGTTGCAATACCTCTTTCCCAAACACAGTCTTCTTTCCATCTACTTCCTCTACAAAAGCATTGAAGTCAATCTCTTGTGCCTCATATTGATCTATGCAATGAAGAAATATAAGAAGGTTGACATCATCACTGAAAAATTGCTAGCTGAATATGTTGTCAAGAATAGCAGGTCTTGTTTTTAATTCAATTTTAGATACTCCAACTAGTGTAATATCATCTCTTCTCAATGCCACAATAGCTAGAAAATTTACCATTATATTTTTTGATATGTCTATCCACTTAATGGAGAAAGCATCAAATAATTCAATTGTGTCCTATACAAAATTCCTATACTACTTTAACCTTTTGTGTTTCACAACATATTTTGACTTAACTTGTGAAACAAATAGTTCAAAATCCCCTAGAATAGATAACAATTTGATCTTATGTTTAACAACCATGTTCAAACCTATTAGCAAAGATTCATATTTTGCTCTATTGTTCATACAATCAAATGCCAGCAGAAATGAATATTTGAATGTAGTCACCTCAGGAGAAATAAAGACTATCCCTACTCAATTACCCTCTTGGTTGTATGCTCCATCAAAGTACATCTTCCACACACCATGTTGACTATTTGAAACATGTTTTTCAATTGGGTCAGTGTTAACTAGCTCAGGCTGAGATGGTTCTATTCTAAAATTCCCCAAACCTACATCACATAAACAATTTAATTGATCTTAGGGCACGTAATCTACAGTCTGATTCATTCTAGGTTCCCTATATAATTTGACGTCTTTACCATCTATTGGTATTGTTGCATAGGAAAAATCAAATTGCACATTTCCCCCAACAGTTGTCATCCATTGTCTTGAAATAAGCATTCCAAAGTGAGGATTATCAATCATAGTTATATATATGTTATAGGTTGCTTGAGGATAAGCAGCCAGTTTTACTTCAACATCTTTCATAACACCAACTACTGGAATAGGTCTGTTTTCCATTGCATAGAATTTTCCACTATTAGTATCTACCCACATGCCAAGTTGTTTCATGAATCCAAGTGGCATAATGTTAATTGCAGCACTAGATTCTATCATGCAATTCCTCACCAATTTGTTGTTTACAAGTAATGTAGTGAAAAAGGGATCAACTTGTGGAGCATTTATCAGTGTATCCCCTAGACATACCTCAGGAATTTTCACCTTTTCTTGCTTATTGCTAGCCTTATTAACTACCTTGTTCTCAGGAGTTGTGTTTTTATCATTACCATTAGATATTAATTGAATGGAACTATCCCTATACTCCTTAATTTTCATCATTTCAAGTAGTGGGACATACATTTTTACCTAAGATAAAGCCTGAGTGAAGTCAAAAGAAGAACTTTTTTCTTTGATCAATTTCTTTTGTTCCAATGTTTCTTCTTTGTTTTCCTCTTTTTCCTTCTTATTTGTTTGATCAATCTTTTGTTTTTCTTTGTGTAATTCTTTACTTTCTTCTTTCTGGATAGGCTTTTGTTCCTTCTTATCATGTTTATTTTTTGTCTTCTTCAAAGCTCCTTGTGTTATTTCTTTGTCCTTTATGAATATTCCTCTTGGGACACCTTCCATTTCATTCACTATCCTATTTCTTAGCCAATACTTATTTTTAGCTTGTTCAATCACATAAATGGTTAGCTTGTTGGTTTCCTTTTTTGTTGGTCTCTTTCTATTACATTGAGAAAGTGTACCAGTAAGACATTTCTCTCCATTATTTTCTTCAGAATCAGACAAAACACGATGTTCTGCCATATGGATATTATATCTTTGGTTTGCAACATCATATTCATAACCTTCCTCCTCTGAAGATGAATACCTTTGTTCAATGGGGTAAATGGTTTGAGAGGCTAGATAGATTGTGTGGTCTTCTTCTTCATTGTTTATCAATACCTCTTCTTCTTGTAATTTATGAGCTATGATACAGTGATCTGGGGAATGTGGAGCATCACAAATTTCACACCAAAGACTGTTATTAACCATATATGCTCCCCTCTTCTTCAGGGGGTCTGAAGTTTCTTTGTTTCTAGGTATGTCCATCATAGTCTTTCCATCATTCCAATTTGTATTGTAAGGAATTTCATGTAACCTTGGCCTCTCACTTTTGTACACATTTTCTTGTCTATGATGAGGATTGTTGAATTGTTGAGGAACCCTAGGATTATCCCTTTTAACAACCATTCCTGCAACCTTCCTATTGTTTTTTATGGTTAATTTTATTTTATGAGCTTTATCTAGATTCCTAGAACACCTATTCCTAAGATCATATCCCGTTTTTGGATCAAATTCCTTCAAATAAATACTCAATGCTATAGGGTCTGCCAATTTTGACCCGGGTGGTATCTTATTCTGCAATTTGTTGAACCTTCGGTTAAAGTCAGAAATCAACTCATTCTGGTTCTTTTGGATGGTACTAATTCATGAAAGGAAAATCTTGGTGCACATTGATTCCCATATTGTTTATGGAATTGATCATGAAATTCTTGAATATAATCAATAGAAGATGTTGGTAAGCTATTGAACCAATCCCTAGCTTCCCCAGTTAAAGACATCATGAATAACCTCATTTGCATGTCTTCATGTTGCATCTCTAGATCTTTAATAAAGGCATTAAAAATCCTTAAATGTTCCTCAGTAGTAATTGCACTACTTCTTATAAATTTTGAGACTAGGCTTCTCCAACTGCTATCCATGGGGTAAGGACATAATTGAAGTCCTGCCAAGTCAAATTGTCTTATCATGGTTGTATACTGCTAGGGGAGGGGGTTGTGAGGATACTGATACTGATATAGTGGATTGTTATATTGTACATGGGGAGGTGGCACATATTGTTGACCATGAGATGGTTGGTCATTTGGGTGTTGTGATGGGTTGTGGGGTGGAACATTTGGTTGCTTGTGTTGATTCCCCATTTGATTATGTTGAGCCTTTGGTGGATTTGAAGGTCCTACATTATTGTTTCCTTTCCTATGAGGTGGTATATATCTAGAGAGATTAGCTGTCTCAGCATTAATTTGAGCTTTTTGTAGTTTTAAATCTTGGAGTTCCTTTATTATTTGGAGCCTCTTATGTTCATGTTCTACTTTTTCTCTCTCCACTTCTTGTCTCTCAAATTCCAAGTGTGCTTCTAATTCTTCCTGAGTCATGAATGCATAATCTCCTTCAGGGGCTACATTATTAATGGGCTCATTTTGGTTACCTTCCATCTTTTGATCATATTCCTACTGAATCTTAACTCTTTCAACCTCAAGTTTAGCATCGAATTCTTCTTGTTTCTGATGGTTATAAAAAGGGTTTCTTCTTTCTTTACGAGTACAAGGTTATCCACCTAAAATATCTCTCCATGTATCATAACGATCATATGTTTTACAGTGCAGTTTTGATGCTTTGTCCTTATTTGTTATGCACGTGTCATTAGATACCTTCTTACCCTTATCATCCTTATGTGGCCATTTACTATTGCCAGTAGGACTTCCTTTGTGTTGAGACCTCCTACCATGTAGTTTGAATTGTTGTGATGTTTTGATGTATACTTTGTTTTGTAAGAGTTTCCACTCACTTTCTTAAAAGTGAGAAAATGTTATAACTTCTTATTCCCAGTGGAGTCTGTAAGATTTTTGATTCTATAAAAAAGGCCCTGACTCTGAGTATACTCCCCAATGGAGTCGCCAAACTGATAGCTCTCAAAAATGCAGGTAAAATACCTCAAGAGGTTGTCAAACTCTTAGAATGTTTCAGGGTAACATATAAGGCCAAATGGTTTATACCTTCTTCTCAAGTGTCGCTAAAACCTAGGCGGGTACACCTATATTAATGAGGGATACTTGATTTGTGTTTATTCCCTAAAGCAATTTATCCACAAAGGAAAGTGGGAGTGGATAAATAAATTATTATTTTGGTATAGATTGTATAAGAAATATCAAAGAAATATGTTTAGTTAATAGATGTGGAATATTTAAAATGAAGTGAAACTAAATGATGGAATGTGAGAGACCGGTGCTCTTTCAAGTATATGGAATCAAATAGAAAGTTAAGTGACTTATAACTGGAAATAATTCTAACTATTTGACCTTTTTATGTTTATAACTTGTATAAATAGGCAGGGATGTAATTATCAGATTCTTCTTTAATAATCCAAAATAATAATTTGAAGTTGTGAATAATCAAGAGGATTTTAATCTTTACTTGAAAGACGCAATTAATTGTACCGCGTAGATACAACAAATGTGGACTGATAAATTGAAAATATGCTTGACATATCAATTTAAACAATAGAGAAATATCAAATATGGAGACAAACTAATAATATCTTCAATTAACTTAACAAACAATTGATACCAACATATGGCCACTGAATCAAAGATTTTTCATTAACTCCTTCAAAATTTACACATGCATCTTGGTCCTTTTTGATGTAAACATTGTATCAATCCCTATTCTACTGCTTCTTTCTACTATATTCTATCTAATACCTCCTTATGGTCTTGGTATCTCCTATTTATATGAGAGGCAACAAGCTTCAGACCAAAGGACATGAATTTTGATAACAAAACTTAATTGAAAAGATAAAACATATTAGAGATAACTAACACATGCCAATCTGTTAATCTTCGAGTAAGAAGCTCGTGGTAAACTAAGACCGCTAAGCTCTTACTTTATGATATGTTTTCCTCCTGATGATGTTGATCAATCTTCATCTGAGCCCAAATAATTTTCCTACCACTTGCTTATTGTTAAGTGGTTCGGCCACTTGAATTCTTGTGTAGCAATGAAGTTTGTAAGGTGACTCTTCCATCTACTATCAAGCAAGTTTTTGGCATCTACAGCAAACTTTGTGTAACCATTATCCAATGTCATAATTCCATCAAGAAAAGTGTGAAATTTCTCCAAATTCATATCACCATCACCTTCAATACATGGAAAGCATTGAGGAACCATTTGATCAAATCCATTCTTCCATTCATCCATATCCTTGAATTGTCCATCATCTCTAATGACCAAAGGATTGAAACTGTTTTTTATTGAATCAAATGAATTCCTTCTTTTCTATACCTTCTTCTTCATGTCAATCAAATACTTATGCTCATCAATAAATTCCTTCACCATCTCTTGAGTAGGCTTTAATCTTGGAGATGCATCAGGATCCCTCTGTGTTGCTTTGCATAAAGTGGTTGAAATATGGTAAGTGGGCTGCCATCTTTTATGTAATTCCTCTAAGATTGGGGAATTAGTATTTTTTTTTTTCTGGAGATTTCACCAAATGACTAAAACCCTCATGGACTCCACTTATCTTCTCTTTTAAAACTCCAACGCTATTCTTCAATATTTCCTTCAAGGTACTCAGGACATGTTGCTTGACATCATCCATATTATGTTTCTTCAATTTTTCATTCTCTTCCTTCAACTATTGGATTTGTGGATCTTCAACTAGAGTAGGTGGATGATAGAAAACTATTTCATCTCCTTTTACATATGTGGCTTGTTGCAATTGTTGCTTTAATCTAACGCCCTCAATGAGTAACTTATTCATTTCATCATTTGATAACTTGAGTCTCTTCTCATACTTTGTTATCTTCTTTTCCATGTTTTCTACTACATCCTTTGTAAACATGGTGGAGTGCATAGTTATGGTTGTTACTTCTATTGGAGTAGTGTCCTTAATTTTCTTGATGATTGCAGATCCTCTCATTTCCTTTACTACATCCAAAAGCCTTGGATTCCTTGTGTTCTTCTATTTTTCCACAGGGCAAAGGTTTGAGTGGTAGGATTGTATCCTGTGCTTGAGACTCCTTCTGAATCAAATTCTGCAACCAAGTTTGGATCATCCTGAGCTTTGATTTGATCTAGCAAAAATACCTTAGAGAGTTCCATTCAAGGTATGATTAGCATCTTACTATTTAGTAGCAACTCCCTTGCTTCTTTGGGAGTAATATTGATGTTATCAATATCCAATTCTGCCATTGTCTGGGCCTACACCTCTGCATACTTTGAATCATCAATCCCAATGAGGTTAATCTTTAGTCTATCATAAAATTCCTTCATTTTAATTTTTATCCAAAAATATTTGAATTCCCTTGTATGGATGAAATCATCATCCTCCATGAACTGCAGAGAAGTAATTATTCTCTCATCATCTTGTTTCTCATCCACAACTTCTTCTGATATTCTTATTTTTGGATCATGAGGCTCCAACATCTTTTGTTGCTCTGCCACCTCTTTCATCTCTACCAGAGTCAAGACTACTTCTTGTTCTTTATCACTCGACCCATAGTCAACTAGTGACTCAACTCTTTATTTCTTAGTAGGAGGTTCATCAGTTGGAGATGGAGGAGATGAAAGAACTAGTGAAGGATGTGGTGTATGTTATGTTGAGGCTATGGATGATGGTGGTTGGGTTGCAGATGGTAGAGCTTATTTCTCTTCTTGAGCCTTTTTATACGTTTCATCAAACTTACTAAGAATCAATTTCATCCTTTTCAACAAATATGGTTCTTCATCAAAGAACCCCTTGAACTTCTTATATTTTTCTTTCTTTTGGTCCTCCCATCTCATCATCATTAAACATTTTTTCCTTATTTCAAACACATATAAAAAGTGTACAAGGTTTCTTATCACATCCTCTTCTAGATCAAATACATGTGTTGTCACCCTCTTTGTAAGTAGGGTCCTCCTAATATTGTTGATATGACCCTCTCGATCACAAACTCTCAATTTTCCTGATCTGAGAGAAAAATTGGCTTTTATGAAACCCTACACTTCTTCCAATATATCTGATCCAACTGATAACTCCTCAAAAACTATCAATTCAAGCAAGAAAGTCCCCTTTCTCTGATTCTTCATGAGACTACACTCCATCCAAAGCATTTGTTAGATGAATTCTAAAAACAATACTCTACTAGGCACAAATTTTGGTAAGACATGTGGGGCCTGATCACAACCATACACCCTAATGATGGTATATTGTGGCATCAAAAACTAATCAACATAGTTGTGTATGAAAACCTAGTCTAGTTTGTATTGCAGAGGTCTCATAACCTCCATTAAAGATTGTGGTAGCCTTGGTGTAGGAGAACCAAGGGCATCAATTAGTCTGATGGCAAAGCCATCTCTAAACACAATATAGTCAGCTTCAGGGCACCTACTATCGCAAACATAGCACCAATTTTGCACTACGAGCATAATTCCATTTTCATGTGTGCTCATCTTCATCCTTTTAGTCCACTTTGTTTCATTTTGAAAAAGAATTAAATGACACAGTAGAGAATATTTTCTGAAATTGATAGGGGTCTTAGCTTCCCTAACCTATAATAGACCTTCATGAATTTTTTCCTCAATGATAGAATCAAAATCAAACTCCACATTGGATTTAGGGTGTTGGATAATCATTGCCATCCTCATCAATCCAATTAACATATTGTCTTTAGCATCAAATCCAAGAATTTGGCATAATACATAATAGGTGTCTTTGAAATAAGTCTGAAAGTCAGACACTAGAAAGGGTTCAACCTTTGAAGATGGAATAGGAAGGATTCTATTTTTTTCACCCCTTTTCATGTGCATGGGGATTTCATCAATTCTATAAGTCCTCTTTAATCTTTTGTACTCCTGCTCTAGTCTCCCCAAATCTATTTCTATGACAGCCTACTTATTTAGGTCAAAACATCTAATTATAGCTTCCCTAGAGATATCTACCAGACATTGTCCATCTGTGAGGCTAACAACTTTTGACGGGGCATGGTATCTACTAGCTAGAGTTCTAATTAGCTCAATATCAACAAACACATTAGGAACTATTAGTTTACCCATATCAAGAGTCCATGGGTTCAATACCGGAACCCCTTCATTTCTATTCTTATAAAAATACCAATTCAAATTCCACCTAGATCGAGGAATTATTGGATCTCTGCACCCCTGAGCTAAATCCTTATAGACCCCCTTATAACCTTTATCAACTGAAGTAGGTAGTAGTGCAAGTAGTGGTGACTGTAATGAAGATTTCTTGGGTTTTTCCTCTTTTTTGGTCCTTACTTCCATTTTCTTAGGTGCCATTGCTTAAAATTCAATGCGTGGTGAGTAGAACTTACCTAGAATATTGCTTTCCCTGAAGAATTCTTCTAACTGTCACACCTTGAGCTCGTCTATACTCAACTTCTGTCACCACGATCAAACAAATTCACAATATTTTTTTTTGAATTATCATATCATGTTGCATTAATTCCATATCATTCAAATCCCTCACTCTAAGCTAAATTTCATATTTTGATGTTGATTGATGTGACTGGCCTTCAATTAATACTCCAATAGTTGATTACCGTGCTACCGCTCATCACCCTACATTCCTCCGCAGTACATAGTTTTTACTTATTCCCATTATACCGCACTACCACATACTTCTTTGGCTTACTTGGTGGTACCGCAGTGTATACTTAGTATTCTACCTTATATGCCGCTTTATTGTGGGTCACCTTATGACCTTTCACGGTATAGCGGTTCTCCCTTATGTGTGTTCTTACTTTACCGCTCTACTACGGGCTTCACTCCGACCCTCCACAGTATAACGATTCCCTTTGCTAGTACTGATAATTACTTGCTCTACCATGGGCTAGGTATCAACCCTACGCGGTATAGATGTAATATGATATACTGCTAACCTCTTACCATGCTACCGTGAGTTACTTTGTTGGAGGCCACGATAAGGAGGTAGAAGGAAATGCACATATGGGGTGATCAAGCATGACAACAGTATGGCGGTAAAAGGATAATTTGAATTTGTGGATGGTAGAAACATAAATTTTATGAGAATACTAAGAGAGTCCCTTGATTTTACATGACATAAACAACAGAATTTTATGTGGAAATTCTGGTTGCAATAGTTTGCATGTCCCTTCTTAGTGATGATAGCATACAGATCCTAGGAAGTGTGAACTATTTTATCCAATGTGTGGTTTTCTAATTTCATGTGGCGTGTCTTCTTTTTGGTGATATTATGATTTATATCCTTCAAGAGCATGAACTTTCTAAGCATATGGCATTCCTCTAAGTAGTAATGCTACAGATTGCATTCCCTAAGTTGTGAATCTTTTATCCTTGACTAGTCCTCTCTTGGAGAGATTAGGCACGATGTTCCCTAAGTTGACACCTTACATGCATTAAGAAAAACCCCTTTGAACACACCTTATCTTATTTTCATTTTGTTCATGAGTGCTTAGCATAACAAAGCTTGCTAGCCTTATGAAGATCAAAGTTCATGTTGGGTGGTTCCTTATCGAAATTATTAGAGGTATAACTTTGGTATGGTTAGTACAATGGAAGCCTATAGATATGACATGATTTTCTCATTGTACGGTGAGAGTCTATAGATCTGGCATGAATTTCTCACTTAGCCACTTCTTGGGGGCTCGCCTAGTGTACATTAGACTACACTAGCCCATGTGAGTGCATGTTTGTTTGTATAGTGGACAATGAGTTCCACTTGTAATTTTTTTTGGACAGATAATTGAGGCTTGATCCACATAGATTTGGATAAATAATCAAGTCTAGATCAACCCCTTTTTTTTTTCTTTCATTCTTTAAAACTTTGGCATTGTATGTTTATGTATATTGTCTTACTACTTCATATCATACATCTTGTGTGTGTCCCTTTGTTCTTATGTTGGTTTGACATGGTATCTTGGATCCAAGGGGCTTGGCCACCTCCTTGATATTTTTCATCCTATCCCATCAACACTAGTGCACTTGGATCTCTCTTGACACATATTTGTCTACTTTAGTGTAAGTTTTATGCAAGGTCATCCTCTCACTAAAGTGGGGACTAAATGTAGTGTATAAAAATGTATCCTTTTACATTTTCACTTTGTTTGGGACCCTCGACGAAAATGGACTTAATAATGCCTTAATGTATTGTTGAAAAAGTATCCCTTTACATTTTCACACTTGTGTGGGCCCTCTTAATTAAATTGTACTTAATTATGCCTTAATAAGCCCTATTTTACATCTACAAGCTTGTAGTGATGGAAAAAGTATCCCTTTTTCCTTAATTTGGGAATAATTAATAAATTAAAATGAACCTAATATTGCCTTGATTTATTGTTGTAATATTTTTTACGCGTTGACATTAAGTTAAGGGTCCTTTTAAGCTAAATGTACTTAATTGTGCCTTATTTAGGGTGTTGTAAAGAATATCTTTACACTTTCACAATAGTCTAGGGATTTATTAATTAATTGAGGTTAATTTTCCTTAATTGGCCCCTTTAATTCAAATCCAAGCCTAATTAAATGTAAATTTCAAGGGATATAACCTAACATTCATAAATGATATAACACAACACTTAATTTTTGAAGGTGTGTATCCTAGATTAGTGACCTAGGACCCATTTTCCACCTAGCAAATGGGTCCTCACTAGGTACTAGGACCCTATTTTCACATGATATTTCACATTGTCCAAAGTGTGTCCTAGCTAAGTGAGCTAGAACCCATTCACCACATGGCGAATGGGTCCTCACTTAGACCTAGGACCCCCCCTTGGAATATGTTTTTGGCGATATTTTAATGATTCCAAATCATAGATTTGATGTCGTCTTGTGACATTTGAATCTCGGGATTTAATGATAAGATTTGTATAAATACAAGGTTATTGCATTATGTTTTATCCTAAGAACCTAAGATTTTCATGAGATCAAGAATTTTTTACAAGAGCATTGATAGAGCACTCAAGAGAAATTTCTAAGGCATTCAAGGGTAGATTTATAGAAGATTATTGCAGCAATCAAGATTCATTCATCATGTCAAATATTTAATGCATCATGCATATTGTTGAGCTAATGTGTTGATGTACCATTCAATATCAATCAAGCATTTCAAAGGCATTATCTCTAATTAAGTTTCAAGATCAAGATCTACATTCATTGAGGCCACTTCATGCAAGATTATTGATTTGTACTCCAAGGTTTCAATTGAGGTTTGGTGAGTTGTTACATATTGTTGTTCATTAATCATTCCTTCATGCATTTCTATTTCATCATAAGGCTTTTGTTACCAAAACGGGGTTTGACCAAGGAAAACCCCTATTCCCTAACAAAACAACATTTTTCTCTCCTTTAATGTGTGATTGCAGGTTTTAGGTTGAATATCTTTTGGAGAGCGAAATTGGAGAAAGTTGAAAAGTTTTCAAAGTTGCTACCTTTCTTGCAAAATCACAAAAACTGAGCTACACGTTTTATTTCATACTTTTTGACAGTGCATGACTAGGATGTGGAAGTGCAGACATTAAAGAATAGAACCTAGAAATTGATTTTCCAGAGCCTTAGCAAGGACCCATTTGTAGTGCCCCTCTGTGTTTGGCTCTTGCGTGAGGTATGATTAATTTTATTTGGGTTGTTTGAATAAAAAATGGGTTGATTTGGTTGTTTAATTAAATAAACAATGTTGTTAAGTGGGGGTATATGTTGTGTTTAGATAATTAAGCTATTAAATTAATCGATTAAATTATAACATGTTTCTACAAATAAATATAAAGATAATTATTGTTTAATGATTGAATTGAATTAATAAATTTAAAAGCGAGAAAATATTTAAAGAAAATAAGATATTAAAATTAGTATTTATTTTTGAATGAAGATAAATTATAAAGGGAGAGAAAAGAAATTGAAAAAGAGAGAAAAGATAGAAATATTTGCATGCAAAGCATGCATAACTTCGAAATATTGTTGAAAAGGAAACGAGATGTTTTATTATAGATTTTTGAGTTTTAATTAGAATTTTGTTTTCAGAACAAAACAGTTTTCTTTTTGGGGAGATTTTATTGGATTTTCGTTGTGGAAAAAGAAAGGATATTTCTCTGTAAGAAATTTCATGGTGGGAGGGGGAAAATTAGAAAATTAGTATCATGGGCTTTGCTGGTTTTCGAACAGAAAATTTTGCCTTGTAGACTATTTTTGTGAAATTAAGTATCTTTCATTGATTGTTTTTCGAAGATGAGGGGAAGCTTTCGCAAAAGCTCGATCTCGGTATCAACTCGTTCAATGTGTGTTCGACTCCAGACTTGATAAGTATTTTGGAGCACCACAAGATTGGGAGCTGAGTTTGGGTACATCTCTTTCTCTTTTCTTTTTGGAAGGATCCTTATCCGAAAATATTTGGTATGTAAGAAGGGTATTCTTAGTTTTACATGTATGGAGGCATTGGATTTTCTCTTGTTTATCTATATATAAATTAGTGGAAAACTCAGTCATTGCTTACTGATGCATTGTATATGGATTTTTTATTCTTTCCCGATATTTGACACTTAGATCTGCATGCTTTGGCAAGTCGATTTCTCTTGATTTCTAGTGATAAGTGCTTTGTTGGCAACTAACTATTTTTGTTTGGTTATTGTTTTCTAGCTGATGGGGATCTCTGAGTGTCGACATATATATTTGCTTTAAGTATCCAAAGCCTTTAAAGGCTAAGACTGCGTGCCTCCTCTCTTTACTGCTGACTGGGATTCGATGCCATTTATCTGAAATAGATATTGAAAGTTAGTACTATATTTCATTCATTCACCTAGCACCCATAATACATATATGCTTATCCTTTAATTTTAGGCATGATGGATAGAGTGCGAATTGCATATTGTTCTTGTTTTGCGAGGGAAACTCACTTAAAAAAATCCTCCATTTGTTTTAGTTAGCTCGTTGCCTTCAACCTCTGGGTGTTCGATCTGTAATTGCGTCCCCTTCTTTGTGTTGCATAAGAGCCTAAAGGTCGTTCCTTTTATCACCTTTCTTGTGTAGTTCGCTGCATATTAAATGTCGTTGGCATTCGATATGAAGAAATTACTGGTTGAATTCCTTGGTTTTTGTTACGCTTCGTTTCCCTATTCAATACTCGAATCCAGGAAAACTTATAGGTGCTTTCATTAGGCATTCAATATGTAGTGGTATCGAATTTCCATGCATTACATCAGTAAATGGTTTGCTATTGGTATTATGTTATATTTAGATATACGTAGGTATTGAACTTTACCATGATATTTCGATAGGAGACATCATTCTCCTTGAGCCCACTTGCACGTTGATACTCTCGGCCTTCAATCGAATATGAATCATAGGCACCACAGGCATCTTAGTTAAGGTTTAGAGCGCCCCAAGATAACCAGCACTGGCATGAAGGTTAACCATGTGCACCTTTTGATCAATTGTATATGTAATGCAATAAGGTTTACTGGTGTGTGAAGTAGTGCGTCATCCATATATTCGATTCCTCTCCCCCTCTTATGCTTGATGGGCGTCCCTTCGTTATTACAAGATACTTGATACATGCCACCACCTTAAGCTATGTAGTTTGATTGTTATCAACTTAGAATATATAGATATGTGTGTTTTGTACTCAAAGGTCACACCCTATACTATTTCATATATATATATATATATATATACACTTTTTGGAAATAGCTTATATTCATAATATATCTATATGTGAAAATTTATATATACTTATTTAAATGAATGTTTTTATATATAGATGTTGTGGTTTTAGTTTATATATGTATTATGTGGGCTTGTTTTTATGGTGACAATTATAAAAAACAACATTCCAATTATAATAGATGCGCACACACACACACACACATTTATTTGCATTATAGAGATGGAAATGAATAATTTACGTTTTATCATTATTTGGGTATGTAGATTAACGTATTGGAAAATTAAATTAGAAAAGAAAGAAATAATAAATGGAATTTATATACAAACCTATATTTGTAAGATATTAATACTTTGGCGATTGCCTTCAATATGTAGAAGTTAATAAACTAAATAGGCTTATACTTAAGTTGGGAAATTTTATGGATTATGTTGCAGGGGAAATTGTTCTACTTGTATTTAGAAAATTGAAAAGAGTTGATTTAGAATGTATATATATAGCCATGTAAAGTCTGATGTTAGAATGAGACCACTTTTGTTTTGTAATTAAATAATAATGAAGTTAGTGAATTGGTATATTAAATTAAATGAAGGGAGTTCTATTTGCTTAGTATATAACTAGTTATGGAGTATCTGATTCATAGTTAGTTTTCTGATTATTAAGCAGTCTTCAATTATGTTTATAAAAGAAAGGTAAATTTAATGTATAGATGTGATTAGAGACTAAATAATGATTGATTAGGGTATTCTTAAATTGGAAAGTTTATATGTGGAATGGTTAAATTAGAATAAAGGAAAAGTGGAGTCTTGCATGTTAAGGTTGCCTGGTTCATTTGTGTGCTTGCATTAAGTAATGTCTTTCAATTTTGAAAATATGTGATTGGAAGAGGAGTGATTTACTATATTTACACAACTATGGAAAAAGATTAGTTAAAATAAATAAAGTAGATAATCTTTTAAAGTGTTGAATTCCTTGATGGTTGAATTGTAAGTTAGGTTAATTGATATCATGAGAATTCGAGAATTATTATGTAAGGTTAGTGGTTAAGTAAGGAATTTGAGAAAATGTAAAGTTAATGTCACCTTTGGATGTATTTCTTGATGATGCTTATTGATTTTTTTTGTTTAAGTTGTTTATTAGCCAAATTGTTAGGGTATCATGTGAGGAGAAAATTTAGGCCTCCCTTAGATGCCCATTGGTTGTTTTTCTTATTGATTATTGTGGTTGAGTTGGTATTGAGTTCATTTCTAGTTATTACTTAATGGAGTGAGCCATTGGTTCCAAATAGTTATTGAGAAGGGTTTGATTCTTGAGGTTGATTTTGCATTGATTTTTTTTTTATTAAAAGTGGTAGACCACTATATTATTATTAATATAATAATAAGATAATACAAAATCCTAGTTCAGGAGGGCATACCAGTAGGAAAGAACCAAGAAGAAAACCTCTAGTTATAGCCCCAAAAAGATATAGTTTATACAAATAATCTAATAAAAAATATATATTTTACAAATGATCCTGATGAGAGTTCATTCAAATCCCGACATCCCATGTCACGAGATTACAAAATTTAGATTCTAATCCTAATCTAAATAACCTAGCTAAAACTATTAAACTAAAAATCACTATTTTCATGGCTAACTATGACAATAAACCCAAATTTATTTATCACAAGACCCATTCAACAAAAATAGATTGAGCCCTTGTAGATTTTAGCAAAAATGATCTACAAAACTGGATTTATGCGTACACTAAGCATTGGTCAAAATATCAAAAATTTCCTTGACAACACTGACAATCATTCTTCCATTTGGTCACCACCTTGAATAGAATTTTCATCTTGTCCCTCTGGTATATCCTACAAACCCATGTCATTAGCAAAGAAATCATATCCCACCATCGGTTCTTTATCTTCTTTTACCTCTTGCAGTAGTCGAGCCCTAGCACAATAACATTGTTGTCCCCTAGTGGTCAAAATTGCAGCATTATGACCTTGCATTCCTTCTGTTTTCCTTTCAGCTAGTGTTGTCGGTGCAATTTCAGTGGGCAATACTCTTAGTGGCGGATTTTTGGGTGGGTGAGGTGTATGCTCCCATAGGAATGATAGTGAGTAGTACTTCTCTTTAATGTTGAAAGCCATGGTGGCACATATCCTTTTATTGTTCTTCCTTAAGACCTTCAAAATAACACTATCATTCTTTAATTGCAGGGCTAGCCTTACTACTTCAAAAATTTCAATGAGTTGATTTTGTTAGCTTTGATTGAGTTTGAAGATCTTGTTATGATGTTGCCACTCTTATTCTTCACTTGTCATTTTGTGATTGTGGATTTTTATATAGTCATTTTGTGGTCCCATGTTGTGAGACTTCCTCTTGTGTAAATTTTATTATGAGGAGATTTTGTGCCTTGAATTTCTTGAAATCATGTTGGAAGTTATGTGGGAACCCATAGTATTTTGAGTTACCCTCAGTTTGGAGTTCATGGGTAATTGATTTATCGGGATTCTAGAGGCAATGGGAAACATGCTTTATGTTGGAATTTTCATGGTTGGATCCTTGTGAATTATTTGATCTTACTTCTAATTTTGAGCTCTTGTGGGTGTTACCTTGCACCATGGTTTTTCCTTTTGATGTGGTTTATGGGTGAGAAGGTCCATGCCTCACTTTTGTACTTGGTATTTATGATTGTGGTGCTTTGTGTGATTGGGTAAACCCTTGTTGTTTATGGATTGTTTTGATGCTACTAGGGAGAGTGGCTCTTCATGGGAGTTGACACACAAAGGGTAGCCTGGGTAACCCATGGGTGAGTTTTCTTAATAAGTGATAACTTAATAAAGTAACTAGTGGGTTTGGGTAGGTTCACATTAAATAAGATAAGTAAGATGCCTTTTCAATGACTATAGTGCTTCCATATGCTAAGGATGGGATGAGAAGGCCTAGTCGGAAATATCACTAGCTTGTCCTCATGAAAGGTAAGTGGTTCTGCATGTGTCACCCTATGGGGCTAACACCTAGTGAGAGGTAGTCAGGGTAACCATAGATGGGGGCTAGCGTCTAGAATATCAGGGTAACTCAGGGATGGGGGCCGACATCTAGACTGTTAGGGTAGCCCATTCTAGGGCCATGCGATGACACTCTTCCTATAGTATCCTTGTTGTTCCCTTGCCTTTGTGTGCCTCTGGAAGAAATTGTTACTTATGTTTATTGTGCACTTGTTTGTGGAGTCTTGTAGCCTTTTCTACTTTACTATTTTATGTTGCGGGTCCTTCTTGTCATCTCCTAGCATGGGGGTTGGACCTTAGGGACCACATGGTTAGGTGGAACATGCTATGAACCCCATTGGGTTCCTAGTCAGAGTTCGTGAAGCGCAGAGTTGTATTGTCCAGTGTTTACAGAACTTCACTAGTTTGGAGATATCATTGATGATATGTATCATGTTCATTTCAGATGTATTATTCTATGTAATTGATGTATCATTCCCATTTTGTGTTGGGAAGCACTGTTGTACATTTGTAATCTTGTAACGTTGTAAACACTTTAATAAATTTAATGTAATGTATATATATTCTTGAGTTTATCGTGTGCTCACTTATGGAGTTATCATTGATGTAATGTAATGGATGTATGAACACTGTATACTTACTCTATAAAATGATTGTAAAGATTAATACTTGTGATTAGTTAATCATTTTTATGGGAGTGTGATTAGGTTGAGTAATGCAGTCATGTTTACCCCAGAGGACGTAATTAGATTATGTATATGTACAACTTCATTACAAGTGTTATATGTTAGTGCATATCTTATGTTATGTTAGTTTACTTTAAAAAAAATTTGTGCTATTATTGTTAGTTTTAAGTTGTCCTTTAGGGTTTGTGTGGAGGGGTGTTACATCATTCCATAGGGCGAATGAGTTCTTAGTGACGCCCAAAAAAGAACTTTTTGCAATAGGTACACAACATTTGACCCTCTTAAAACATACCCTTTGATTGCTATATCAGTTAGGCTTAATTTTTGATATTCATTTACACATCATAACCCTCATATTGAATGAAATCATAGTGAAATTAGGTTCATCATTTTTTTAATACATTTTGGTGAACCTCTTTTCCTTCGTTTCATTATGGTGAACCTGACCTTTTGAGCATTGTAATTTTCTAATTTTGAAGTAATTTTCATCCTTTATTTAGATCTTCCATTCATTTACATGTTCATTTGCATTGAATTAGATAACATTTAGGGTGTCTAATTTGCATTCAACTTTGCATTGCATCTAGGGTTTTAGAATTGCACATTTTGCATTCTTTAAATCTGAAAAATACAAAAAAAAGTCATCTTGCATATCATTTATAGGGCGATCCCACAATACTAGTTTACAATATTTGGCCAAACTAGACACTGAACTGATTTTTTCTAACTAAATCTTCACTTTCAAACACCTATCGCAGCTAAACTGTGAGGAATTTGAAGATGATGCAAACTAGTGATTTGTGAAATTTTATTTGTAGATTCTAAATACATTTTTTTCAAAAAATTTGGAATCAGATTGTACTTCTTTTTCCATGTCCTTTGAAAACTAATTTTTTCAGTAAACATCATTGTTAAGGAGTGATGCTCACTGTATACAACATAACTTTTTCTCCATGAAGGATAAAAATCTATTTTTTCGAATTTAGATTTGTAACTATGACATCTAGCACTTTCATTTGGTTTCATAGTGTTTTATTGAATATTTTTTCCTTAATCAAGTTTTGAAGTCAAACCAATTACAATTTAGACATAGGTGGACTGTATACAACATAACTTTTTTTGTATGTATCGAAATTCAATTTTTTTTTGGATCAAGGACTTTAATATATAGTGAATTGATATTTTTTCAATTTATTTTTTTGATAATCTACTATTTTTCCACATGTACAAAATAAAGAACTTGATTTTTGGTGAAAAACCTACATTCACAAGAAATAAAAAATAAATATAATATATATTCAAAATGTAAAGGGGTCTATATATTGAAAATGTAAAGGGGGTCTGTCTATTGAAAATGTAAAGGGATCTATATTTGGGAAATTTATCGGTTGAGTCAGTCATGGGGGTTTTTGCAAGATTTTTTGTACTTCATCAAGCTATAACTAGAGGTTTTCTTCCTAATTCTTTCCTACTGATATGCTCACCTGAACCAAGTTTTTATATATAAAATTAAAGTGCCTTGCCACTTTTGCTTAAAATATATATATAATAATAAAATTAAATTTATTTAAAATTATACTTTTTGGAAAGCTTATAATAATGACTACATATTTACAAAAAACAAATTTTAAATGAATTCATTTGATCCCCCAAAAGTTAAATCAAAAGTGATTTTTTATTAGCATTTTGATAGGTGTAAAGGAGACTCTGATATATGTATGGTTTAAAACTCCTGGGGTTCTATCCAAGGGGGTTTGATCTAAGGTGGTCCGATCAAACCCTCTTCAATTGGAATCTTTTAAATGGAACTTTTCAAGGCTTAAATCATTATATTTTCTAAAAATATGTGAGTTCAGCAAAAATTAGGATCTCCCAGAAATTGTAAACTAGAATTGTGGGATAACCCTACATCATATAAACTTGCATTTGAAAATTGAAACAAAAATTGCATATCACACTAGGTTTCTAGGTCATCATTTTTTCACATTTTCAACTTGCATTTCACATTGCATTCTACAAAAAACTAACCTGAAACTTATTGTTGGATAAAAGTACAAAGTTGTTTCACACTTTTAGCCAACTTATCAACACAACTGAATTTAGGTATTTCTAACTAAATATCCTTTTTTTTTAAATGATCTAGTAATATTAATGATAGCTAATTTATATGTGTCCACAACTTTTCCAACTAAAATTGTTAGATAAATGCATATATAGCACCACTTTGAAGTCAATTGGCGAAAAAATAAAATTATTTGAAAAATTTGATGTTTCAACAACTCCTAGTCATGTAAATAACATTTTTTTTTAAAATATAAACATGCCCTTTTGTAGATCCATAAGTGTAGTTTTAAAAATACATATATTTTAATAGTTTAGCTATTGTTTATATTTTATATTTTATTTTTACTAAAAGTAGGTTATCAACACAAAAATATTAAGTTGATTACCATGTCAAGAAAAATACTAAAACTTATTAAAAATAAAAATAAAAATGATGGACTAGATAAGAGAATCTGCATCAAGATGGTATAATTTATTTTCTATTTTAGATAAATAGTTACTATGAAAGCTAACATTGAATGGAAACAACTATTTTTGATACATGCACATTTTAATATTTATTTAAAAAATATATATTTATCAAAATTGGAAAAAAATGTATCCATGCACACTAAAGTTTCAAGTTATAAATTCAAGCAAAAAAATGAAAGAAAGAAAATAAAATTTACTATATAAAGATTGACATCTCATGTAACTTCATTTTTAACATTTTATCAACAACAAAATTATAGTGTAAATTTATGAAAAACTATATTCAAATATTTTTTAAATTTTTTTCAAAAAAAAATACAAACATAAAATATACTAAAAATACACATTTTATTAGTTTACATCATTTCAAAATTCAAAATACATGCCACATTTTTGTGGTTCAAGTTTGAAAGTTGCATCAACATTGGTTGTTTTCTTTATAAAAGTGTGACACAACTTTGTACTTTTACCCTATTGCAAACATAAATCTAAAAACCACTAGAAAAGAATTAAAAATCTATAAAAAATCAATTTTAAAACCCTAATCTAGAACCTATTCACCATAGGGAGAATGAGGCCCTGATAACGCCATAATCTGCATTTATGGAAATTAAAATATTCATTTTTGTGCTTTTGTTTGTTGCTTTCAGATCTCTGTTGTAGGTTGTTAAGTTTCTCTTTCATTAATTTCATCATATCTAGCTTAATTTGGTACATTTAGTGCATTTTTTTATTTCAAAATTGTATTTACAATATTTCATTTTCAAATTAGTGCATAATGTAATCAGAAAATTACCTTATTTAGAATATGAAAATGTCCATTTACACATTGCATTTTAAGATTCTTTTCATTTTGGGTTTGCACACTATGTTTTCGAAACTTGTATGAGCTTTACAACTTGGTGTCCTATTAGTAATACTATTGTGAGACATATTTCGAGACTCATGTCATCTTGTGATACACCATTGATTTTGGATCTTGGGTTTTCTAACTCTCTTTCTAATAGTGTTGATAATTGACTCCCTATGGATGATAGTATGCATACCTCATTTCCCATGATTTCCCTTCCTAAAACCAATGTACATGATGTTAACAACACATATCCCTACCATCATTAATTTCACTCAAGCTTTGGGGTATACCTAAATCCAAGTTGGAACTTTAATTCCTCCTTGTATAATACCCATTTCCATTCCTACATTCATTAGTACTCAAGTTACCACAACCATTGAATCTACTAGAAATTTCAATACTTAGGTATTTACCAAGGAAATCCTTCTAGCTTTGTGCATTCACATACCATATCTCCTCAACCATCCTCCTTTGCAAATTTACAATTCACTTTCCCTCGGCATACATACACCCCTCCACCTTACACTAATAACAATGATGTCATCCTTAGCACACTTATGCAAAGTGTGTCATCCATTCAACAACAAGTTGCAATCCTATCTCAAAACAACAATGGTCAACCTTCACAATACATCAAAACCAACCCGTTATCCCTAGAGATATTGAGAGCACCAATGCCACAAGGTATACAAGTTCCTAGATTTGAGAAATATAGTGGGAAAGGAGATCTTGTTAGCCATGTTTCTACTCATACAACCCTATGTGGTGATTTCATATTTGAAGATAACCTCTTCGCTAAACTATTTCCTAGATCCTTGAAGGATACTACTTTAGAGTGGTTTTCTTCCTTACTGAATAATTCAATTGGTTCATTCAATGAGCTTGTTGATTCATTTTACAACCACTTTCATGTTCACATGAGTCCCAAGATGACCCTAGATAACCTAATGACATGAAAAAATGAGAAAATGATCAATTTCATAGTGAGATACCAAACACTTTATTCACAAATAAATATTAAGATTCCTGATGTCAACGTTCAATGAATGTTTTTGAAAATTTACAAAGAAAAATCCAAACCAAATTTGAGATGTTGAAATTCCCATCCTTCACACAATTATGTACAACCTTTCGTGATTATCAGAATTTAGCTTATGGTCATGATGTGAAAAATCCTCCTAGCCATCCTAAAAAGTCTGAATCCGCACCTCAAAATATTCACCAACCTTTCAAGAAATAGAATAGGGGATTTTTACAAATCAATTACCGTCAACCAAATCAACAAGTTGATAACCAAGTGGTTGCCATAAAGATGAAAAATTCATATGCCTTTATGGATGGGAATAGAAAATTTATCCCTCTACCTGTTACCCTTCATAATATTGTGTTGCAACTCGTCGAAAAGAATATGCTTTCCCTACCTCCCGTTAGAGCTCCTGATCATAACAAACCATTACCCAAAGACTATAGACTAAATTCTTATCATCATTATCACTGAAAAAATGGACATGATATAGAATATTGTAAGTGTCTTGAGCATCTTGTGCAAGACCTCGTTGAGTCTAATCATCTTCTAATTGGAGGTATGAATGATCAAGGTAATAAGTTTATAGCTCTTCCTAACCAAAACTTAAAAATATTTACAAATCCCATTTTGAAACACACTATTTCACTTGTCAAAGCTAGTGAAATAAAGAAGGATGTGATGAATGTTGAAATGGATGATAAAAACACAAAAGATGACCATGAAGAAGAACCAAGTAGAATGGTGTCATTTATTAAAGCTAAACCTCATAAGGGCTCAACCAAAATGCCTCTTGATATTTCTTTCTCACAAAAATACATACTTAAACATGCACCCGATGGTCCTCTTTACATAGTTGGAAGAATCAATGACAAGCCTACTAACAGGATATTAATTGATCCCATCTATGTAGAGAATGTGATTGCTGAATAATTCCTATTTGAGCATGAACTCTATCAAGATACATATGAAAAACTGAAAGCATTGATCAAAATGCATAATGGTTTTTCTTGTCTTGTGATGGGCTTGATAAATCTCCCTTTAAAAGTTGGTCTGAAAACATTAAATGTCTCATTCACCATCATCCTATCATCAGACCAATTTCATGTGAAGTTAGGCTATCCATGGCTTCGCTCCATGAATTTCATCCCATCACTTGTGCATAAATGTTTAAAGTTTCCCTTTGGAAATGAGATCTTTACTATACATCATAGTGGATTTAATCTTGTGTTATCTCGTAGAAACTTTTCATTTCATTTATTTTTTCTCAAGCCTATTGAACCTATTAGACCTCGTGAGGACTACTTTTTCAAATCATATTAGAAGTTTAAGGCAAAGCGTGAAGCAAAATTATCCCTTAGAAACATGCCTCAACCTGTGATTGAGCAACCTTTCCTTGACAAAAATATGAACCAAAAGCCCTTATAAATATCCAAGATCAACCTATGACAAATCCTCCTACCATTTCTTATAAGAGACCACGAGACAATCAGAACAATCTCATTGTGCCTCCTAAATTCAAGCAAGTTTACAAATCCAATGAGAAAGTGGTTGAACAATCTTCTATGGTTCCTTTCATTCCTCCCCTAAGGGAAAAAAGAAAACTATGGTTGACAAACCCACTCCTACATAGATGCAAATTGACAACAGATTGAAATGAAATCAAAATTCTAGACAGTGTAGGCATAGATGTTGTGATATTGCTCATATGTTACAAGCTAAACAAGAAAATAGAAACATTAAAAATAAAAATTTGAACTTACCTAAAGCAATGCATCGTGACTCTTTACCTTTTCCGTAATGTAAGCAAGAAATTTCTAGATACATTATCATTTGGCCTCCTATTTTGATTAATCTAGATGATGACATTGATATTGCTATGATTGATGAATAAGTGCATAATGAGTTGAATTCATTGTTTTCATCTTCTATGAACTTAAATGATAAATCTCTTACAAAGAGTGTTGAACTTGGTGCATCCCCTAGTTTAGCACTTTTCATTGTCCCTTTGGCTTGTTGTCTACCTTCCATATATACCAATGGAGATCGGGATGCAGACAACCTACTATAGCTTGAATCACATGTTCCTTACCATTCTTTTGCATCATTTTCATTTCCATGTGTTTGCATGTGCATAATGTGATCCCTCGTGATGTTTTGTTTGATGTATCTCTCTTTTTTTGCACTCCTTTATATGTATCTACATTCTTCTATATGTTGTAAATATTTTATCCTTTTTCATTTGTCTTGTATTTTCCATCTGGGGATACTACAAGGCATCAAGACATTTAGGTCTCTTCCATGTTGACCTGAAAGGCTTTTTTATTTTTTTCACTCTCTATGCATGTCATTCTTCTAGTTCTATGAGTATTTGGGGAATGATTATAATTCCAAGCACTTAAAACAACATTGTATCAAAGATATACTGACCTTGAATCCATATATCCCTTATGTATTCTTAGGGCAACACCTCCCTCCTTTTTCATGACATAGCTTTATTTTGGAAACATATGACTTGGAATAGGGCTTTCTGAGGAAGCTCTCATCTCTTAGGAGTAAAAAATTGGCTTCTTCAAAGCAATTTCTCATAGCAATGGTGTAGGAATTGCTTTAAAGTGGGGGCATACATTGATGATATCTTTCAACATTTTGTATATTTCATGGTGTGATTTTATTTTTTCTTGTGATGTGTCCCTTTCTTGGTGGTGTCATTTGGTTTGATGTCCTCCAAGAGTACAATATTTCTTAGTGTACGAATTTCCTCTTAGTGGTGATGCGACACACTACATTCCCTAAGTTATGAATCTTTTACTCTTGACTTGTTCTCTCTTGGAGACATTAGGCATGATGATCCCTAAGAAGAAGACCTTAAAAGAATGAAGTGAAATCCCTTTGAAAAAATCCTATATATAAAATGTTCATAGGTGTTTAGCATAATGCAGCTTGTTAAGCCCTATGAAGCTCAAACTCTAATTCAAAGCCACCTAGCATAACACACCTTGCTTTCTAGTGGAGCCTTGCCTAGCATTGTGGTACCTTATTCAAGTTGTCAAGAGGATAGATTTAATATGGTATGGGAGCCTAATATGAATCTGTCATTTTCCACCCTTTTGGGATACTCACCTAGTGGTTGGCTTGATGTTCCACTACCCCAGAGTGAGTGTGCAGCAAAACAAAAAAATGATGGATTAGATGTGTTCCACATCGCATTGGACAATTCAGGCTTGATCTTCTAGGTCTTTGATGTTGTATGATTGTGTATCTTTGTCATTGTTTCATACATAAGGGTCTTGAATATCTACTTTAGTGTGAGTTTGGCATGGGTTCATACTCTCACTAAAGTGGCGGCAAAACATAGTGATAGAAAAAGTATCCCTTTTTCCTTAATTTGGGAATAATTAATAAATTAAAATGAACCTAATATTTCCTTGATTTAGTTTTGTAATGCGTTTTACACATTCACATTAATTTTAGGGCCCTTTTAAGCTAAATTAACTTAATTGTGCCATATTTATGGTGTTGTAAAGTGTATCTTTACACTTTCACACTAGTCTAGGGCTTTCTTAATTAATTGAGGTTATTTTTCCTTAATTCACCCCATTAATTCAAATCCAAGCCTAATTAATTGAAAATTTCAAGGGATAAAATCTGACATTTATAAATGATATAACACAACACTTAATTTTTGAAGTTGTGTGTCCTAGGTTAGTGACTTAGGACCCATTCAACACTTGGTGAATGGGTCCTCACTAGGTCCTAGGACCCTATTTTCACATGATCTTTCACATTGTTTGAAGTGTGTCCTAGCTAAGTGAGCTAGGACCCATTCACCATATGGTGAATGGGTCCTCACTTATACCTATGACCCCCTCTTGGGATATTTTTTTTGTGGTATTTTAATGATTTCAAATCCTATATTTGATGTTAGCTTGTGATATTTGAATTTTAGGATTTATTGATATGTATAAATAAAAGGTTATTTCATTATGCTTCATCCTAAGAACCTAAGATTTTCATGAGATCAAGTAATTTTTACAAGATCATTTATAGAGCACTCAAGAGCAATTTCTAAGGCATTCAAGGGAAAATTTATAGAAGATTATTGCAGCAACCAAGATTCATTCATCATGTCAAATATTTAATGCATCATACATGTTGTTGAGCTAATGTGTTGATGTAGCATTCAACATCAATCAATGATTTCAAAGGAATTATCTCTAATTAAGTTTCAAGATCAAGATCTACATTCATTGAGGCCACTTCATGCAAGATTGTTGATTTGTAGTCCAAGGTTTCAATTCAGGTTTGGTGAGTTGTTACATATTGTTGTTCATTCATCCTTCCTTCATGAATTTCTATTTCATACTAAAATGGGGTTTGACCAAGGAGAACCCCTATTCCCTAACAAAACAACATTTTTCTCTCCTTTAATGTGTGATTGCAGGTTTTAGGTTGAAGATATTTTTGAGAGAAAAATTGGAGAAAGTTGAAAAGTTGTCAATGTTGCTACCTTTCTTGAAAAATCACAAAAACTAATCTATAAGTTTTATTTATGGCTTTCCAACAATGCCCGACTAGGATCTAGAAGTGCAAACATTGAAGAACAAAACCCAAATATTGATTTTCTAGAGCCCTAGCCAAGACCCATTCACCATAGGGCGAATGAGTCCTCAGTGAGGCTCAAAAAAGAACTTTTTGCAATATGTACATATCATTTGACCCTCTTAAAGCCTACCTTTTGATTGCTATATCAGTTAGGTTTAATTTATAATATTCATTTACACATCATAACCCTCATATTGAATGAAATAGAGGTGGAATTATGTTCATCATTTTGTTAATTCATTTTGGTGAAACTTTTTTTCCTTCATTTCAAAGCCTAATAAATTACATTATCTAAAGGGGAAACCCAACAACAATTAATTCCAACAAATAATTAAACACCTTAACCAATGTGTGTTCCAAGAAAAGGGACTTGGGACCCATGGGCGAATGGGTCCTCCCTAGGCCTTGGAACCTATTTTTAAAACATGTTTTGGCAGTATTTTTATCATCCTAAACTCAAATTTCAAATGTCGGCTTGTGATGTTTAATTTTTGGGAAATTAAGGATAAATTTCTATAAATACAAGGTTAATTAAAAACATCTAGCATGAGTGCAACTTTCATATGAAAAATGTTATTGTCAAAAGCATTCAAGAGCATATTTATCAAGTATTTGTTGCAAAAAATCAAGATCTCAAGCATGATGTCTAAGTCATCAAGCATCATGCATGTTTTTGGAGCTAACATTGTGATGTAGGTTTCAAATATTCAATCAATCATTCATGTCATATTTCAAGTATCAAGATCCATATCCACTGAAGCCATTTCATGCAAGATCAACATCAACATTTTAGATTTCTAAAGGTTTCATTCAAGGGTTTGGTGAGTTGCAACATTGCATTGTTCATTCATCATTCCTTTCATACTTTCATTATTTCAAATCAAGGTTTAATTACCAAAATGGGGTTTGACCAAGGGAAACCCCCATTCACCAAAAAAAAAAAGATTCCCTCTTGTGTTTGTGCTCTAGATTTTAGGTTGAAGGAAAATTAAAGATTGGAGATCTCTAAAGTGAAAAATTACAAAGCTTTCAAAAGTTATCAAAGTTGCAAGAAAAGTTGTCAAGATCACGAAAACTTGTATCCTAGGCTCATTTTTGTCATTTTTTCATGAAACTAGTGGGAAATTGCATCTCAGATCTATCTTTAGAGGCTCCCAAAAATTGAGTTCAAAAAGATGTCTCAAGACCCATTCACAATTTTTGGACAGGGGGGATCTTGGACACTTTGCAACCATTTCTCGACACTCTACAACCAATTTTGAGGTAATTTTTAAGTGCCTTCCACTCATCCAATTTGTAGAAAATTGATTGTTTTTGTTAGAGCTATTCATCATCTACATGAATCAGGTCTTAGGTTACAAATTTGAGGTCATTTGATATTTTATTTTCATTTCCCAAAAGTGTTGTTTGAACTTTACCCCCCGTCCACATACATAGAGGAAATTGTCAAATCTTTCATAGAATTGACTCACCTAATGACTGAAATTTAATTCTATTGTGGAAGATCTCATTTCTTGAATGAAATAGAAAATTATAGGTAGGTTCATCACACCCCATTTTTTCCCTTTCTATTTATAGTAAGTCTGGTGAAACATTCCAAATTTAGTATAAAACCCTATGTTTTGAACCCCTAAACTATTTTTCTATGTTTCAATATCCAAATTTCAAATATGACTCGTTAGATTTTGAAATCTAATTTTCAAGAAATTGGATAAACACCTATAACATTTTTAGTGTAGAAAAATGTATCCCTTTACATTTTCTCACTTGTTTGGGCCCTCCGAATTAAAATAAAATTAATAATTCCTTAATTTAGTGTTGTAAAGTGGATCTCTTTACATTTGCATACTTATTTGGGCCCTCTTAATTAAACTAGGCTTAATTGGGCCTTAATTTATTGTTGTAAAATGTATTTATTTACACTTTCACACTTATTTAGGGCTACCTTAATTAATTGATCTTGATTAGGCCTTAATAATCCCTTTAACTTATTTACAAGCCCAATTAAATTACATTTTCCAAAGAGGAAACCCGACATTAATTAATACCAATACATTACACTTCAACTTGAGCAATGTGTGTCCTAGGTTTAGGGACCTAGGACCCATTCACCCATGGGTGAATGGGTCCTCCCTAAGAACTTGAACCCATTTTTAAGGCATGTTTTGGTGGTATTTTTATCATCCCAAATTCAAATTTCAAATGTCAACTTGTAATGTTTTAATTTTGAGAAATTAAGGATAAACATCTATAAATACAAGGTTATTTTATCAAATTAACATTAGATTTCAAGAGTACTTAATTGAGAGAACTTTCATTGCCAAGAGCATTCAAAGAAAGATTTGTTCATCATTTATTGTAGCATTCAAGATCCATTCATCATTTATTGTAGCATTCAAGATCCATTCATCATGTGGGTGATCCCACAATACTGGTTTACAATTTTTGGCCAAACTGAACACTAAAATATTTTTTTCTAACTAAATCTTCATTTTCAGGCACCTATAGCGGCTAAACCATGAGAAATTTGAAATTGATGCAAACTAGTGATTTGTGAAATTTTTTCTATAGATTTTAAATATATATATATATTTTAAAATTTTGGAATCAGATTACACTTTCTTTTCCATCTCCTTTGAAAACTAGTTTTTTTTTCAATAAACACCATTTTTGAGTGACGCTCACTGTATACATCATAAATTTTTTCCATGAAGGATAAAATTCTTTTTTTTTTGAATTTAGATTCATAACTATGATATCTAGTGCTTCCAATTGGTTTCATAGTGTTTCAAAAAAAAAAATTGATAATTTGCTATTTTTCCACATGTGCAGAATAGATAGCTTGATTTTTTGGTGAAAAACCTATGTTTAATAAAACTAAAAATAAAATACATAATAAAACCAAAACATATTAAAATTATATTTGTTAGCTATCTCGTTCCGAGGACTACCATCATCTAGTTGTTTCTATGAATTTTTCTCCATTTTCATCCTCAAGCCGAGCTTCGAAGGGAAATTTTTGTTTTTATTTTTTAGTGCCAGAGGGGAAGAAGGGGGGAAAAGGGGGGTTCCAATGAGCCCCCTTTCCACAACTATTTTATTTTCTTACTTTTCCAGGAAATGTGGAACCCAACATTTAATGGATTCACTCGAAGGGGGGTTCTAGTGAACCCCCTTTGGGTTCGCTTGAACCAAAAGTTTGTTTGAAACCCCTAAAAACTTTTTTTTGCATGCAGTCATTTTTTGCAACTTTTCCTTCGTGATTGGAATTTTAAACCACTTTTGTGGGTTTACCCATGTCAAAGTTATGTTTAATCATGTATTTTTTTGGGACTCACATTGTGATGTAGGTTTCAAGATCCAATCCAAGCATTCAAGTCAAAGATTCAAAGCAAGATTCAAGTGTCAAGATCAACATCCATTGAAGCCATTTCATGCAAGATCAACATCAAGATTTACATTCCAAGGTTTATTCAAGAGTTTGGTGAGTTGTGATATTGATTTTTTCATTCATCATACCTTTCATGCTATTTTTTTCATTTCAAGGTTTGATTACCAAAATGAGGTTTGAACAAGGAAAATACCCATTCACCAAAAACAAACATTTTTCCCTCTCTTTGTGTGTTGTAGATTTGTAGGTTGAAGAAAATTTGAAGTTCACAAAAGTTACAAAATTGCAAAGTTGCATTTGTTGTCACCAAGCCAGAGAAACTTAGATCCCAAATTTATTTCTAAAAGTTCGACCGTGAAACTCAAGAATTTGGAAGTACAAACATAGGAGAAAAGGACCCATAAACCATTTTTGAAAATCCCTACACATGACCCATTCTCCATATGGAAAATGAGTCCTCAAGAAGCTTCTATAAACACCATTTTGTGAGGTACAGAACATTTATCCCTTCTAGATCTACTAAAAACTTTGTTGGTTCCTTTAGTTTTATGTTTAATCTACTAAATCCAAGTAATAGATCAAATTTTGGAGTTGTTTTTCTATTTTTAATATTTCTCCCCAAAGTGTTGTTTTGTCTTGACCCTGTCCTCACACAAAAGGGAAATTGCAAGATTCCTCAAATAATTCACTCACCTAAGGGTTGAAAGTGGATTTTAACTTGAGGGATCTCATTTACTGAATGAAATAAAAGAATCGGTAGGTTCATTCACCCCAATTTTCCCTTTCTAGGTATAGTAATTTTGGTAAAACATTCCAAATTTAGTATAAAACCCTATGTGTTTGAACCCCTAACCTATTTTTATATATTTCAATACCTAGTCTCTTTATCATTTGAAATATAACACACACCTTCTAGAATTCAATAGAAAAAATATTAGTTATTTATAGCAACAATTCAAGATCCAACATCATGTCAAATTTTATGTGTTTTCATGTGCATGTTATGTGAAGGCTAACATTGTTGTATGTTTTCAAGCATTCAAGTGTTCAAGAAAATCTATCAAGCAAGATCCAAGATCCTTGAAGAGATGTGTATGACTTTAGTCCTTCAAGGAAGCCATTGAATGGTGGTAAGTTGTAGCATTTTGTTCATTCATCATTTCCTTCCTTTCCATTATTGGTTTATCATTAACATTTCCATTGTGGAAGTGGGAACACTTACACGAGGTTTTCCTAAGGAAAACCCCTATATGGTACAATATCTTCCCTCTTTCAAAATGTGCAGGTTAAAGGTTTGAAGAGGATTGAAGAGAGTTTGAAGATCTATTTTATATTGTTTCATTTGTTGTCATCAAATTTTTCAAGACATAGAAACTCATTATAGAGTTTACCGACAACATTCCAACAAGTGAACAACCAAAAAATAGAAGCTCAAATCTAGCATCAAAGGACCCCAAAATTTTAGAAAGACCCCCTTACAAATACTCAGTCTCCATTGGGCAACTCAATCTTTGTAGGAACAATATAACCATTTTTTTAGGTAGGTGCACAGTCATTTACACCTTCTAGATCTACAAAAACTTGACTATTTATGTTTATTAGTTATCAAATAATTACATTTATTACATAAGGTCATATAATTTAATTAGGGTAATCAATCCAGATAATTTCCAATTCATTACTAAGACTCAAAAGGACTAGATCTAGGTCTAATTGATTCACCTTGAGGGTTGAAATTCAATCTTTGCATGTTGTTGATTTGCATCCTAATGAAATCCTAAAAACAATGGCCCCCAATTGACCTTAATTTTTAGATATTAAATTTAAGGTCACCACATTTTTATAATTCATTTTGGTGAACCTGACATTTGACATCATAACTTTATAATTTGGTAGTCTTTCAAACCCTAGATCTAGGTTCTGCATCGTTGTGTTTTGCATTTCTCATTTAAGGTTGCATGTTGCATCATAGAAAATCATAAAAATCCAAAAATATTGCATCCATATTGCATCATAGCTTGCATTTGGACGTGTTTCAATCATTTACATCATATTTTTATTTCAAAATTTCATTAAAAAAAGATTTCATTTTGTTCGAACATTGTTAGACACTTGCATTTGCATTTCATTGGAAAATTTTCAAAAAAATATCCACTATAAAATCTATTTATAGTTAGGAATAGTAACCTTAGATAGAATACTAAACATTTAGTATTTCAATTTTTAAAACCATGTACAAAGACCTAGTCACCCTTGGGAGAACCTGTCCCTGTAGATGTATATCAACAATCTTTTTCACACTTGTCTATCAGTGTCTGCTTAGTGTGACTATACTTGTAAATCTCAGTTGAAATTCATAATTGCATGTTATAGAGCATTTTTCATTTAGTGAAAGTACATTATTTAGGGTCAAAATGTGCATTCAAAATCATCATTTTTTAGATCTTTGCATCTTCAATTAGTCAAATATTTCATTTTAGATCTACAATTGCATTGAATTTTGTTCAAAAATATTTCACATCATTACATACTTGCATTTTACATCACATTGACATACATTCAACAAATTTTAGAAATTTATTTATTGTTTCAACTATTTGCAAGTAGAATCAACATTGTTAAACAATGTAGTACACAACTTTAAACTTTGAAATTTTAAAACCCCTGACTAGGAATCAGATGCCCTTGGGTGACCTTGTCCTACTATGCATTCCTAGAAAAAAAATTCACGAATCTTTATTACTATGTTTTTTTATTTGCACTTGTTGTCTTATTCATATTTCTAGCCATTTTATTGTGCCTGATTGTCAATTTAGTGTTCTTCTTGGGTGCACTTCATTTTTTTGGAACTTGTATTAGTTTCATGACCTAGTGTCCTATTGCTAATACTTTAGTGAGGCATAGTTCTAGACTCATGGCATCCTATGTTGGTTCTCTTTTTTTTGTGGATCATGAGTTTTCTAACTCCTTCATGACGAGTGTTATCAATACTCAATCCATCGTAGACTATATTATTGATGTTACCATGCCAATGATCACCTCACAAGCAACTATTGTTGGTATGTGGTGACTAATCATGCTATACTGTACACTCTTCATGTATCCTCGCCAGGGTCTAGGGCCAGGTCGGGCCCTGAGTGGGGGTTGAAGGGTGGCATCCCCTGAGAAAAAATAAATTTTGCGTCATCACCGAAAAAGAAAAAAATTAACTTTGTAAAACCCTAATTCTGGAAGCTTCTAAAAAGCTTGTTATAATCAATTGGGATGGGAGTTACAATATGATGGAAAAGGTGATTATTCACCAGATTGTAATATTTTTTTTCACTGGATAATAAAATCATTAGATGGCTTTGGTTTTGTGGATGTAGCCTAGATTAGGTGAACCACATTAAATTCTCCTTATTAATTTTTTTGTGTGTTTTATTCCTCTGTTTTATTGATTGAATCTATATTTAATTGTTAGATATCTACTTTCTAACCCTAGCACCTACCTTCATGGATGTTGAGACTATGGTTTCCCATGTCCCTAGAGAAAAACTAAGAAATCTAGACAAGGACCTAGAAAAACTACAAAAATTTATGAGTATTGAATACTTTGCTAGTACAGTGGTTCCCATAATTGATAACATTAGGAAATTGATTGATGATGCTCAACCTGATTAGAGTTTGTGCATAGCCTATCCCATATATAGTTGATGAGAATACATCTACTATGGCTAGTTGTTCTCAAGCTTTGGGATATGCTCAAATTCAAGGAGGAAGACATGTATCGCTCCCTACCATCATAGCCTATATTCCTACATACAAAAATCCAACTATTACTTCCACAATACAATATACACTTGGCATAACTTCAACAATAGGTTTTTCCACTGGAAATCATTTTGGTTTTGGATCTTCACATGTCACACATCAAGTTCTATCCCCACTCCTAACTTCAAAAAATAGTATCCCAAGTCAAATACATACACCATCCAACCATATTCACCCCATTCCCAAAATATGTCAAACAATGATTTTTTCACAAACCATCTTTTATAAAATGTAACATCACTTCAACAACAAATCTCAACCATGAATCAAAACCAAAATGGACAACCATCATAATACATTACAAGGAGCCCATTGTAACTTGAGATTTTAAAAGCACAAATTCCACTAAACATAGAGATCCACCAATTTGAAAAGTACAATGGTAAAGGGGACCCTAGCAACCACATAACAACATATACTGCCAAATGTAGTGACTTTATTTTTGAGAATAAGCTACTAGCTAAAAATTTTCCTAGGTCATCGAAAGACATGGCCTTGGAATAGTTTTTCTCATTGCACAATAACTCAATTCACTCATTCAAAGAGCTTGTTGATGCTTTCCTCAATCATTTCCAAGTCAACATTGGTCACAAGATCAACATAACTAATTTAATGAGATGTAAACAAAAACAAGGTGAAAAGGTTACAAATTTCATAACCCACTACCAATGGATATTATCACAGGTCAATCTAACTCTTCCTAATGCGGAAATATAAAGAATGTCCACTAATAACTTGCAAAAGGAAATAAGATAAAAATTCCTCTCTTACAAATTTCCACCCTTTATAAGCTTGTGTACGACACTTCATGACTATCAAAATTTTATTAGTAAGTATGAAGAAGCATCTTCATCGGCTCATAGTGAAAACTTGTACACCAAAATAATTACCAACCCTTCAAAAAATAAAATAATAACTTTCTAAAGATAAATCCATCCCAAAAAAATCATGTTGAGCATCAAGTTGTTGTGATAAGTTCAACACGATACCAATTCAGAGAAAAAATAGATAGTTTACCCCTTTGCTTGATTCCCTCCATTCAATTTTGTTGCAACTTTTGAGTAAGAATCTGATTCGATTGCCTCCTGTTAGACCAGTGGATACTACATAACCTTTACCGCCACATTTCAATCCAAATTTATTTTGTCAATATCATCACACAAGTGTACATGATATATAATGATGTGTACATCTTAAACATCAATTTCAAGACCTCATTAGTTCTAATTACATCAAGTTGGGTGGTTTTAATGATCAAGGGAATAAATTCATCACCTTGCCTAACCAAAATTTACAAATCTTTACCAATCCTATGTCTAACCATTCAACCAACTTTGTGTAAGCTTGTGATGTTAAGAATGATGAGATGAATATTGATACACAAAATTACATCACTAATGACTACAATAATAATGAAGATGGTCAACAAACAATCGAGTTGGTTTTGTGGATGTGCAACCTCAAAAGGGAAAACTATTGTGCTACCTTGCATTGATTTCTCTAATGATGATTCACTTAGACATGTGCCCGATGGTCCTCTCTACATTATTTTTTGTATCAATAACAAACCTACACAAGGAATACTTACTGATCTCGCATGTGCAGAGAATGTGATCATTAAGGAATTCTTGTTTTTGCAAGAGCTTAATCAAGATTCCTATGAGCAATCAAAAGCATGGAAAAAATCATGATGGTTTTGCTCATCCTATGATAGGTTTTGCCACTCTTCCTCTCAAATTTGGGCCCAAAAAATTAGATATATGATTTTCTATCATCCTTTCATCAGACCAATTTTATGTGAAGCTAGGTCATTCATGGCTATGCTCCATGAATGCCATCCCATCAATTATTCACAAGTGCATAAAGTTTCCCATTGGAAATGAGATATTTATCATACACCATAGTGGGTTTAATCCTTTGTATTCTCTTGGGAATTTTTCATTGGATTTATTTTGGCCTCAACCTATGGAACCTATAAAGCCTCATGAATATTTCTTTTTCAAGTCATATCAAAAGTTCAAGGCAGAGTGCATAGTAGAATTATCTCTTAGTAATGTTCTTGAAGGTGATAGGTCCATGGTTGTTCCTTCTCCCCATCCCATCATGAATGAACCTATGATTGAGCCAAAAAACCTTCCAAGTAATCAAGATAAGTACAATGTAGTTCCTCCACCTATTTCCTATAAGAGACCAAGAGACAATAAAATGATTCCCTTTGTGCCTTCAAAGATAAAGTAAGTATATGAACCTAAAGAGAAAATAGTTTTCCAACCCATGGTGGTACCTTTTGTTCTTCCCTTAAGGGAAGAAATTAAACCAATGGTTGATAAACCCACTCCTACACCTTCATAACTTGAAAATTGTGCAAAAAAAATTAAAGTGCTACAGAGTGTAGGTTAAAATTTTGTGCTATTTCTCATTAGTTGGAAGAAAAGTACAAAATAGTGCATGATAATCGAACACCAATGAAAAAACTCAAGATGAAATCCAACATCCACTGAAACAAGACATAGATCTAAAACAAGAAATAAAATAAGAGAATTTAAATGCAATTGTCACAAAACATCCCATTGTGATCAATTTGGATGATGATGATGAGATTGGTAAAATTGATGAGGAGGTGAATAATGAGATTAATGTTTTATTTTTAAATAAAATAAATTTAGATGGGGGTAATCATGATGATCCTCCTAATGAGAGTGACCCACCATATGCTGCACCTAGAGATACTCCTAGTATGGCACTTTTTGTAGTCACTTTAGCTAGTTATCCACCTTCCATTTATAATGAGAAAGATAAGGATGTAGAGAACCTGCTTTAGGTCGAATTACATGTGATGTACTCCTTTTTTTGGTTTCATATGTTCTTTGTGTTCTCTTGCATTTGATGTGATCTCTCGTGTTGTGTTGCTTGGTGTGTTTGTATGTTTGTGAGTTTTCTTTGGATGACCCTTGTTGCTCTGTTGGAACATGTATACAAAGGAAACAAATTTTTCATGGCATTCTTCTATTTGTATCTCAATTCTTCTATATGTATAAAATTTATCTTTTTGTATGTATTGAGTCTGCCTTTTGGGGACAATGCAAGGCATTGAGACATTTAGGTCCCATCCATGTTGATGCAAAATAGTTTGTCTTCTCTCTCTATGTGTCATTCCTCCATTGTGTTTGTAGTTCCATGAGTATTTAGGGAATGATATCAGTTCTAAGCTCTATTATATTACCATAGAAAAGATGTATACTGACCCCAAATATGTGGATCCCTTAATGTATGTTTTCATGATTATTTGTGACATTGTATTTGGGAGAAACCCCTCATCATTATGTATCTTTGTTAGAAAGCATATTATTGGCATAGGTCTTTCCAAACAAGCTCTTGTGATCTTTTGTTCCTTGGAATTTATCATTTTTATACTTTAAAGTACTTGCTCACAACATAGTTTTTTGCAATTTCTTTAAAGTGGGGGCATACATTGGAATTATTTTTTCACTTTGTTCATGGGGGATAAACTTAGTGATGCATTAACATTGGAATTTTTCTGCTTCACTCTATTTATGGGAGTTGAATCTAGTGTAGCATTGGCATAGCATTTTGATCATTTTATGGCACCTCATCAAAGTTATCAGGGAGTATAAATCTTGGTATGGTTGGGCACACCTTGTAGACCTAGTGTGTGTTTCTCATTTACCCACCTTGTTATGGGTACACCTTATAGACCTAGTGTGTTCCCCATCTTTCCTTGGGGGCTTACCTAGTGAATATCAAACTTCACTAGCCCATGTGCCTTACAGTTTATGATCCACCTAGAAAACATCAAACTTTGCTATGGAGTGAGTCATGAACGCCTTTTGTATGGACACATAGCATAATACAACTTGTTTTGCATTTCATAATGACATTATATGTTGGTGTATATTATATTGCTACATATCATACATGTGTGTTCCTTTGTTCCTATATTGGACCTTATCATGGGATCTTATATCTTGGGGGATTGATCACCCTCCATGATCCTTAATTATCATATTGCTTCAATAATTGTACAATCAAACCCCTCTTAACATATTTCTCTACTTTAGTGTGTCTAAGTGTAAGTTCATAAGAGCTCACTAAAGTGGGGGATAAATGTAGTGTAGATAATTATATACCTTAACAATTTCACATTATGTTTGGTCCCCCTAATTTATTGGACTTAATTAAGCTTCTAATTTTCCAAATTGTGCATTCCAAAGCCTAAGTTTTACTATTTTTTGAAGGAAGAAAAGCATTAAACAAATGCATCCAATCATTAAATTATCCCTAAATTTGGGCCAAGACCCAATCAACCATGGGTGACTGGTTCGCCCTCCTTAGCTGGGACCCAAATTCAAATATGAAGTGTCAGCTTTTGGAATCTATTTTTTGGGAAATTGGATAAAAACCTATAAATACCTAGTCTCTTTATCATTTTAAATTTAACACACACCTTCTAGCATTCAAGAGAAAAAACTACTATTAAGAGCAAGTCAAGAGAAACATTATCAATTTCATTTATAACAGTGGTTCAAGATCCAACATCATGTCAAATTCTATGTGTTTTCATGTTCATGTTATGTGAAGGCTAACATTGTTGTAGGTCTTCAAGCATTCAAGCATTCAAGAAAATATATCAAGCAAGATCTAAGATCCTTGAAGAAATGTGCATGACTTCAGTCCTTCAAGAAAGCCATTGAAGGGTGGTGAGTTGTATCATTTTTTTCATTCATCATTTCCTTCCTTTCTATTATTGGTTTATCATTGACATTTCCATTGTGAAAGTGGGAACACTTACATGGGGTTTGACTAAGGAAAACCCCTATATGGCACAACATCTTCCCTCTTTGTGAATGTGTAGGTTATGGGTTTGAAGAGGGTTTGAAGATCCATTTTGTATTGTTGCATTTGTTGTCATCAAAGTTGTCAAGCCACAAAAATTCAATTATGGAATTTACTGACGATATTTTGACAAGTGAAAAACTAAAAAAAAAGCTTATATCTAGCACCAGAGGACCCCAAAAGTTGAGAAAGACCTCCTTACAAAGACTTAGTCACCATTGGGTGATCTATTCCTTGTAGGAACAATAAAACCAATTTTTTTGGGCAGGTACATAGTCATTTGCACCTTCCAAATCTATCGAAACTTGACTATTTTTGTTTATCAGTTATCAAATAATTGCATTTATTATAGGTCATATAGTCTAATTAGGGGAATGATGTAGGAGTATCCTAGGTTTCAAGCAATCTTCCATCAACCAAAAATATTTGCATTCATGTTTTCTTACATTTCCATAGTTAGTGTCAAGACCCAGTCTCAGTATTTCATACCACATTATATTGCATTGTAACATCAGAGCTCTTAGAGTAGGGTATATGATCTTCATTACAACATCTATATCATATCCATAATTCAAGCGTTTTGGAGATTCTAGTATGAAGTTATCGCTAACAAAATATCAACTATAATTGGATAGAGAGCATTCACAGACAAGTCTTGGATTTCAAGTGTGAAGACCTATCTTGTGACTTGTAGAGCTTAGAAAACCATTTCATAAGGATGTACATTCATCGAGGAACCTTCATTCTGATCTACAACATGTTTTTCCAAGGATCAAAGGAGAATCATATGTTTTGGCCGACCTTCACATGTTTCATCAAATTCAAGGTTGAGACCACTTAAGGCCGATGCAAACCCTTTACTGGAGCTGGGGATTGATATATATAGGCATTGTGTAGTTGCATTAGGGACCAGTAGTGATAAAGAGTATAAATATAAAGGGATTTGACCCACATAGTATTTTTGGGCTTAATGCCATATCGTTCTATAATTTGTAAGTAGGGAGGTAGGGCATGTTGCCAGTCAATAATTGATCATTATCTATATATATCTATGTGGGATTGTTATTCCAATTCTTTTGGTTTTTGTTGTGTTTACTCTTGTTGCAAGGCTGGATAGTCCAATTCTTGGACCCTCCATCCTTGACTGCACCAAGTGGTATCAAAGTGAAATTGTGGACCCTGGGAGAGGAGAGAGAAGTTGAGCGAAGGCATTCTGTAAGATCTTTGTGTGGACAGATCACCGACTTGAGGAAGCCTACTTGTGTTTGTCAACAAATCACCAATTGTGTGGTAGTTGTAACCCTGTAGCAAGATCATCGACTTGAGGCAGTTACACCAGATCATAGGAAGAGATGTCACCAAGAAGAATTCATAGTACTATTAATGTTGTTGGAAAGATGGATGAAATGATGAAAATGATGTGAACAATGAAAGTGAGATTGGATGTTGTTGAAGAAGACATAAGAAAATGATTAAACCCTAGACCTAATGATGAAAGTGACGATGATGAAGTTCAAGCTGCAAATCTATCTGGAGAAACCTCAAAAGAGGAACAATCAGATCAAATGAAGATGTTTAAGGCTATTTCAAAAATAGGAAAGTGACCAAGAATGGAGATTTTGAACTGTACCGGTAACCTAAACCCTGAGGAGTTGATTGATTGGATAAATGACATTGAAGAATACTTTGAATATGAAGAAATTAAAGATTCAGAGAGTGATATTTGCAAAGACTAAATTGAATGGACAAGCTGCAATATGGTGGAAAGAAGTTCAATTAGAGAGAAACAAAAAAGGTAAAGAAAAGATTGTGAAATGGGATAGAAAGGTGACAAAATTGAAGAACCATTTTATACCTGGGGACTATGAGTTGGAGCTACTAAAGATATTGCAAAACCTGAGATAGAAGGAAAATACTATGAAAGAATACACTGATGAATTTCATAAGATCATTATCAGGACTGGACATAGTGAATCAAGCAAGGAGAAAGTGGCATGATATATCAATAGGCTGAGGATGAACATTCAAAAGGAGTTGAGTCTGGTAAGGATGAATTTGGTAGAAGAAACATATCAATTGGCATTAAAGGTGAAGGAAAAGCTAAACAAAAGACATGAACAAAGGAAGAGAGGAAGAGGAGGTAGGTTTCAGGAAGGAAGGTCACATTCCGAAGGAGAGAAACAATATGTGGAGCAAAACAAGGACAAAGATTCATACCACAAGGAAGAAAGGGATTCCAATTCATACCATAAAGGGAGAGATGACATAAATTATTACCACCACAATAGAGGAGGCTACAATTCTTACCAAAATGATGGATACCAGAGAGATGAGAAATGGTATGACAAGAGCACTTTCAAAGGAACCTATTTTAAGTGTAGATGAGGAAATAGAGCAAGAACCGGATATGTGAAGGAAGAACCAATGAAATCACCAAGTTTGAGAGGAATTCCTAAGAATGGAGAATCATTATTCATGAGGAGAGCACTGTTCCAGGAGAAAGAAGTACCTAAGGAAGCATTGCAGAGGAAAAGTTTGTTTTGGACTAGATGCAAAGGAGGAGGTAAGTGTTGCAAAGTTATCATTTATAGTGGTAGAATAGATAACCTAGTTTATGAGGAAATGGTGACAAGGTTGAATTTGGAAAGAAGAAAACATATGAAGCCTTATAAGATAGCCTAGATTCAAGATGAGCACAAGATACTAGTAAGTGAGCAATGTTTAGTAAAAAAATTTATAGGATCATATCATAATGAAGTACTATGTGACATTATTCCAATGGATGTATGACATATGTTGTTGGGTAGACCTTGGTGGTATGATAACAAAGCTATACATGATGGGAGAAAGAATACCTATACCATAACGTCCAATGGAAAGAGAATCACCATGACCCCTTTGGAAGATGAACCTGAAAGTGAAGTATGTGGTACAACTAGAATCAATTTGGTAGATGAAAGGAAATTTCTAGATGGATTGAGACATGAAAACATGCATTTTCTTTTATTCCAAGGAAGTTTGGAGCCCTAAATGTAGAGAGAATCACAAGAGAAGAGGAACCACCGGAGAAGCAAGTCATTGAACTATTGACGGAATAACAAGATCTTGTATCAAAGAATGTGCCTGATGGATTTCCACCAATCCATATTATTAGTCATCATATGGATCTTATTCCCAAAGCTATTTTTCCAAACAAAGCCACACACTGAATGAAACCAACAAAGAATGCGGAGCTAAAAAAACATATACAGGAACTGCTAAAGAAAGGATTGATTAAAGGAAGTATGAGCCCATGTGTGGTACTAGTTGTACTTGCACCTAAGAAATATGGAGAATGGAGGATGTGTACAAATTCAAGAGCTATTAATAAGATCACAATGAAGTATAGATTCCCATTGCCTAAGATGGATGACATCATGAACAATCTAAGTGGGGCAAAGTATTTCACCAAGATAGACCTAAAAAGTGGATACCATTAGATCAAGATCAGAGAAGGAGATGAGTGGAAGACTTCTTTCAAGACAAATGATGGATTATATGAGTGGTTGGTCATGCCATTTGGACTAACTAATGCACCTAGTACATTTATGAGGCTGATGAATGAAGTCTTGAAGAGATTCTTGGGCAAGTTTGTCATTTTTTACCTAGATGATATTCTAATTTTTAGTAAGACTAAGAAAGAACATTTGGAGCACATCAGAAAAATATTTCAAAGGGTAAGAGAAGAGAAGTTGTTGATAAACATCAAGAAGTGTAGTTTCATGAAGGAAGAACTAGTGTATTTGGGGTTTGTGATATCTATAGAAGGATTGGAGATGGACCCTGAGAAGGTTAGACTAATAGTTGAATGGCCAACACCTATGAATGTTGGAGAGGTAAGATCATTTCATCGACTAACAAGATTTTACCAGAATTTCATCAAAAAAATTAGCAGTATTTGTACACCTATGATAGAAACAATGAGGGGTGACCAGTGTTGGCCTTGTCATTGCACCAAAAGGTCGACCTGTCAATGTCGGATACAAGTGTCAGTTAAGATCCACAAGAGGAAATTAGACCATGTCACAAACCCAAGCATTGTGCTACAAGGAATACCAAGAGACACACCATCTTGTAACAATCCCCCCTGCACAAGTGAGGGGTTTGAACCTATGACCAACTCTGATACCAATTGTTGGCCTTGTCGTTGCACCAAAAGGTCGACCTGTCAATGCCCACTACAAGTGTCAGTTGAGATCCATAGGAGGTTGTTAGACCATGTCACAAACCCAAGAAATGTGTTGCAAGGAAGACCAAGGGACACACCATCTTGCAACAACCAGAAGGAATTCAAGTGGACATCAAGAGCACAAAATATTTTTGAGTTGTTGAAACAAAAGGTGATAGAACAACTTGTGTTAGCACTACCATACTTTGATAAGGTATTCCAAGTAGATTGTGATGCTAGTGGGAGTGAAATAGGAGTTGTGTTGAGTTAGGAAGGAAGACTAGTAGCCTGATTCAATGAAAAATTGAATGATGCTAGGAGGAGATATTCAGTTTATGGTCAGGAATTCTATGCAACCATAAAGGCCTTAAAGAAGTGGAGACATTACTTGTTACCTAAGGAATTTGTGTTGTATACGAATCATCAAGCTTTTCAATATTTGAATAGTCAAGGGAAGTTGAACCATAGACATATGAGATGGGTAGAGTTCTTGTAGAGTTAAAAATTTGTGTTGAAGCACCAGAGTGGGTAGTCCAACAAAGTTGCAGAAACATTGAGTAGGAGAAGAAGTTTTTTGACAGAGATGAGAATTGCAGTATTAGGTTTTGAAGAACTGAAGCATATGTAAGAGGATGAAATTGATTTTTTTGAGGCATGGAAGGCTTTCAAGGAACCTATAGAGACTGAAAGAAGCAAATGGTTGGATTTTTTCATTTAGGAAGGTATGTTATTCAAGAACAATCAACTATGTATCCCTAGAAGTTCAATGAGAGAGAATTTGATCAAGGAAAAGCATTGTGGAGGATTAGCAGGATATTTTGGAATTGATAAGACCATAGCATTGGTGAGTGAGAACTTTTTCTTTCCATAGTTGCACAAGGATTTCCGGAAATATGTTCAAAGTTGTAGGATTTGTCAAGTTGCAAAAGGAAATAGTCAGAACACTGGAATGTATACACCATCAAGATCGTATCAGAGAGACCATGGAAAGACATTAGCATCAATTTTTTGTTGGGATTACCTAAGACACCGAGAGGATTTGACTCTATATTTGTGGTTGTGAATAGATTTTCTAAGATGGTGTATTTCATACCTTGTAAGAAAACTAGTGATGTAGTACATGTTGCAGACCTATTTTTCAAGGATATTGTGAGATTACATGGACTACCAAATATTATAGTATCAAACAAAGACACTAGATTCATTTGATATTTTTGGAAAACATTGTGGAAGAAGATGAAGACAGATTTGAAGTATAGTTCAACATTTCACCCACAGACATATGGACAAATAGAAGTGGTAAATAGGATTTTCTGGAACTTATTGAGGTGTTTGGCTAAAGCTAAGGTAGGAAATTGGGACTTAATACTACCGCAGGAAAAATTTGCATACAAAAATTCAACAAACCAGAGCATAGGGAAGACACCATTTGAAATTGTGACAAGACAACAACCTAGAGGAGTAGTAGAATTAAGAGATATCAGTATGGAGAATAAAATGAGTGCAAAGGAAGAAGAATTTGTAGGATTCATGGAAACAATGCATACTCAAGTTAAGGAGCATCTGAAGAAGATGAACAATACCTATAAGGAGAAAGAAGATAAGAAGAGAAGACATATGGAGTTTGCAGTAGAAGAGGAAGTAATGGTATATCTGAGAAAAAAGAGATTTCCAATTGGGACATATAATAAGTTGAAGATGAAGAAGTTTGGACCTTGTAAGATTATCAGGAAGTTTGACTCTGGAAATGCATATGAAGTGGAACTACTAGATGAATTTAGCATATCACCTATATTCAACATTGCAAAATTTATATCAATATCATGAAGGAGAGCCACTAGAAGACAGAGAAGCTAGTTTTCTAGACTAGGTAACACACCATCCAAAGGAAATTGGGGAAATTTTCGATAGAAGAGTTAGGTGAATTACTAGACGAAGACAATACAAGAAGTATCTAGCCAGATGGAAAGGAAGATCAGAGGAAGATTCATCATGGATTTCTCAGGTTGAGGTAGACCGCATTGGTTTTCCTCTAGCCCTAGGAAAGTGAGAGACTCACTTTCTCTTCAACCTCGAGTGTTTGATGCAGGAGTATCCTAGGTTTCAAAAAATCTTGCATCTACCAAAAATATTTGCATTCATGTTTTCTTGCATTTCAGTAGTTAGCTGTCAAGACCTAGTCTCAGTATTTCATACCACATTATACCACATTGTAACATCAAATCTCGTAGAGCAGGGTATATGATCTTCATTGCAACATCTATATCATATCCAGAATTCATTTTTTTGGAGATTCCAGTACGAAGTTATCAATAACAGAATATCAGTTGTAATTGGACAAAGAGCATTCACTGACCAGTCTTGAATTTTCAAGTGTGGGGACCTATCCTGTGACTTGCAGAGCTTAGGAAACTATTTCATAAGGATACACATTCATTGAGGAACCTCCATTCCAATCTCCATCATGTTTTTCCAAGGATGAAAGGAGAATCATATGTTTTGGCCGACCTTCACATGTTTCATCAACTTCGGGGTTTGAGGCCTCTTGAGGCTAATCCAGACCCTTTTCTGGAGCTAGGGATTGATATATATAGGCAAATTGTGTAGTTGCATTAGGAATCAGTAGTGATAGAGAGTATAAATATAAAGGGTTTTGACCTACATTGTATTTCTAGGCTTAATGCCATATTGTTCTATAATCTGAAAGCTGGGAGGTAGGGAATGTTTCCAGTGAATAATTGATCATTATCTATATATATCTATGTGGGATCGCTATTCCAATTATTTGGGTTTTTGTTGTGTTTACTCTTGCCGCAAGGCTGGACAGTCCTATTCCTGGACCCTCTATCATTGACTACACCAAGGAATAAATCAAGATCATTTCTAGTTCATTCCTAAGACTCAAAAGGATCAAATCCAAGTTTGATTGACTCACCTTGAGGGTTGAAAGTCAATATATGCACATTGATTTGCATACTTATGAAAACCTAGAAATGATGGCCCCCAATTGATCTTAAGTTTTAGATATTAAATTTAAGATCACCAAATTTTTGTGTTTCATTGATTAATGATGTGATGAGAGGTATCCACAATATGATTGTCTTGGTGTTTACTTGAGAAGACGTATTCCCCATCTTATTCCTCCTCATTATCTTTATATTTTATATTTTGGGTAACTTGTTTATTATTTATGATATTGGTTCCCTATTGTCTAATTATGATAGTTTTTTTTATTTCTTATTTTTGTCTTGATTTTTAGGTTCTATTATTTTTCTTTCCTCCTAAAATTAATTTTCAAATGTTTCTTCTTTTGAAGAGGTTTCTTATTTATAAATATCTTCCTTGTGGAATCTTCTTGCACTTTATAGTGATTCTCTTAGTACCTTTGTCATGGCCCTAGCTCCTCTAGGTGCATTGGGTCCCTATAATTTGTTTCTCTTTGATTTTCATGGTGTATTTTTAAAATAATGTTTTGCATTGTCAAAATTAAAGAGGCCATGATTTGGATTCCCATAGAAGGAATAATTCTTCTTTTTGTTGGACCAACACTTAGTAGAACTTAGTGGTCTTGCCTGCCACATTTATAGTAGTTCGCATCCTCCATTTTTTATTCCCTCTACCTCTTCCCCTACCACCTCAATAATATTTAGACTATCTATGATCAGGTTCTAGTGGTTATGTGGATGGTTATTCTACATGGAGTTTGATTTTTTTTTATCCCTCTATGGAGGTGCTATATATCCATGGTCTTAAGCATAGAGGGGGAATACCACAAGTACTTTGATTTATGACATATTTTTTTTGTTTCTTGGTCATAGTTTTGGTACTTAGGACATCAAGTATCATGTTATTATTCTTCATTTCTTATCTAGAACATTCTCAAGAGGGGTATTAATCTATTTCATGATCATCTCATTCACTAGATAGTCCACAAAATAATGATTTAATCTTGTGTTACAATATGAAAATCTAGTTTCAGTGTGGTAGCCATTTTCTCTCCTTGTGCCTTCAAGAAATAATTATGGACATGGCCCTCTTATGAGTAGTATTAAAACCAAATATTTTTCAAGTATGCTTGTTCATTTCTTCTTTGCCCAAGATTTTTTGTCTCGTAGACAACTATTTTATTTCTAGCCTCATTTTTTCTAGTTCAATATGTTCTTTCTATCTATTTTCTTCAATGTGGTAGGAAAAATTTACTACATCTAGGTATACATGTTGAATATTATTGTATCCAAATATGCCCTAATATATTTAACTAAGTAGAAGATGATCCATTCAATCTTTTATTTTTCTATCAGTGCTTCTTCTAGTTTCTAAGATGCCTCAATGGATATTTTGCCATATTCCTTCACTGTTACTCATCCTTTTATACTAGGTTCCTCATTCTTCTAACACTTTTATATGGGACCACCAGAGTATCAAAATTAATCAAGAATTCCTTCTTCATTTCATCCCAATCCTTATCATGCTTTGGGTAACTCTTCATGTACCACTATAGATCCTCTTTCCTCAAGGATCCTACAAAACCAAATAGTTTTATCTAGTCTTGATCAAATCCATTTCTTCACCAAAGGGATTCTAGAAAGATTATATGTTTCAAAACTTCAATGGTATCCTTTCCAAAGGCTAGAATTTTTATTTGGAGATTTATTTTCTTACTTGTTTTGTCATTATTAGTTGTGTGGTGTGGGATTGTTGGCCTTTTTTTTTCTTACTTGTCAATGGTATGGGATTGATTTATCTACCTTTTCCCTTTTCAACTTGATCTCAAAGAATTATTTTTCTAAATATTTCATCACAATCTACTATAAATTTCTCTTACATATTTCTTATTTATTCTTGTGTAATGATATTCTCCTTATTTTATATGGCATGGGGGATGGGTCTTGGTCCAAGGTTTGTGCCTCTTCAAAGTGACATTTGGGCTTTAGTGAAGTGTTTGTGTTTAGTAGTGATATTTTATTGGTTATTGTTGATAATTCTTTGCCCAACTTAAGCATGGTTTTATTTTATTTGCATATTACTTATTTTTTAGTTTCTTAAAAAAAATTATTATTATCTTATCAAGGTAAGCACATCTAATGATAGAAAATTGAGATCTCAAGAAAATCCAAAACTCTTTCCTCCAAATTAACTACAATACTAGACCAATTTTTTTTAGGTTGTGGCTTTTGATTAGTTGCATGGATATTTACATTTCCTTGCTCTTATCATCCTTGTCTAATTCCTTCTTTGATGACCCGTAACTTTTCAAACTATCTTCTATTGTTTTAAATAATTCTTCCACCTATCTAAGTTTTTTGATATTTTTTGTGGTTTTGAAATGGTAATATTTCTTTTTCAGATAATCTAACTTTCTTTTGTTTGGTTGGTAGCATTCATATTCACATGATCACCTACACCCAACTCAACTTGTTTACTTCTTTCTACACTCTCAATCCTCTTGTGGTGCATTTATTATCTTTTTATAGTTTGTTTCTATCATATTTATGGTGTGTGCAGGATCATCATGGAAAAAATAGGCCCTTAAGTGGCAAAAAATTCAGAAAAAATCAGAGTTAGGCAACTTGATGTAAAAATTTGAATAAGTTATCTATATTATTTCAAAAATATCTAAGAATAGAATCTGTAAAAAATTGAATGTAGTTTCTAAAATACTAGGTTTGTTTAAAAAAAAAATCTATTTGGTGAAAATTTGAAATTTCAATGTAGTGGTACTTAAATTCAGGGAGAAAATAAGAAGTAGGTGTCTCTTGACCACCCTAACCACAATAAAATGATAATATTTTTTTATAATATTTTAGATATAAGTAGAGGACTCATGCCCCAATGTGATGCATATTTTTTTGTAATTTTTTTCCAAGTAAATAATTAATTATGAACTTTTTATTTCAAATTTTTAAAAAATATAAAAACTTCTATGTTTGACCACCTTAACTTGGTCAAAACTTCATGAAATTCATTTTTTCTTATTTTAATCCTATAGTATGCGAAGCATAGAATGTGACGCATGTTTTGGATTCAAAAAATGTGATACCGTTTGAAAGCTATCAATGTTTTTCAATCAACCTATCAATCAGGACTTTAGTCATAATTTGAATGGAAAATGAATAATAATTACTAATTAAATTCAAAATAAATCATAACTTATATGAGTGGAAATATGAGAATCTCCTTTAAAAACCCTTTTCGTTTCATCAAATTTGGGTATTGTCAACCACATACCCATCATATTGCCACTTTTTGGCCCATCATGATCCTACACATACCCTTTATATATCCTTATTTTCCATGCTTAATTGGCTTGCTATTGAAAGCTCCTCTCTAATTCCTCTATGTTATCATTTTTTCCATTGGTGTTAATAGTTTTGTTATTGTATGTCTACTTTGATAGGTCACGTCTTTTCAAGGATTTATTTTGGAGATACTCCCCCTTTCCATTCACCATCCCATAGCTTCCTAACCCCCTCTCATAGGTAGACACCTAGAGAATTTTTTTTTAGGTTATAAGAAAATTTTCTTAACTTCTTCTGATATCTTTAGTTGAATCTACAAACTTTAATTTTTAGTCTCTTCTCTATTACCTAACTATGGTCCCAACAATGAAACTAATGTGAGCAAGAAACTAGAGATCCATAGACCAAATTTCTTAGCCCCAACTATTATATATGTATTTATACACCAAACTCAACAATAGTAGAAGGACCAAACCTTAAGTATTAAATGTGGTCTCTATACTTATAAAATTAGTTATACACAATCTTAGAGTTTACACAATATCCATGAACATCTATATATTGATATATTTAATATTTAGTACATTAGATCATTCCTCTATATACTCTTACATACACTTGATATTATGTCACTCTATATCTCTATTTTTTATATTATTTTCTTATCTTATACATGTGTTATATTTTTTGGGACATTTCCTTTACAAAATATATCCATTCCTTGAGGTATCTTGTTGACCTTGAGCTCCACATCCCTTCTATAGTGGTTTATAGTAGGAATTATTGCACTATATCTCTATTTTTGGTCCTTTCTCTACCACTTACCTTGCCAACAAGAAACCTAATTGATTTGAAGATAAATCAAATGCAATTTAACTCAACATTAATTATGAACAATCTAAGTAACATTATAAATTTTAATAAAATATTTACAATATATATTACATAATAGAATGGAAAACCTATTAAATATTTCTACAAGTTCCTTCACTTTAATTATAACTTGTTTATGATTTGATCCCAATTAAAATTTTATAATAGATGCTTTAGAGGATGTAATATCTATGGTCACCTAATAGGATCTAAGATATCACTAACATCTTTAATTTTAATTAAGGAAAACTTAACTCCATTAATGATAGAGACCTAATATAAATTTTCATGACCAAATTGAATATAGATGACATATATAGATATACAACACTATATGTAGTTCTAGTTACACCATTCTTAGTCTTTTCAATATGTAAAACATTTTTCGTAAGATATATCACTTTTGAAATAAATCTCTCAATAAGATCAAGGCATCTTTATCACTATAATCAAAACCTAATCATTAACATTAAAACCATATTTTCAATTATCATTAAGCCCCATAATTTATCTTCAACTTAAGATTTTTGAAGTGTTATTACAATATAGCTACACTATTTTACTATATTGATGACAATATATAGTCTTTGTTCCATGTGGAGTTGACCTTGGTATTTTGAATATATATATATATATATATATATATATAAAACATGGAACAAAGACTACAACTCGCCTCATTCCAATATTACCAAAAGGACATTTATACATGATTTTAAGGGAGTGATAATCATGAGACCCACTTAATCAAGTTTAAACATACAACGTTAATAATTCTTATTTACAAAACTTATTCATTACCAAAATTAAAAACCAAGGGATTCTCAATTTGTAAAAGCATACTCCTTCAACTTGAAGGTTTGTATTAATCAAGATTTAGTCATCCAATTAAAACCTATCTTTAACTTCCAACCAACCCTCCATCCAATAAATATATGAAAATTATCCTTAAGAAAATAGTAATAACCACAAGATGTGAAGTTGTAGGAGTTATCCAGAACAATTAGAAAACTAACATGTAAGTTCTTATATTTACCCATTATCATTTGTTTAACTAGCTTTATTTGCCATTATAGATTTTTCAACATGCAAGTTCTTAAATTTTCCCGTTATCGTTTGTTCAGCTAACTTTGTTTGTCATTATAGGGATTATTCCCAATTCACGAAAATGTAGATACACATAGTGAATCCTGACCTCACAAATACAAATGAAAAGACTTATAAAATTAATTATCTAACCCTACAAGCCATGATAGTCCATTCAAGTAATATAAGTCGTTTGAAAAATCATGGGAAGAATGAATTTTTTTTTATAAGTCGTGGAAGATGGTTGGAATCATCCGCAAGCTAAATGAACTCTTACAAGGTGTGAGAACAAGGGATATCACGTGAAGTTGTGAATAGTGTTTACAATCACTTGATTTTCAGGTCGTGGGAAAGGTTTGAAACCATTTATGTAGGTCGAGATTCACTTATACTTTAAATAAACATGACCCAAATACATGCATGGCGTGAGGAATGCCCGAGGCATTATGTAGGTGGAGATTCAATTAAAAAGAATTTGTTTTGAACGTTAAAGTCCTGAACATCATAACTAGCACTTGCACCTTAACCGGGTGCAATACGTACGTCGATAGGCTTAGAAAAATGTGTGCGACTGCTGTTTTCTGGCGAGCTGTTTTCCGGCGTCAGACTGGAGGAGATTTTCTTGGCACCAGACTAGAGGAGATCTCGGTGGGGTTCCCCCACGTAATAGCCTCTCAGATAATTAATATCTTTTAGGTTATAGTGTGATAGAGAGAGGTTATAGTTATTTTTTAAAACTTGAGTTGCTATGAAAATTTGGAATCCTTTTTTAAAATACTTCATTCTACAAGATGTTTGAATTAATTCCACTTCAAAAAATAACTTGAGTGAATGCAAATAATTTCAGACATTATAGAAGCTAGATCAAATAGACATATTTTTGTTTTAATTTGGTTTTAAATAAATTTCATGCAAGGTACCACAGAGACATAAAAGTCTCTAAGTTGGTGGAACTTTCTCTATTTGCATTATTTCAATTCAATAGGATTGTTCACAAAATAAAAATAGGACCTTAAGCCCCTTCCATTAGACCAAATCCTTACAGTTCTCTACCCTTGTAATGATTTGGGTCACTAGACTATTTAATGAAAATAAAATCATGGGAATCACCTAACAAAAAGAAAATGATCACTAGCCACTCATTTTGTTTGAACCGATATAGTAGATTAAAAGTGTGAAAGCTTTCCAAGTTAAACTATAAATCCATGAGCCCCTTCACATTGACAAGAAGAATAATATGCACTACTAGACCATAAGCTTGAATAAAAAAACAAATAAATTGTAGGAATTTGATATAATTTTTTACTAGAGTGCCTTGTCAAACTAGTAGATATTTTGTTTGAGATTGTTAAAGTAGTGTGAGATATTTTTTGAAAAATCTCAAAATAAATTTAAAAAATGGAATAAGTGTTAAAGTAGGAATAAAATTATGAAAGTAATAAAATTTTTAATAGGAATATTAGATAAGATTATTGAATCCTTGCACAAGGACAATTCTATCCATCAAAATAGTGTTTCCTTGACTAGTGAACTAAAAATAACACCCTTTAATTAGGGTGAATGCATATCACAATAATTATTCTAGGGTTGTGAGATTCATACAAATTAATTCAAACAAATGCACTACCAAATTCTTAATCTTTTAATAATGTGATAGTCTAGGAATAAATGTCAAATAGTGTCTAGAAAAATATGTAAAAACTTAAACTACGATTGCAATAATTTATTCACATAATTCCCCTTCCCATCCATGTGCACAACTCAAATATTCCCTTCATGCACTAAATTTTAACAACATAAGTCACCACTCCTCCCTTATAGCATCCAAACCAATTCATCTATGTCAAGATTTTTCTCCAAAGAATGCCCACACATGTCCACATCCAACTCATGATCCAAGTACCCCAACTAATCCCTTCCATGATTGTTTACCATCTCAAGTTCTAATAATCCCTATTGAATCAATTCATGAATGAAAATCCTATCATCTTGGTTCCTATATCTTTATTCAATCTAGTTATCTTATTGTCGAGAAAACTACAACTACCAATATTCCTTACTCATCTAAAAATGTATTTTTGTCTTGTTTCCAAATAACAAGTACCCCATCAACAATTAGATTTTTCAAAACATTCATTATCATGTAAAAGCAATAGGCTTTCATGAGCAAGGCATCTTAGAACCCATTGAAACAAAATAAAATCTAAGATTGTAGGGCCTCAATTATATATCTCATGACAAGTACATTGTTCACTCCTCTAATAAGGCTAAGGAAACTTCTTCCAACATAAAAATAGGTACCTTTCATCACTCCTCTCACAATATTGTTTCCACCAATAATTTCATCAACCACATTACCCCTAGGGCTAGTGCAAAAAGATGGGGGGCCAAATTGTGGTCAAAATTTTAAAAATAATTTGATAGGCTATAACACAAGTGCGTTATAACGAGCTTGCATTATGGCTTGGTGTGACTAAGCCAAAGGATCAGTCACATCGAGCCTATAATGTGCTCACATTATAACACGAGCACATTATAGCTTATTAAAACAAAAGACAAAAGCAAACGAAATCATTTCATTTTCATTGTGTTTTTTGCAATTCGCGACCAAGAAACCTTGCATTTGCACGCTCACATTTTGGAAGGAGCTAAACTTGCAATTTATTCATTGAATTGTTGCAATTTCGTCACCAGGATGTCGCCACGTCAACGAGGAGGTCAAACAAGTAAGTATTGTTTTTTTTTTTGTGAATTTGTTATTAAATAGGTAATTTTAGGTTGTTTTTTATATTCATTTGCTTAATTTGTAGGAGATGTTAATAAACCTAAAAACCTTCCTCAAAATCTTGAAAAACCATAGAAAGAAGCACACGAACAAAATCCTCAACAACCACAACAAAAAACTCCTTTGAACCAATTCCTCAACAGCCTTCTGGCACTCAACAAAATTTAATGGGGGTAATTGAAAACAACAAAAAATAGATTGAGGAGTTAATCAAGAGGTTGAATGAATTTGTAAGTTCAACCGTGGAAATAAAAAAACTTGCAAGTTCACTTCAAGACATGTTAAAACATCTAGATGTAATAAAAAACAATTAAGTGGTTGAGCAGATAGGAGGTAGGTATGGAGGAATTTTTATGCAAATAAATTATCATATAAAGAAGTAAAAAATTACAAAATTACAAAATATTATTTGTGCTCACTATTCACTAACCCACACACAAATAAAAATATTGACCTTAATTCCAATGGTTTCCTATCCATTGGTGCCACCACCAAGGAATTAGGAACAATTTTTGGGATAGGCGGTACATGATTTTTGACTATCCACCATGCAACAATTGTGAAGTCCCCCAATATTTCTTGAGGAAACTCTATAGTGAGTTCATCCTCAACAAAATCCCCAACCATTTTGATTTTAAGTACTTTCAAGGGAGAGGTGGAGGTCAGCACAGGATAGACCTGGTGCATGATAGGATCCTCAGCGGCAAGGGAGACGAGCTCTCGCTAGGCCGAATTGTGAGCACATTGTTATCCCTTGTGTCATGAAGGAGAGTGCTGAGGTGGACACTTTGTATTCTATCAGCTCTTTGACCCAGAGTATCATCCAACATGCCAGTCATGTAGTACAGCTCCATCCAGGGGAGACTTCAAGGGGTAGGCTTCCACTCCATTCTTGTTAGGTTTGCAAGTCGGCTTGTACATATGACCCCACATACACTCAGGAGGATGGTGCACAAGATACATCTGCAATCGCGAGGCTAGTGATGGCAACCGACATTTTGAATGAGGCTTTTGGCATCAATACTCAAGAAAATGTTAGCATCATTTTCATTGAATTTAATTTATTAAATTTCATTTTTGAAATGCAAGATTAACTAATTTCTAGTTTAATGATTGTAATAAAATTTTAGAGTCACAATGTTGATACTGGATACAATGGCCCTCCACCTGTTTATTACTCCACTGCATCCACTACTAAGGTATGTAACTAGTAAACAACTATAAATTTATTACATGTGAATAGCATTGTTATATGAATGGTATTCTAATATCTGATTTTAGATGTTGAATAGGCTAATATTGGAGGTTTCGTGGGAACACCTCCCAATTCCAGTGGATTTGGACAAGCCTTCACATAGGTAATAGAATAAAAGAGTTTAACTAATGAATTGTACTTAATAGATTTGTGTAGTTTATATTCATATCATTGATTACATTGCATTGCACATCTTTCAAACTCAAAGCATTACTTCACATTGCATAACTAATAACTAGGTGTTGATAGATGAAAAAATTTCAATTACCATATAGTTGTTTAGAAATTCAACATAAGCAGTGACGCAATTACTTCACATAGCATAAGTAATAACTAGGAGCAGTTGCCAATTGTATTTTATTGTCATGGAATTCCATGAGACCACATTTTATTGAGCCATTTTTTCAAACAGTTCACTACCTTGTCTATGCTATGGATGCTTGGAAAATATAAATGAAATAATAATAGTAACCAATAACATAGACAAGGCAATGAGCTGTTTGAAAAAATTCCTCAAAGAAATGTGGTCTCATGGTGATATCCATCACCATGAGACCACATTTCTTTGAGGCATATTTTCAAATAGCTCACCTCCTTTTCTATGCTACCATATTTTCCATACATGTCTACCAAATTATTTTATCAAACAGTTCACTTCCTTGCTGATATGGCTAAAAGCCTAAAAAAAGGTGCTTTCCAACAAACTATGGATTCTTGGAAAAAAATCTATCAAAGCATAATAGTAAGCAAAAGCATAGACAAGGCAGTGAGTAGTTTGAAAAAATTCCTCAAAGAAATGTGGTCTCATGGTGATGGAATGCCATTCCATCACTATGAGACCACATCTCTTTGTGGCATTTTCTCAGAAAACTCATCGCCTTTTCTATGCTACCACATTTTCCATGCATATCTACCAAAGAATTTTATCAAACAATTCACTTCCTTGCTACTATGGCTAAAATCCTTAAAAAGGTGATTTCCCTCACACTATGGATGCTTGGAAAAAATGTATCAAAGCATAATAGTAAGTAATAGAATAGACAAGGAAATGGGTAGTTTGAAAAAATGCCTCAAAGAAATGTGGTCTCATGGTGGTGGAATTCCATTCCATTCCACCACCATGAGACCACATTTCTTTAAGGAATTTTTTCAAACAACTCACCACCTTTTCTATCCTACCTTATTTTCCATACATGTCTACCAAAGCATTTTATCAAACAATTCACTTCCTTATTGCTATGGCTAAAAGCCTAAAAAAGGTGCTTTCCAACAAATTATGAATGCTTGGAAAAAATATATCAAAGAATAATAGTAAGCAATAGCATAGACAAGGCAGTGAGTAATTTGAAAAAATGCCTCAAAGAAATGTGGTCTCATGGTGATGGAATGGCCTTCCATCACCATGAGACCTCAAAGAAATGTGGTCTCATGGTGATGGAATGGCCTTCCATCACCATGAGACCACATTTCTTTGAGGCATTTTTTCAAACAGCTCATCGCCTTTTTTATACTACCATATTTTCCATACATGTCTACCAAAGCATTTTATCAAACTCTCACTTCCTTGGTGTTATGGCTAAAAGCCTAAAATAGGTGCTTTCCAACAAACTATGAATGCTTAGAAAAAATCAATTAAAGCATAATAGTAAGAAATAGTATAGACAAGGCAATGAGTAGTTTAAAAAATGCCTCAAAGAAATGTGGTCTCATGGTGCTGGAATGCCATTCCATCACCATGAGACCACATTTCTTTGAGGCATTTTTTTCAAACAACTCTACCTTTTCTATTTTACCACATTTTCCATACACATCTACCAAAGCATTTTATCAAACTACTAACTTCCTTGTTGCTATGGCTAAAATCCTAAAATAGGTGCTTTTCAAGAAACTATGAATGCTTGGAAAAAATCTATTAAAGCATAATAGTAAGCAATAGCATAGACAAGGCAATCAATAGTTTTAAAAAATGCCTCAAAGAAATGTGGTCACATGGTGATGGAATGCCATTCCATCACCATGAGACCACATTTCTTTGAGGCATTTTTCAAATAGCTCACCACCTTTTCTATGCTACCACATTTACCATACATGTGTACCAAATCATTTTATCAAACTACTTGAAATTCCTTGTTCATATGGCTAAAAGCCTAAAATAGGTTCTTTCCAACAAACTATGGATGCTTGGAAAAAATCTATCAAAGCATAATAGTAAGCAATAGCATAGACAAGGAAGTGAGTAGTTTGAAAAAATATCTCGAATAAATGTGGTCTCATGGTGATGGAATGTCATTCCATCACCATGAGACCATGTTTCTTTGATGCATTTTTTCAAGCAGCTCACTTCCTTGAGCTGCTATGGCTAAAAGCCTAAAATATGTACTTTTCAATAAAATATGGATGCTTGGAAAAAATCTATCAAAGTATCATAGTAAGCAATGGCATAGAGCAGACAGTGAGTAGTTTCAAAAAATGCCTCGAAGAAATGTGGTCTCATGTTGATGGAATGCCATTCCATCACCATGAGACCACATTTCTTTGAAGAATTTTTTCAAATAGCTCACCGACTTTTCTATGCTACCACATTTTCCATACATGTCTACCAAAGCATTTTATCAAACTACTCACTTATTTGCTTCTATGGCTAAAATCCTAAAAAAAGGTGCTTTCCAACAAACTATGGATGCTTGAAAAACATCTATCAAAGCATCATAGTAAGAAATAACATAGACAAGGAAATGAGTAGTTTTAAAAAATGTCTCGAAGAAATATGGTCTCATGGTAGTGGAATGCCATTCCATCACCATGAGACCCAATTTCTTTAAGGAATTTTTTCAAACAACTCATTGCCTTTTCTATGCTTCCACATTTTCCATACATGTATACCAAAGCATTTTATCAAACTACTCTCTTTCTTGTTGCTATGGCTAAAATCCTAAACAATGTGCTTTCCAACAAGCTATGGATAGGGAAAATATTAAGCATAATTGTAAGAAATATATAGTTCTATAAGTACTCAAAATTTTGTTCATTATTTGATACATTATAAGCCATGATGTGCATCACTATTGTAGTTTTCGTGATCGAATAATTTGTTGTTTTATTTTCAGATTTTGCAAGCAGAAAAACCTCCAGATTTTCATAGGGATATGGAGCTTGGAAAACTTCTTCTACTATAGACTCATTGATGCCTCTCATGGAGGTATGAGGCAGATTACTAAATTTCAATTTACATTTGTTGATATAGTTGTTAGTTAACTAATGAAAAAACAAACAATTATTGATTTGTAGTTTAATTTCTCTTTGGATGTTTTCCACATGGCTTTAGCACCCCACAACATGGGAATGTGAATATTTCCCTTGAGGAGAGTGATCGTCTAGTGGCGGTAAGTGATTGTTTTGTTAAATATATCATTTTTTATAATGTAATTTCTATATATTAATTTCTTTACTTGTTATTGTAATAGATAAAGCTTGATCAAGAACTAAACCCTAGGAGGAGCACCAAGAGCACTCCTTAACCTCATAGTAAATGATTGACCGACTTATCACCATCCGATCGACCAACAAAGGGCAAGAGTTTGTTTCAAGAGCCTAGAAAGCAATGACTTTTGATTCCAGAGCCCTTTGTTGTATGCCTATATGGCATTTTTGGACATATTTTGTATTGCATATATTTGACATTGTATGCCTATATGGCATTATTGTAAGCCTATATGGCTATTTTGTATGTATTTTATACTTATATCGACATATATTGATGTATGTTGACATGGCCCTATTTGGTTAATATAAATCTTTTTTATCGATGGTGTTGATATTTGCATTATAAATCCACAATTCAATAGATATGATTTACATGCATTCAAGTGTATACTTTACAACTTATGTGTATACTTTTTGAATTACATATATTCCAATGTATAATTTGTGACTTATGTGTTTTCATGTGTATACCTTGTATTCATGCATATAATTTATATCAATGCGTATAATATGTATTCATGTGTATACTTCAAGGCTTACGTGTATTTGAGTACTTGTGCTTCACTTATTCACATGTATGCTTCACTGATTCATGTGTACATACTTATTAATTGGTTAGCCCTAGCATTTCTCAATGTTGTCCTTCATGATTTGTCTCTTATATTTATTGATTGATGCTAAACAACTTTATTATTTGATGCTAAATAACTTCAATATTTCCAAAAACAATTCACCAACGATGTATCATTTTCTTATGTCCTAATTCAATATGGAATCCAATGAAGAATTTAAAAGGTATAAAGCTACGAGGAGAAGGAAGATAAATATTTATAGTGTAACCTATTGTACCTTCTCTATACAAACCTCTAATGACTCTTGTATGCTTTGTTATTCTATTTTCTACTTTTCATATCCCATTTTCATAGGTGGATCATCACTTCTCATTTTTTTTCCTTCTATTCTAGGTCCTCACCTCCGCTTGTGGTATTCTAAAATAAACTCTAGTTTGTGGTGGGCACCCACAAAGATTCAAAGGAGTCATTAGTTTGTGGTGGGAACCCACTAAGATTCAATTTCTTCTAGGATGTTTGATATGATTGTGAAGGAGTAGGAATAGGGGTTGTAATATCTCATGTATCAACATATATTTATACCTCTTCTTTAAGCTATTTTTAGCTTCTACTTATGTTTGAGGTTCTAGTATCAACATATATTTATACCTCTTGTTCATGATTCTCTTTAGCTAGGCAATAATCCACCATGTGGACTCGTATTTCTATTGACCTATGATTAGGTTTAGCTATAAATCTTTTAATTTTTTTCTAGAATCTTGAAAATTTTCCTCTTTACAACAACCATATTGTTGTAAGGGAAAGGAGGATAATTAAAAATATCTTTCCCTTGCTATACTTTAGGATGATCATACAAGATTTTAAGATTAATGTAGCCTTCTCATTTGTGATTAGAGCCATAATAAGAATCACAAAGCTACCTAAATAGTAATATTAATAATAATCAATTCAATGTAAGTATGAAATCCACATACTAATTTGATCATAACCCGTTCGAGAATGAAAATGTTTAGGATTTCCTCAAATATTTTGACACCAAGATGTTTTACCTCTTTCATGCAATCATATGATTTTGGTGTGGAAAAAAAAGACTTGTCAACTATCGTGTGAATCTTTCTCTTTCCTTTGTTTTGCATGCCATCATAAGGGATCAAGTAGGTTGAACATAGCTCAGAGTGATTCAACATGTTTGGGTGTGAAAGAGGACCATTCCTAGAGTAAACGTACCTATCTATATGTGTTGGAACAATCCATTTGGTCACAAGAGTTGCAGAACAAAATTTGTACCACATTGCAACTTTACACTGATTGCATTTGACAACTTTTTCCTCAAATGAAAAGTTGTCACCATGGGAAAATACCTTCAAGATAGAAAAAATTGAGAGAGGTAATTGTAGAGGGGTCCAATGTGATCATGTATCCTTAGATGGAGAGTTTGTAAGTGTCACAGTTTTTGAGTAATAGCCCATCAAAGATTGTAGCTATTTTGCACTTTGGACTCTTAAGGGATTGATTCAGTTGAACGTAGCTCAGAGTGATTCAGCATATTTTGGTACAAAAGAGGACCATTCCTAGCATAAATGTACCCATCTAGATGCTTTGGAATAGTCAGTTTAGTCACATGAGTTGCAGAATGAAAGTTGCACCACTTTGCAACTTTACACTGCTTGCATTTGACACTTTTTCCATCAAGTGAAAACTAGACACCACAGGAAAATGACTCTAAGATAAAAAAAAAACCAAGAGAGGTTATTGTAGAGAGATCCAACATGATCTCATAGCCTTGGATGGAGAGTTTGTAAGTGTCAGGTTTTCCAAGTAATAACCCATCAAAGATTACAGTCATTTTGTACTTTGGACTCTTAAGGGATCGAGCTAGTTGAACGTAGCTCAAAGTGATTCGATATGTTTTGGTGTGAAAGAGGAACATTCCTAGCGTAAAAATACCCATACAAATATGTTGGAATGGTATGTTTGGTCACACGAGTTACATAACGAAAGTTGCACCACTTTGTAACTTTACACTACTTGCATTTGACACTTTTTCCATCAAGTGAAAATTGAATACCACAGGAAAATGACTTTGAGATAACAAAATTTGAGCGAGTTTATTTTAGAGGGGCCCAATGCAATCCCGTAGCCTCAGATGGAGAGTTTGTAAGTGTCACCATTTCTGAGTAATATCCCATAGAAGATTGTAGCCATTTTGCACTTTGGACTCTTAAGGGATCGATTTGGTTGAACGTAGCTTGGAGTGATTCGGCATGTTTGGGTGTGAAAGAGGACCATTCCTAGCATAAATGTACCCATCTAGATGTTTTGGAATAGTTTGTTTGGTCACACGATTTCAGAACGAAAGTTGCACCACTTTGCAACTTTACGTTGCTTGCATTTGACACTTCTTCCATCAAGTGAAAATTGGACACCACGGGAAAATGACTCTAATATAACAAAAACAAAGAGAGGTTATTATAGAGGGGCCCAATGTGATCCTGTGGCCTTAGATAGAGAGTTTGTAAGCATCACAGTTTCTGAGTAATATCCCATCAAATATTGCAACCATTTTGCACTTTGGACTCTTAAGGGATCGAACTAGTTGAACATAGCTCGTAGTGATTTGGCATGTTTGGGTGTGAAAGAGGACTATTTATAGCATAAAAACACCCCTACATAAATTTTGGAATAGTTTTTTTGGGTGTACGAGTTGTAGAATGAAAGTTGCACCACTTTGCAACTCTACACTACTTTTATTTAACACTTTTTCCATCAAGTGAAAACTGGACACCACGGGAAAACAACTCTAAGATTAAAAAATATATATATATACCTAAGAGAGGTTATTCTAGAGGGGCCCTATGTGATCTTGATGCCTCAAAAGGAATTCTCATAACTGACATAGTCTTTAGGTAACAAGTCGTCAAAGATTGCTGCCTTTTTCCAATTTGGACTCAAGGGATTATGCTGCATGAATTGTAAATGTTGAGGGCAGCAATCAATTTCAAAATTTTAGTAAATATCATTACAAATGTTTAAGGGAAACAATAAATAGGAAATATGGAAGTAGATCCCAAACTCAATTACAAATGTTTGAGGGAATCCATGAATTTTTAGTTGGAAAGCATGTCTGAAGAACTTGTGGGGTACTTGAGTTAATTCATGTTACTTGAACAAAATCTAACAAGTCATACATTCTTCTATTACTTGTAAATGTGATTATTTTTATGAAATGTTGACATTATGCATAAAAAATGTTTATAAATTGAACATCTTAAATGCTTATGTGAATAGATGGTATGTTATATTGATATTGATATATAATCGTTAAGTTGATTTGTTTTAATAAATGAAGTTTTTATAATAAGTTAGTCAAGTGGTGCTACTTATAATAGGGAGATAATAAAAGAAGGAAAATAATGATTGGTAACCATGAATAGTTATTACACTCACTATATTAATAATGTGATGTTTACAATAAAATGAGATTTATTTGGTAATCCTAATTCTTATGTGTGTGCTACAATTGTCTAATATGCTTCATACACCAATATGACACCCAAGTGCTTGTACTTGTAGGAATAATGCTTTCTCAAAACTATCAAGTGGTAATACAAAATCATGAGAAAAAAATCAGCCTATGTGAATTCCAACACCCCGCTTAAATCAAATATTCAATCAATGTGCCCCATTTTCATGCACACAAACTCAGCTTATAAGATTATCTTACAATAAGTAAAATAGGATTTAAAGATTCCTTAGGTACTCTGTTCTCATAGATCTTTTATAATGCCACTCATACATTCTAGATGCTTTTATAATGCCTACATCATAGGTGCTCATAATGAGGTTAACTTCAAATGAATAATTTGAAATTCCCTTGCTAAGCTTGACCCGCACTTTTATAATGTCTACATCATAGGTGGTCATGATGAGGTTATCTTCAAATGAATAATTTAGTACCATCTGCTAGTCTTGGATTTGGCATATACTTTATAACTTCATTTGGGTTTAGCAACTCCCACCTAAATAAAGAAAATATATTGTAAATATTAATAATCACATAATCACATAGTCAATTCAAATAAACATGTGATATTTCAATAATCTAAAACTTGTGTGCTAAATTATGCAATATCTTATAACTTATCACTAGTCAATTTAGTCCACTAAATATCTTAAAAAGTAATTTTTATATGAATATTAAGCATACCTCCCATGTATGAGGATTAAACTTTAGAGAGTTCTCGAAGTAATGAGGATCAATATGAATAGAATGTAACCAAACTATTACTTTCCAACCTTTTGGAAATTTGCAACCTATTATAAAAATAAATAAAAAAACCCAATTTAATCTTCCACTTAGTTTACTAATCTATTGAGAATATCCTGCATCAACTTTTTTTCATATTTTTGAGGAAAAATGAAATACCATTGAACCATATATCCTTTTCCCTAGTTCTAACTATAAAGTGTGTTACATTTGCAAGTATGATAACTTCATCAATCACCTACATACATTATATGAGCTCATTAGATGATAGCATTGGCATCATACAAATTAATGTGCATACTTACAAATTAATCCAACGAACCATCCAGGTCTTCTCTACTCTTTATTATGTCCAGTATTTCCTTATGGTTAGACTAACACACCTTCCACAAGGTCTTGTTCAAAGGTATACCCCCATATTTGATCAAATGAACATTGGATGCCATGACAATGTTATGTATAAGAGTGAATTTGCACCCCATGTGCAAATCCCCTTTTTTCCTTTATCCACCTTAGAGAACCAAGTTTGTAGGCTTAATTATAGCTAATCCCACTACTTTCAACCCACTTGTAATTTTTTTTTAGCATCGGTGGAGGTGTTTCTATTGGGGACGCCCGCGTGGTATGCTGACGTTTGTGCGGTGCACTTATGTCCCTAGCAGATTCTTGCAGTTGAACCTACAAAGATGTTACACTTCTCATTGGGAGTCACGTTGTAATGCCCTCTTCAGCTGACCGACCCTAATATGGCCATTTTCTTCACTCTCTCCTTCATATTCACTCTTTCAACAAGCATTTCATTTTCTTCCATCTTCTAAGTATTCAACACACCTTCTTTGGCAGTCACTCCAAGCATTTCAAGCACTCCATAGCAGCAACAACTTCACTCCACCACTTCGGTAGAGCAAGTTTGGGATGACACGACTACATTAGAGGCTTGATTACTCTCATTTTCTCCCCTAAGCAGCCTTGAGTGCTCCTAGTGGAGGTGGTAATCTTCCCTCCCCTCTCCTCTATCACTTGGTTGAGTTAGCACACTTATTGTTTTGTAGTATTTTTAGTGCTCTTCATTATAGTACTTTCTTTATCTCGCTTTCTTGGTTGTTCATGGAGGTGGAAACACCTAAATGGGGGTTTAATTGAGGTAGGCCCTTATACAGCCACCCAACATTTTCTCTCTTCTTTGTGTGTAGGTGAACATGCTTTTGAGGAGCTAGCTGGTGAACAAGTTTCTTTGTGAGATCCTTCTTGCTATCTTTACTCTCGCATTTTTACTTTATCACACTAGAGAGTACTTTGTTTATTTCAAATTACATTTTTTTGGCCCTTTACTGGTAGTTAGTTGGGTCGTTAGTTGTTTTCTTGGGTTTGACCTTGTCTCTATTGTTGTCTGTCCATATGGATTCCAGCGCACTTTATAAATGCTAGCATACCGCACTTTCATCCTCAAGTAGAGAGCTTCCTAAGGCGTAGTGTTGAACCTGAAAACTGGCTCACCTAGCCCTATCTTGCATCTCGGGTCTATAGAGTGGTTGAAGGACCTCATATTCCTCATAATTCTCATCCTACCTATCCTAACACTCTTTTAAGCTGAGGTAAGTTAGGGCAGCCTTCTGTATCTTGGCCCTCCATGACCTAGGGCCTTGCAAGTGGTGGTTCCCCTCTCTTACATTTTTGGTGAACCCAACATGAACCAACGTCTGTTCATTTGTTGGTGTTGAGACCTCTCTCGTGTACCTTGTGATTGTTGTGTTCCTGAGTGTTGTGAAGGTTTATGAGCATCACAACCCAATATACAACTTTTGATTATATCGTTAGGAGAAGTGTATGACACCTCCCAATGGAAAGGACAAATGTCTCTCTTGGTTTCTCTATGGGAATTTTTCTCTGGTCCCACCGTTAGTGTGGCCGTGTAAGAGTAGTTTTCGAGGAACAAGATGGGATTCATTGATGAAACTGATCATGTTCCCACTCCCTTGCCTCTCCTACACCATCATTGGTGGACAAATATGAGGCCATTCAAATCCCTACATAATATGTTGCCACCCTCACTAAATGACTGGGCAACTTAGAAAATCACTTGGAAAGAAATCTAAAGATGGCTAGACCCGCTTGTGTTGTTAGCAAGTTAAAACATATGATGGGTAAATATATAATAGGCATAGAGCTTCTAACTAGCCTCCTCAGTCTCACTGAAGTGTGTGCTCCTTCGAACAATCCTAGCTTTGTACAAGGAGTCACTTTCAAAGAGCATGAAGGAAAATTAGGAGTATCGATGCCTCCCACACCCGTCTACATGGTCAACGCAGTCCCCTCTATTAGTATCCCTTCTCTCTCTAAACAACCTAAACTATCAAAGTAAACAAGGTCCCCTTTGCCTTTAGCTTCACCCCCTCTATCGCCTGTAGTCTTGGAGGCTTTGGCAGGATGAGTGGTGGGGGCTTTGGTAGTGGTGGTAGATTCAATAGCGGAGGCAGTGCTGATGGAGGTGGCTCTAGTGGAGGTCATGGTTGTGGCTCTGGCAGAGGCCCTACTAGTGGCAGTGGCTCTGGTAGTGGTTCTGGTAGAAGTCACACTGGTGGTGGCTCTAGAGGTGGCCTTGGCGGTGGTCTTGGGGGAGGCTCCTTTGGCCCTCTATCTTCCAATCACCCTATCCTGAACACTCTTCTTTAGAATATGGGTAAGATGTAGAGCTAGTTGGTGAGTCTTTCCCAAGCCTCTGCCCAACCTATTTTCCAGCCCTTCTTTTGACATAGCCCATTATCGGTTGTGATCTTAAACACTCCATTCCCCCAAGGAATGGAGATCCCTCAATTTGAGAAGTACGGTGGTAAAGGAGAAAGTGTCTTCCTTTAATTCCCTATGCATCGACTTCTTCCATCACAATGCATTGATGGCTAAACTATTTTCTTGATCACTCAAGGACATAGCACTCGAGTGGTATTGTTCCTTGCGTGACAACTCTATTTTCTCATTTGACCAACTTGTAAACTAATTCCTTAGACAATTTCAAGAAAACATCAGGCCAAAGATGACCTTTTCGGATCTCATCTGATGTAAACAAGGAGATAACGAAAAGATCATTGATTTCATAGCGTGATACCAAGCAATCCTTTCACAAATATCGTATCAACTGCCCAATTCTAACGTGTAGAAGGTATTCATAGGGAACTTAAAAAGGCCTTGGGAAGAGAAGTTCACCCTTATGAAATACCCTTCTTTCGTGCACTTGTGTGCAGCTTTACGAGAGTACCAACAGATGGTTTTATAGTTTAGGGGATCCTCCTTACGCTCCTGTTCTGAGGGAAAGTCCATCGTATCAAGCTTTGGGAAAGGTAAGACCATTACAAATGTAGTTGTTGTTGTTGATGACAATGGCCTCAAACATAACTAAAAGTTCACAAAGTTATCAGAATCTTATTCTTCTATCTTGTAGGAGTTGTTGAAGGATAAGATCGTAACCTTTCCAAGTCCTAAGCTTGTTAAAGAGCCTTACCCTAATTGGTATGATTGGAGCACTTATTGTCAATACCATCAATTTAATGGACATGATACCGAATGATGTATGTGGTTGTGTCATGAGATACAAGACCACATCGAGGATGGTACCATTCGTCTCATTGGGAGTAAACATAATGCTAAAAAATTAGTGGCGAAAGCTAATAGTGAATTGCAAAAATACACTGACCCATTTTTGTCACACTCTGCTGACATGATTATCGATCCCACTAATTCTATTATCCAACCTAAGACCTATGTTAACATGGTCTCGATGACTTCTACTGCTCCACTTGCACCGATTCACTGGACATAACATTCACATCACAAGACTTTCCCTTAAACAATAAACCATCACCTCTCTACATTCCCGCTTGCCTCAATGGTAACATTGTGACAGGAGTCTTGGTAGACCCTGCAAACCGTGTGAATGTTATCACAAAGGAAAATTTAGTATTAAATTCATTACAAAAGGAAAAATATGAAGAAATAAAATTTACCATCCATACACATGATGTTATGTGTCTCAAACCTTACAGCTCGATAACTTTGTCCATCCTAGTTGGACCCAAGGTTGTTGACACAATTTTTGATGTTGTCCCAGAGTTGGATCTATTTAGACTAAAGCTAGGCATACCTTGGCTAGCTTCCATGAATGGAATCACCTCATTTAATCACAAGTGTTTAAAATTCTCCCATGAAGGTGGCATGCATGTAGTGCATGACACTGGATACCAACCCTTGGTGTCCCATGGTGGATATCTATCGAATCACTTTTGGCCCTCCCTAGTCTGTTTACTTCCCCTGAGAATGGACCTACTTTACAAGAACTATGTAAAGTATAAAACTGGGGGCAAGGGGGATCCAAAACTGACCCTTCTCATGATAGAACAATCGGTTCCTTCCTCTTCCCAAGAGGAGAAGGAGAAAGGAGAAGTCCATGCCGGCTCCCTCTCCTTCCCGTGAAGGTAAAGAGAAGGTTATCTCCTCTTGGACTACCTCATCCTCTCCACTTTCTTGGGAAGAGTATTGGATGAGCGAGCCTGGTGGCTATCTGGTGAATCTGATGATTCCTCCTTAGTGTAGGCCCAAGATCAAGATCACGGATCTCCCTAACAAATACCCTAGACCATGGTACTACTTATACGATAGAAAGAAAGGTTCCCAAAGGGAATTTGATCTGAGGCCTCCTACCTCTCCTACTCCTAAGGTAGTGAATAGGAAGAGGCCCACTACTGAGGCTCTTGAGCTGACTCCTCCTGCCACTCCTCAACCTGTTCCTCCTGCTCCCATTTAGAAACCCGTTCCTCCACTGAAAACGGATATAGTGGATGTTCCCATGTTTGAGCATGAGCCTTCTATTCCTTCACAGCCTCTAGCCTCTAACTCCAAGAGTTATAGAAACTTCCTTGCGCACGAGTGCAAGCGCTGGTGAAAGGCTTTCTTGGCTAAGTAGGCCACCTTGAAAATGAGGGAGGAAGAAACGACTGCCCCTACTTCAGGGCCTCTTATAGTGTCTTCATCTCCCCTTCCTTCTACTTCTCTTTAGTCTAGTCCCATACTGCTCCCGACTTCTGTAGCGAGTATGAATGCACCTAACCCCAAGTGGGTATAGGTGTTCATCGCTCCTTCAGTGGATCTGCCTTTCCTAATGTTTGTTCTAGATGTCCAAACTTTCCCAAAACCCACAGATATGATTAATACCTCTGTTGTATCCACTATGGTTATTTCCTCCTCCTCCTCTACACCTATAGCCTCGACTGTGGGGATTTCATCTCCTCTAATGAATCAAAAGGTGGAGTGTGGTCCTTCTAGTAACGAAGGACATATAAGGAGCCCACCTTCTTCACAAGGTGGCCCCACATTGACTTGTTTTGTCTTGGTGGCAGAACTAGTCCCAGTCTCCTCTGAGTTTGGCACTACTCCTGAGTCATTCAATGAGCCTAGCGGTAAATCTCAAGCACAACCCATCCCATCCACTAAAGTTAAACACAATGCTCCTATGGGGTGCATGTTTAACTCCATGGATGAAGTTTCGGCCTTGTTAGTGATCTTCACAAAATCATTGACCTTAGCTCCAAAAGAGCTTGGTGAAAGAAATACCTTGCGGGAGGATTAGATGCTCCTCTTAACATCCCACCATTGCAGGCTCATCCTCCTTCCACTTAAGATGATCTAGATTGGGAAGCGGATGACCCCTTGGTCGATTAGTGTTAGGAGGAGGCCTCTTCTTGATCTTGTGTGTGTGTGTATTGTGATATGTTCCTCTGTGATCATGCTATGTGTTCCTAGATGACCCTCGCCACCCCTGTTGGTTCTTTGATGTAGGCATGGTTTTTGTGTCGTAAACCTTCTTCTATTTGTATCATCATTCTTCCATGTTTGTGCTTGATTTTCGATAAATTGGGGATGATGCAAAGCATTGGGCACATTTAGCCTTCCCTTCCATGTTGACCCAATTTTTTATCTTTACTTTGTTTTTCGTGCATGCTTCCTGCTCTAGTTGGGGATTGATGATTTTTCACCTTGCACCGCGGTTACCTATTATCTATATCAGCTCGGATAGATCTAACCCCGCTAAATCAGATCCCCCTATTTCCTTTATTTATGTTTTCTCCTTTGCTTGAGTTGTCCCTCTCATGTGTGACAACACCTTTCTTCAAAATTTTGATTTTCAAAAAATGCATTTGTTTCCAACGAATATTTTCTTGAAAGTCTTCAAAAAAATTTCTTTGAAATCGCATTCTCAACTTGGAACTCTAACAGAACATGTTTCCTTCATCATGGGTTCACATAGAAAGGACTCAAAACCCTTCCTCCAAAGTGGGAACAACTTTAATCTTCCCCTCACGTGGAGGAATGTCCTTCCTTTCAAATTCCTTGATGAAGTTCACATTTTTCTAAAGGATCCCTTCATGATGGATCACTCTAAGAAAAGGAACATCTACTTTCGAACTATGTGACCCTTGAGTGGACCCCCTTTCTTCACGGTGGGTTCCCAAGGGATTCCCCTTTGAAAGTATTTATCTCAAATAGATTCTTTCGCGTCTAGCTTGGGGGCAACCTGACTAGACCTATTTCATATCTTCATGTCTAGCTTCGGGGAAGCCTGACTAGACCTTGCTTCTCAAACAATGCATCCCTTAAGTGGACCCCTCTTCCTTTGAAGGGTTCCTAAGGGATCCCTTTGAAATTTTTCCAAATCATCGACGGTTTGCATGACTGTCTGCTTACTTGCCTACGTGGCCACTCCCTGACTCTATGGATTCTGCTTTCTTAGGTTTCCTCTATGCTAGAGTTTTTGGGGGATGCCTTCCTTCCAGGTTTGCGAGCTTGTAAGGTGCTTACTTCACAGGGCTTCCTTCATGCGATAGATCTTGGGGGTTTCCTCCTTTTAGGTTTGCGAGCCTATAAGACACTTTCTTTCTTCAACTCCATAGTTTTGAGAAGCTATGGAGTCATTCACTTCCCCTGTACCTTCAGGTTCACCAGATCATGGATTGATTCCTTGATAGTTCAAGTATACATTTCTAACCTTTCTCTTTGTTGATCTACTTTACTGATCACTCATCAATCTTTTTGCTCACTAAAGTGGGGGAAAAATGTATAAGGTTGAATTTGCACCCCATGTGCAAATCCCCTTTTTTCCTTTATCCACCTTAGAGAACCAAGTTCAAAGGCTTAATTAAAACTAAGCCCACTGTTTTCATCCCACTTGGTGCCTATTTTGAGCGTCGGTGGAGGCTTTTATGTTGAGGACGCCCACACAACACGCTTATGTCCCTGGCAAATTCTTGCAGCTAAACCTGCAGATGTGTTACACTTCTCATTAGGAGTCAAGTTGTAATGCCCCCTTCAACCAACTAACCCTAATATGGTTGCTTTCTTCACTCTCTCCTTCATATTCACTCTTTCAACAAGCATTTCATCTTCTTCCATCTAATTATTCAACACACCTTCTTTGGCACTCACTCCAAGCATTTCAAGTACTCCATAGTAGCAACAACTTCACTCCACCACTTTGGTAGAACAAGTTTGGGACCACACCATTGTAGTAGAGGCTCAAGTACTCTCATTTTCTCCCCCAACCAACCTTGAGTGCTCTTGGTGGAGGTGGTAAGCTTCCCTCTTCTCTCCAATATCACTTGGTTGAGTTAGCACACTTACTATTTTGTAGTGTTTTTAGTGCTCTTCATTATAGTACTTTCTTTATCTCGCTTTCTTGGCTATCTATGGAGGTGAAAACACCTAAGTCGGGGTCTGACTAAGGCATGCCCCTATACAGCCACCCAACATTTTCTCTCTTCTTTGTGTGTAGGTGAATGTGCTTTCAAGGAGCTAGCTAGTGAATGAATTTCTTTGTGAGATCCTTCTTGTTACCTTTACTCTCGCATTTTTACTTTATCACACTAGAGAGTACTTTGTTTATTTCATTACGTTATTTCAGCCCTTTAGTGGTAGTTAGCTGGGTTGTTAGTTGTTTTCTTTGGTTTAACCTTGTCTTTGTTGTTGTATGGTCGTACAGATGCCGACGTACTTTAGAGATGCCAATGTGTCGTGTTGTCATCCAAGGACCGCACTTTTGTCCTTGAGCAAAGAGCTTCCTGAGGCATAGTGTTGAACCTAAAAACTATCTCGCCTAGCCCCATCTTGCATCTTGGGTCTACAGAGTGGTTGAAGGACCTCATAGTCCTCATCATTCTCGTCTTGCCTATCCTAACACCTTGTTAAGCTAAGGTAAGTTAGGGAATCTTTCCACATCTTGTCCCTCTATGACCTAGGGCCTTGTACATGGTGGTCCATCTCTCTTATAGGTTCAAGTAATTAAGAATCTTTTGATGCACAACAAAGTCCTAAAACAAGCAAACATTAACACTCTTATGTGAGAACCTTCTAAGCCATGTTCCAGTAACAACCACTAATCCTGTAGAGTATTTGATGTTTTCTCCATCTATAACTGGGGCCTCCAATTTCTTTTTGGCCTCAACACAATGACACAAGTAATAATTTGTTCCCTCTTTGTTGTCTTCATCTGAAATAATTGCATAACATGCCCTAAATTGATATGTTTGATGAGTCCAGTTTATAGTTCAATTTTGATAAAATTTATTATCCATTTGTTGTAGTTGTCATAGACTTTGATACTTGGATGTTGACATTTTTATGATATTTCCTCAACACTATAGACATTGGGCATAAGCTTATTTTTGTAGCCTTTAAATGGCATTGACATGCTATATGAACTATCTATGTTAATTTTTTATGTGGATTAATGAATGTTACTTTAAGATAGTTACAAATATGAAATTGTTGTGCGTACTAATATTGTTATGCAAATATAATTAGAGGTATGCGAAATTGAGGAAGATTCTTCCAGCTGGTCATTTTCCATAATGGTCAACAAGGTGATCATACAAAGGTCAATGGAGGGAAGAATCTCAATGGAGGGAGATTCCTCATTCAAATCAAAATTGTAACCACCTTGTAAATAGTCTTAATTATTTGTTGAGTGAATATAGGCATTATTGTTGTGCTAAATCTTCGTTAAGGAAAACACGCTTGACCAGATTATGTGCATGTGTAACCACCTCTCCACCTTTTATGCTTTCCCTAAAGTGGCGTCCTCCTAATTCGTTCGAGTTGACCACCTTGCTAGGTAGTTAGTTAGTATATTTTTCTCCTATAAATAAGAGTCGGATGCTCCTTCTTAGAAGGTTGAATAATCTGATGGTGTACTCACATTATTATTTTTTCAGTAATACAATTATGTTTCTCATTTGTACTCATGATTTCCAATGAATAAAATGAAGTTATAAGTTCGCACATCTGAGTTTACATTTGTCTTAAGGGATACTCATCCAAGGGGGCCTACTTGGTGAGAATTCCATCCTTTAGTTTAGTTATTAATTTATGTTTAGTAATTAGTTAAGAATTTGGAACTGTCTGTTCCTATAGGGAATAGAATTCCATTCTATGATTGTTCTTGTAGCCAAAGCAGATAGAGTAGTTTCCTGTTTGTTTGCTCAAATTTTCATTTTTGTCATGTAGTTCAGCTTAGTATAATTATTGGTTGATGTTCAACTTTTATATTATTCCTTTCCAAGTAATTTACTTTCAACATTATGTCTTTCTTAGTTGTAGGATGAATATGGCTACTATGGATTCCTAGTGCATATACTGTGCTAACCCGTTTCAAGTCTACGTCCCTTAGTTGACAAGTTAAATGCACCTTCATGGTGATTAAGACAACTATTTAGATTAGATGTCTAATCTTCGAATCACATCTTTATGGGCTTAGTTGTTAAATAATTGTAGGATGCCAACATTTTTAGCGTCATTGTCAAGGATGGTGTCAAACTAGGGAGTTATTTGGAGTCATTGATAGTTTTTCTTGTTGTAGTAAATATTCTAAGAGTTTGTTCTTAGTACACTCCTCATTTAGGAAAGTAATGATCCACTATTATTTTTCCAATTCTTTGTGTGAGCCAGCTGATAGTGAGTTGATACCACATGCATAGAGGAAGGAGAAGAGATGCCACTTTACCCCCAAGTAGTCATCACTCCATTTGACAAGTGGGGATTGGATTTTGTAGGACCCATTGATCCTCCATCAAATGGTAAATCCTATATCTTGGTATGTATTGATTTATGTGTAACCAAGTGGGTATCATTTAATGCCATGAAGCATGCAAGAGATAATAAGGTTGTAGAATTCCTTTATGAGGAAATTTCCACATGGTATTGGGTTCCAAGAGAGATAGTAACTAATCAAGGGGCCCAATTCACTTCAAACCTTGTTACAACACTGGTCAATGAGTACAACATAAGGCACATGAAGTCTAATCCTTATCACCCTCGGGCCAATGTCCAAGTTGAGGTGAACAATAGATAAATTGAAGCCATTTGACCAAAATAGTGGCTATCCATAGGAAGGATTGGGAAAATAGGCTGCTAGAAGCTATTTGGGTCTATCAGACCACCTGGAAAAAAACTACAGGCTTCACTCCAATTGAATTACTGTATGGAAAGACAACTATGATGCCCATTGAATTTGAGCATAAGACTCTTAGGACTATAGTAGACTTGGGCATGGACATCTCTAAGGAAAAAAGAGATAGAACCATGTAGTTGAATGCTTTTGATGAGATGAGGAAAGCAACCTTGCATCACATAGAGGTAGTGCAGAATTAGAGAATAAAGTGGCATGACTAATTCATAAAGGAAGAAATTCTAGCCAGGTGACTGAGTACTGTTCTACGACTCAAGGTATCATGATAATGTAGGAAAATTATAGACAAGGTGGCTACGACCATATGAGGTTGCTAAATTTTTCTCCAATGGTGTTGTTAAGCTCACTACCATTGACCCTGTCAAATTTAAGCTACTTGTAAATGGTCATCACCTCAAGTTGTATCACAAGCCACCTTCCAAGGAGGAATTCCTACAGTAATTCACTTAGCATGCAACACCCGAGCTTCCTGCAGTCGAAGAAAGCAGACCTAGTGTCTCTCCTTCTGGCTAACCAAGGTATGTAATTTGTCATAGTAAATACTTCCACTTTTGTGGGAGTCCACTTCTTCATTCATTCACCCATCCACCCATCCATCTCCACATTTCTCTCTCTTCCATCATGCCACCATAACTTCACTTCATTCCACTCCACTTTCATTAATTTCTCAACTAACTTCTTAAAAGGTGACTAGTACTTTCTCCATAATCTTTGCAACAAATCTTCGATAATCCATCTCCACCTTCTGAGTGAGATGACGACTCACATGTGTGAAAATAAATCAACCACTTCTATTTTTCTTGATCATAGCCTTCATTTATTACTCCTTTACTACCTTTATTGCTCCTATCATAATCATAAGTTGCCAAAAGGTAAAAAAAAAGGGTAAAGATCATAAAAGACTAACATTGGAAATTTAGTAGCATTGCAGGAAGGAGAAGTTTAGCTTTCAGATGAAGATTGTAGGAAAGGAAACCTTGTAGAGTGATTGTTTAACTGTAGACAGTTGAACAATGGGAGGTGGGTTAATTTGAAATGAACCCACAGTTCATGATGTATTATTGTGGGATGCACCTTGCCAGGCTGAGTTTATAAATTGCAAGTGGTTAGATTATTTCTTGAAGTTGAATGATTATAATGAATATGTTGCATTGGAATTTGTGTAGATATTTTCTAAAGGAAAGGCCACGGTAAAAGGGTTGGAGGTAATTGCTACTGAAGAAATAATTGTTGAAGTTATAGGGTTTTTTGCCAATGGTGAACATTACCTTGCTACTGGAGATGCCATGCTAGCTAGGGTTGAATTTACAAAACTTGGTGACCTGTTGTTGAGTGTGGAAAATCAAGGAGAAAAGAGAACCTCTCTACCTGAGCCATGGAAGAAAATAGTTGTCTACATTATAAATAATATCACTTGTGAAGGTCACTAGTTGAATCTACATTTTGAACACTTCAAACTCCTAAATCACATGAGGCATGGGAGAAGAATGAATGTGTCGAACATGCTATGCCACCTTTCAATCATGGTGGCTGAGACCCAAAAAGGTAGGGATAATTATGTTTCCCACCATTATCTGATCAAATTATTAGTTGAGAAGTCTCTGCAGGATGTGTCAGATATGACTTGAGAAGAATTCTTAAATATTGATCAAATTAGAACATAGTATTTCTGACCTAGGGTTTTTCCTCAACCTCATAGGGTTAGTATGAGAGTGAGAAATGTTGAAGCCACTCCTAGAGCCTCAACTTATGGCACAAACCCTAGTGTAAACCCTCTTGTAGCTAAGAAAACTACAGAGATTAGTTCTTCTAAGACAAAACAATCAGACAAAGAAAGTTCATCTTTAGATTTTGATGTTGTTCCTCTAGGAACCCTAATGCGAACTAGGGAACAAATGAAGGAGGCATAAATAAGGAAAGGAAAAGAAAAAAAGAAAAAAATAGGAAAAGAAGTGTGAAGCTCTAAGAAATGGAAGGCCAACAATTTCTTCCTACAGCCAAAGAAAACATGAGAGCCCTCCTAGAAAAACAAGACTAGTTGTGCCAACCTTTGGTGTATCTCCACAGGGAATACCTAAGCCTAGAGAAACATCATGGGAAGACACAAAAGCTCCAATGGGGAAGGTGAATGTTGTGGAAAAGGACATATTTGAGGAAGTAGCAAGAGCAAGAGTTCTTGCAACAAGAGCAAGAACAAGAGGCCCTGTAGCCAGAACTAGGAGTACAATCAATACCCCTGCGGCTAGAATTGGCTAGACAAACAAAATCCCTGCAGCTAGAGCCATATGAAGAGCAAGCATCAGTGCTAGGAAATTTTTTGGTAGGAATACATAAGCCCTTTAATTTTTCAACGCACATGGTATCCATGAACCTATGGAGAGAAATGCAAAGGAGGGAAGAGAAATGGAAAGAGGAGAAATGTAGGTTGAGGAAGGGAATTCAAAAGAGAGATGAGGAGATTGAAGATAAGAATGCAAAAAAAATTGCTTTAAAGGAGAAGGTGGAAAATATGGAAGCCTTAGTACCTCAGATATTAGAGTGCAGGACTCCTCCAAGGGTCTATTCTCTATATTTGAAGGAGAATTATCTTTCTTTTAAGCTAGCAAGAATTGTTTTAGGTTTGAATCCTTCCATTGAGACTCCTCTTGAATTTTTCCATGCTTATCGGATTGCTCCTCCTAAAATGAAAAATTTGTTGTGTGAATTCTATTTGCATAATTATGTTGTGACCCAAGACCATGATTGGAATCCACTATGTATGTTGGGGATGTCCAATTAAGGGAATTTATATCCTGGATACAAAATGAAATTATTTGGGGACAACAATTTAGGACTTATAGGAAAATAGAATCCTATACTCCCATGTCCATCAGGGTTGAATCTAGAAATCTAGGAGACATTTTTAGGGATTGGCACATAATTATTTACTAACCAATCTATGGTAGTAGGATCCTACCTAAGAGAGAAGCATTTTACAAAGAATGTGAGGAGGTAGCAAAAACAATAGGGGAATCTATCATGGGATACTTGTCACAAAGGTGGAACAACCTAAGTGATGAGCTGAAACAAGTTGAGCCTCACTCTCTATAGAACTATGCTACAACACTTAAGAGAGTTGATAGATATATACAAATTGGAAGGACAAAGGGACAATTTTGGCTTCCACCAAATTTTCAGCCACCTATCCTATTGTGGCATGTGCCAAACTTCAAGTATTACTAGTATGATATAGCTGCAAAAAGACAGAGATGGAGCAAGTTGGACAGACAACAAGGGTTCTATTGGGACCCTAATTCACGAACTGCAAGAACTAATGTAGGACAATTGGTAGTTGCAAATTTTAGGTCATTGACTAAGCAAAAGAACAATCCTTCCTCTGCTAGAGGACCAACAAAACCTTAGGTTGGGGGGAGTGATGAGTCCAGTTTATGGTTTAATTTTGATAAAATTTATTATACATTTGTTGTAGTTGTCATAAACTTTGATACTTGGATGTTGACCTTTTTATCATATTTCCTCAAAACCATAGATATTGGGCATAAGCTTATTTTTGTGACCTTTAAATGACATTGACATGCTCTATGAACTATCTATGTTAATTTTACATGTGGATTAATGAATGTTACTTTAAGATAGTTACATATATGCAATTGTTGTGCGTACTAATACTGTTATGTAGATATAATTAGAGGCCTACCAAATTGAGGAAGATTTTTCCAACTGGTCATTCACCGTAATGGTCAACAAGGTGATCATTCAAAGTTCAATGGAGGGAAGACTCTTGACAGAGGGAGATTCCTCATTCAAATCAAAATTGTAACCTCCTTGTAAATGGTCTTAATTACTTGTTGAGTGAATATAGGCGTTACTACTGTGCTAAATCTGCATTAAGGCAAACATGCTTGACCAGATTTTGCACATGTGTAGCCACCCTCCACTTTTTATGCTTTCCCTAAGGTGCTTTCCTCCTAATCTATTGGTGTTGACCGCCTTGCTAGGTAGTTATTTAGTAGATTTTTCTCCTATAAATAAGAGTCAGATGCTCTTTCTCAAAAGGTTGATTAATCTAATGATGTAATTGCATTATTAGTTTTTCAGTAATACAATTATGTTACTCGTTTGTACTTATGTTTTCCAATGAGTAAAATGAAGTTATAAGTTCACACATCTGAGTTTACATTTAACTTAAGGAATACTCATCCAAGGGGGCCCACTTGGTGAGCATTTCGTCTTATAGTTTAGTTATTACTTTATGTTCAGTAATTAGTTAAGAATCTGGCACTATCTATTCTTGCAGCCACTAGAATTCCATTATGTGACTATTCATGCAGCCAAAGCAAATAGATTAGTTTCTTGTTTGTTTTCTCATATTTGCATTTTTTTCATGCACTTCAGCTTAGTATAGTTGTTGATTGATGTTCAACATTTATATTATTCCTTTCCAAGCAATTTAATTTTAGCATTATGTCTTTCTTAGCTATAGGATCAATACAGATACTATACTATGGATTCCTAGTGCACATACTGTGCTAACCCATTTCAAGTCTACGTCCCTAGGTTGACAAGTTAAATGCATCTTCATGGTGATTAAGACAACTATTCAAATTAGATTTCTAATCTTTGAATCATAGCTTTATGGGCTTAGTTGTTGAATCTAAACTATGCAAGTAGATATATTACCTGGTTGAACTAGATTTGATATGTGGTCAAAGTCAACCAATGATTCCATCTATGCTAGTTCCAATGTGTTAGAGAGCGATACTTGTGAAGCAGACTAAGATAACTTAACCACCATTCATCAACCCACTCCTTTGACTTGCACTCATCCCAAACTTGCATTATACATGAAGAACAAAATCATGCCATCTTTCACATGTGGATACTCCAGGAACCTGCATTTGAGATAAGGAAAGAGTGTAGCTCACTCGATCCTATCAGTGTAAAACAATCCTCATATGGTGGAATATTAGTATCATTTATCAACCAAAAAATATATATGAAATGAAGAATTTCCTTCATTACCTGGACCCATCAAAGCATTACATCACTCGACGATTGATTTTGCATCTGTCAACTTTGCATTATCTTTATAATTTAACTCTTCTCGTGCTAATGCTCTTTTGACACATGCTCCTACACCATCATGCTCCCCCTTTCCATGCCCAATGTCACAAAAGTTCCACATTTATTGAACACATGTAATGACATCCATCTTGCTCAGCCAATAGAACATTTGTTTGTGAAAGATAATCAAATATTATCTCACCAGATAACTGAATGATCTAATTTTATCTAGAATTAAGTGATAAATGACTAATTAGATAATAAAGAGATTATCTAATTATAGAGGAATATGCTATGAATAAATTTTTTTATGAAATACATATGATTTAATTCAACATTCAAGATTTTGGATTAAATTAAATAAATAAAGATTTATTTAATTAAAGAGAGAATAGGCTAAAGAATAATTAAATAATTTCAAATGATTAAGTGTCATAGGGATAAATTAAATAATAGTTTATTTAATTTTAGAAAGAATCTAAATTTAATTAGTGAAGTAATTAAATAGATAATATGTATTTAATTAATTAAGAGCAAAGGTAAGAATTAATTAATTAAATTTAAAGTTATTTAATTAATAGAGGACATATGACCTTAGAAAATAATTAAATAATTAACATTATTTAATTACAAAGATGAACGAAATATGAAGAAGTTAAGGGTCGCAGGCCTAATACAATTTTCAGTGTCTACATTTTTCCCCTCTTTGAAATAATGTCATTTTAGCATTTGTGTCGAAGAATAATAAATAACATGCCTTAGTCGTGCCCCAGTGTGAAATAGGTTAGGGTATTCCCCCTCAGGAAAAATAACAAATTTTTGAAAAATTCAGAAAAAATTGGAAATTGTCCCGATTAGGTAATTGGATAGCCAGAAGTTCAATGGTGGTGATAGATATCAATTTCGGTGAGGTTTGGTTTGTGAAATGATCATTGGAAGTGTGAAAATAGTGCACCTAGTACAATAGGTTTCGAAAGAAAACCCTAAAAAACCCTAGGTTTATATAGAAATTTGGGTAAAAATGAATTCATTTTCACCATTCAAATTTGAAAACCATTGACTTTGCTCTAGATTCATTTAGAAAAATGTCCCCTATTTCATACACCGAGCATCATGGATATCACATCAGGACCTTCTGATGGCCATCCAATGCAGGACACTCGGTATGTACCCCAAAATCAACTTTTGAATTTTGAATTTTCACGCATTTCTAGGACAGTAATTTTTTTTTTTTCATATGCATCATTTCTCCTTCACCACCAATGCATTTGTATGCGACACATCTTCTCACGATACGACGTATTTGTGGAAACATGTCAGGGCTTGTTTTTGGTTTATTTTAGATCAATGCATTTGTTTTGTTTTTTACTAAATTTGTCCTATTGAGTCACATTTGATAGGGGAAATGTCGAATTTGTATTCATGCACCGCATTTGATAATTTTGTAATGCATATGCATGATTGGTTGCATGTGTTTCCTTATGTGATGTATGTGTATTTTGCAATGCATTTGGAATGTTAAATGATGCATTTGAATGGTGCACCACATTTGTTAATAAAATGATGCATTTGCTTGTCAATTTTTTTGAACTTTTGTAGTGTAAAATTAGCTTTGTATTCCTAAAGCAAGGTATTTGTTATGCATTTACAGGTTTTTTTGGATCCGATATACACCTGGGAGTCAAGGTCGATGACATACGAGTTGTAGGAATAGTTGCATAGTGTAGAGAAATGGTTGATATGGAGTCTTGGATTACATCATGTGACATTTATTCCCACCATTGGGGCAAACTGAGGGATCATCACCGCACTTTCTAAGTGATGGCACTCAGAGACTTCCTCTTTTCATTTTCCCACAAGAGAGGTGATTGTTACATTAGAGGATGTCTACAGGATACTTTGATTATTGATCAGGGGTGAGAGGGTCTGCTATGATACCCAAAGGGGTTACTTCAAGATCACCCATTATTATGTACATGAGGACGTCAAACAACTCGATATCAAACATTATGAGATCTGATGGCATGTACTAGTAGATAGATATGAGTGGATTGATTGTTTGTTGTGTACTTCGATTGGTGGGATTGTATTACAAGACCGTCGAGGGAATGGGTTTCTTGTGGGTTGTGGGAGATGTTAGTAGGGATGTTATAGAGGCAGGTTGTGTATGCATGGGGCCCATGTCTATTGGCGATGTTGTATTTCCACTTGCACAACATAGCTTACAGGGAGGCATAGTCCATCAACTGTGGGACTACCTTATTAATAATTTGGGCATTGGAGCACATTATTGTTTTCCATCCACCAGTTTTTTATGAGCTAGATGGTCAATCTCCTTATGTGTTTCATTATGATGGGACTATTACATAGACTCATGTTGGAGACATAGGATATTGGAGGCACATTATTGATACCCTTGTTCAATTTATATGGAGGCAATACATGGACTATGAAAAGTGGTAGGACGAGGATCGAAACTTTCCTTTTTGTCAACAGACATGATATTTGATTGGGAGGATTGTTTCGAGAGTACATATCATTGAGAGACACCTACCAAACAGAGCACTCCAACATTTTGGTGAGGTTCAGGATTTGTTGTAGGGCCGAGCTGAGTTTTCTTGATCTTTGAGGGAGGTTCCTCTATGGGGGCCCTAGATTCCTGTAGCGATAATGGAGGAAAATATAGATGCACTATAGCCAATATAGTTGGGATGGAGGGGTGTAGCTATGGATGTTGGGAATACAGTAGTGTATGATGCCTAGTGGGCACAGCATAGGCTTGTACCATATATAGATCTTGATCAGCCAGCGCCTATAGAGCATCAAGGGATAATCCCATGGGGTCAGTGTGGTGGCAGGGGAGGTGGTAGAGGTGGATTTGATGATGGTAGAGGAGGAGGTGGGAGGGTGGTCGATGAGGTTGACGAGGTGGTAGAAATCAGGGCAAAGATTTTTCACCCATCTGTGAGGGTGAGAGGGGGGAGAGGATGTCGCCATGTTGGAAGCAGGTCCAAAGAGGTGGAGGCCGTCGTTGAGGACCAACATAAGACAACTTTCACTTGTCCATGGGGAACTTATTGTTGGAACATCATTCCCTTTGGACTTAAAAATTTTGTAGCAACATACCAATGTGCCATGACAACCATTTTCCACGATCTCATACACACTCTCATGGAAGACTATGTGGATGATATGATAGCTAAATCATTGACAAGAGTTGATCACTTACAGGTTCTAAAAAATATTTTTCAAATATTAGAAGAATACCAAGTAAGGATAAATCCAAAAAAATATGTATTTGGCATCCAATCAGGAAAACTTCTAGGATACATTATTTCTAGACGAGACATTGAATTGGACCCAACAAAAGTGAAACCTATAATGGACATGGCTTCACTAGCCAATATAAGTCAACTACATAAAATACAAGGGAGACTGTCATCTATCAAACAATTCATAGTGCAGTTAGCAGACAAGATACATCCCTTCCAACATCTACTCAGAAAAGGGGTACCATTTGTATGGACAAGTAAATGCCAAGAAGCTTTTCAATAGATCAAAGATTACCTACTTACATCACCAGTGTTAATGCCACCTATAGACATCCAAATTTGACCACTCCCATATGGTCAAATTCATCCCCTTCATTCATCTATTTCATCAATATTAATTAAATGATTTATTTAATTAATATTTCACCTTTTTCCTAAGGTTTCTAAAGTATTTAATTTAATAACTAAATACTTTATCTTTCAGACCTTCTTCTCTAAATTAAATAAATACATCAATTTATTTAATTTTCATTTAGCCTCTTGAATTTAAATCAATTTTAAATTCCCTCTATTCTCTCTCCTTTTCACATCCTCCATAATCCTCTTCTAATATGGATTGTTCTAATTAATCCATGATTAGGACATGCACACCTTTAATCAGGATTAATGTCACATCCTCCATATTTTGCCTTTTTCCTCTAATCCTTCATTAATCTTCTTAATCACCTATTTGCACAACATTAATATAATCCTCTTGCCATCTTTGGTATGTCCTCCAAGTCAACCTTTCATAAGTGGTTTATTTTTTAAGCCATGACCTCTTCCCCATGTGAATTAAAAATTCACATTTATTCCCCCAATGCTTTCCTCTTCCCCATGAAAGTTCTTGGGAAATTCTAAAACCTCTCATAAGTCACATCACTCACATGAGACAATGAATTCCTTTATGAGGACCTTGTCTTATCCTCAAGGTACTTCCTATCATGTGAATTTAAAATTCACATTTATTTCCCCAACCACTTCTCTCTTCCCCATGATGATTGGTGAGGAGTTCTTCCCCTAATCCCAAGGTACTTGCAAGTACCTCTACCTCACATGTCATTTTTCCACCTCCCTTTACACATGGGAAGATGTGAGGGCTTGTGAGTCCTCAACTCACCATAGCCCTTAATCTTGTCCATGTTGGCTAAATCCCAGCCATTTAATTCTCTAGAGACTCTTCCCCTAAAATAGAGTATTTTATCATTTTTCTCATTCATTCAACACACATTCATTCAATCTCTCCAAATTTCAAAACTTTCAAGCTCTTGCATTCAAGATCTCACACCTCCATTGTGGAACCTTCAAACTCATTTGCATCCATTTTGATCATCCACTCACATACCCATTGGAATTATTTGAATACTCATTGCATCTTCATCATTTTAGATCCATTTTTAGGTGATTTTTCATCAAGGAGCACACAATCAATCTTCATCAAAGGGCCAACCAAGAAGATCAACTTGGGTGAGGTAAATCTCTTCTATTATCTTTGCTTTTTTCAAGTTCAACTAGGTTTATCTCAAGGTAGTGTTGTGTGTATTTCTCCTTTTGCATTTTTTGTTGTTTTTGCATCATTTAGGGTAGGAAATCATGTTGCGCACATTTTGGGCACATCCGGTGGGACCCGCAAATGGGTCTACTCCTTTCACATTTTCTATTGTTTGAAATTTTGTAGATTTAGGTTACACAGAGGCGACTCCGCAGCTGATAAAGGTGATTCTTCCCTCAAGATAGGTGACCCTTCCCTCAAGATAGGCGACCCTAACCTCAACAGGGGTGATTTTGCACTTGAAGAATCATCCATATGTGAAATAGGAGAAAATATACTCCTTGTTTCTTGAACAGGAAATCCTGCCACTGACAAGGGTGAACCTACCTCTGAGAGGGGCAATTCTGACTCTAAGAGGGGAAAATCTACTCCCTGTTTTTCAAATAGGCGAGTCTTCCCCAAATAGGTGAGCCTTCCCTTGAAACAGGAAATTCTACCCTTGAAACAGGTGATTCTTCCCTTGAAACAAGCAATTCTACAATTGGAATAGGCGATTATGCCCTTGAAACAAGCAATTCTTCCTTTGAAAGAGGCAATTGTGAGGTAAACAGTGACTTAAAGTTCATTTTTCAGAGTTCATTTCTTGTCATTTTTTAGGTACTGACCCCCTAACCTATTTTGTTAGTGAATGTGCCTAGTTTTACTAATGTTTGTGTAGTTGTTTCTCGCTTGTCAAAGGCTAGAGTTTAAACTACTAACATATTTGTTGTAGGATGAACAGGCCAAGACCATTAGTTAATTTGCTTGTTTGTATTTTCATACTAGTTAGGCACATAAAACTAATTAGGGGGAGTCAAATATTTTGTTTATTGTGCTTGTAAGTGGACTATTGATGTATCCAATCCCCTTGTGTCATTTGGAAATCTTGAGTGAAGAGAAATCGTAGTCCACTTTAGTCCTTTGTGTTACCTAGGAGGTACTAAGTCATTCAAGCTTTTCCCTTGCACTTCGTGCGAGCCTGGGGACTAGCCAAAAATGTCTAGTGTCTTCTTTTAGTGGGACCTCCTAGGGGATTTCATCACCCTAAGGGACGATCTTGACCACATGTTACTAGTGGGGTATATAAAGGGGGGAGAGCCAAATCTATACCCTAATCTAGTCACGTTATTTCTAGCAAAGCGTCGAAGCTAGGGTGAAACCTAGATAAGATGTGAAGAGTTTTTCCAAGTTTCCAATACCTTGTTGGGGCTTCTGACTCATGATTGTGATAGGCTAGTGTTCACGGTTGTACCTCATGTACCGTGCATATATCGATAACTCCCTAGATCGCCTTGTTCAACCTAGATAGAGGACCGTGTTGGCCATATCCTTCTTACTAATCTTAGGATTATGTTATTTGAATTTTCTTCTTTGTACAAAACCAGTGCATGTCTTTTTGGTCGAGTCAGCCTTTTCCTTAGCTTTTTTTCATCTAAGTTAAGCCCTAGTTTGTTATTTGGGTGAGTTTTCCTTTGATAAGGGAAATTTTTTTGCTAACAGAGGTGAGCATGTTGTCCATAGGGGCGACCTTTCCTTCTACCTAAGTCATTTTTTAGTTTGTTCTTATCAAAATCGCCCATCCTTCAAAGAATAGGCGAGTGTGCCACTTACTTGGGTGAGCTTGCCCCAGAGATAAGCGACCCTGACCTTAATAGGGGTGATTCCACTTCCTATGCAAGCCAACCCAGCACATTTGATTGTTTCATCAAAAGGGGCAATTTTTCCTTTGAGTTGGGCGAACCTGCCTCATACTTGGGTGATTGTGCTTACTGTTTTAGTCCCGTGTCAACCCCTTGACTCATCATATTCACCCATTCCATAGAAACAAGAAATTTTGCAACATTCATTGGTGAAAATGCTCTCTGAAAAGTCAATCCTATCTTTTGTTCATCCATCTCGTCAGTTCATTCATCTATTCAGTCAGTTTGTTTACCTATTAGGAGTATCTGTTTTCTCATTCTGAGCATCTGTTTATCTATTAGGAGCATCTGTTTACCCATTAGGATTATCCATTTTCTCATTATGAGCATCTATTCTCCCATTTAGATATTTTGTTCATCCATTCAGTGCATCTATTTATCCGTTTAGAGAGTCCATTTATCCATTTAGAGAGTTTGTTTGCCCGTTCTGAGAGTTTGAAAGTTGTTTAGGCGAGTCTGCACCTTGGGTGGGTGACCTTTCCCCCCAATTGGGTGACCTTTCCCCCAGTTGGGTGACCTTTCAATCTAGTTGGGAAACCTTACACCCTAGTTGGGCGACCTTGCACTCTAGTTGGGTGACCTTTCACCCTAGTTGGGTGACCTTGCCACCCAAATAGTTGAATTTTCCCAAAAGCAGACTTTCATTTGTCTTCTCTTCATCGGCATTTCTATTCATCAACATTTTCTAAAATTCACCATTTCCTTGACCAAATCACATAGGTTCATCTTATAGAATCATTAGAGTCCACATCCTTCATCGGTTCATCTATCCCAATCACCTAGACTCCATTTTAGGGGATTTGATTTTGATGCAAAAACTTTTGGAGGCCATAACTTTTGACTCGGGTATCCGTTTGGGCTGAAATTTTATGGGTGGTTGTGTTATGAGGTGGAATTTGGATTCCTAATGACCCTTAGTCGGTTGGCCCCCATTTTGGCACATTTTTGGGGCTTGAAACTTTCATCTTGAACCTCAAAATCATAATTGTGTTTTTTTCCAGTTTTTGAAAAATCATTTTCGTTAATAACTTAGAATGCATGTCTCAGATTTAGGATGTTAGTTGGAAATTCATCCTACCTTAGTTTTAGGAAGTTTTTGGGAAAAAAATGGACTCTCAAAGATATGCATGTGAAATTTCCTAAAATAGCAAAATTTAACAATTTTTGAAAACTGTCAAATTTGGTAAAATCTGATTGTCAACACCTTATGTCATCTAGTTAAAACCCCTGAACTTGGTTTAAAATCAATCCTATCATATCATCTAATCCAATCCCAATATAAGATTTAATCCAATCCTAATTTGAGCTTTAATCTAATCCCAATTTGAGCTTAACCTAAATCCTGATTTGAGCTTTAGTCCATTGCCATCCAAAATCTTCTTATATCGAAACAAATCTTAAGATCCCCTTCTTTTGGAAATCTTCTTCAAATTCATCCTATTTATATTTTCATCATATTTTCTTTCCTTCTAATCATCTATTCCCATACCTTCAATCGATATCCATCCCATCCAACATCATGAATTCTTATCCTTCACCATTGCAACCAAAAATAGTAGTTAAGGGGAATCCTAATTACGTTGATGATGATAACAAGAGCCTTGTTGATCAAGAGGTATATGATATAGATCCCTTTGATTCTATCATTTCTAGTAAGCTTTCCCTGAGTTCCATCCAGAATACAATCACCCCTATGAGCTATCCCATCATGCCTTCATCCACACCTACTAGCAATCCTTACGCTACCTTTGACAAGGGATATCCATTATCTTCCTCGTCTGCATACTCATCATATCCTTCATCTACATCTTTCTCTTATCCAACACCCACATCCTCTTATCCCAATCTACCATCCCAATCTTCCCATCCTAATCTACCATCCCAATAGTCCTATTACAACCCCCCATCCATGTCCCCCTATCCTAATCCTCCTTACCAGTTTGCCCATCCTAATCCTACATCCACACCTTTTTATCTTAATCCTAAACCCCCATCAACCTATCCTAATCCAACATCCACATCTTCCTATCCTAATCCACCATCCATGTCCTCCTATCTCAATCTTCCCATCCTAATCTATTGTCCCAATACCTTTATTACAATCCACCACCCACATACTCTTGCCCTAATATGCTGCCCATATCCTCTTGTCCTAATCCACCATCCATGTCCTCTTATCCTAATTCACCATCCCAATCTTCCCATCTTAATCCACCTTCCCAATATTCATATCTTAATTCCCCATTTACTTCCTCCAACATCAATCCACCAACCACATCCTCCTATTCTAGTCTTCTATCACAATATCCCTACCTTGAACCTCCATCTAATCTTGACCCCCCCACTAATCCTAATCCTCCACCTACTCTTAGTCTTCCATCCAATCCCATTCCTCCATCTAATCCTAGTCCACCAATCCCTAATCCTTCATCTATTCCCACAACCCCAACCAAGCCTAGAATTTTCACAATTCTCACTCCAAAGGTCCTCCAAGGACTCATGACAAAGAATACATCTCCAAATCCACATCTTGAAGTCATGGAACTATGCTGCCCCACTCCCCCATGTACGGTCACTAGTGATGAGACCCTTCTCCATCCCACACCTATCATTACTGTTCCCACCCCTAGCACCACCCAAACCACTAAAATCATCAAACCCACTGAATCCATTGAACCCCCATCTCCTACCCCAAGAGTCGACGAACCCATCGAAGATAACCAAACCCAACCACCATCTTCTACTCCTAGCCCAATCCATCCATGACACTCAAATCCAATCCACTCCTCCCACTCCTAGTATCATCGAAATCCATTCCCATGAACTTCATGAATCCTTCATCCTTCCATCTCCCCCACTTGGAGAGTCCTTCCAACACACCATCATCATGCCACCCACACAAAATGAGTCATGCCAAGAGCTTGATCCAAATCATACCAACATATCCCCTTCTCCAAATCAAGATCCTACCATCCTATCTAGTCCACCTCAAGATCACAATCCCCCATCCATTCCATCCCATGATCCCCTTGACACTCAAGATCCAATCACTCCAACACATGAGGCCTTATCACCCATGATGGAAATTCTAGATCCCATCATATCACCTAATCCCTCTCTTGATACCTTACCACTCACTCCTAATCATGATGTTGCTATCCCATCATCTCCATCTCATGATCCTCCATTGTCGCCTAAACCTACTATCCCTACACTTTTATATCCCCTTAGTAATCTTACATTCATCCATGGTGGTTTTCTTGCAGACGAAGAACCGAGTATATATGCCACCCATCCCCCTCCACCTAATAATGCACTCGCATCATTCTTCCAAAATAACAAGAATCCTACTATAGATCGAATGCTCAAGAGCATGAACTATCAAGGAAAAGGTTTAGGCCTTCATGAGCAAGATATTTTAGAGCCCATCCATTTCAAAGAAAATCCACATACACAAGGTCTTAGATATATCTCTCAAGACTTGCAATCCAAAAATGTTGGTACAACCTCTATCTGTCCTCACCGAGCCTCCTCAAAAATTATAATATGCTTTTCCCATCGCTCGACCAAACCATTTTCCGCAATCCCCCCTCCATTGTATGACCTCAAAACAACCATCCATATTCCTCCTTCATCTTCTAAATCTATTTTGGGTCCTTATGTCCCTCCATCCATTATCACACATCATGCAGCTACTAAGTCCATTTTGGGCCTTTATAGCCCACAATCACCTCCTCCATCTCATCCTATTCATCCTTTTATCCACCAATCACCTATCCATGTCACCCATCATAAAAATCCTACTCTCATGTTCCCTAATCGGGATCAACAAAGGCATGTATCTACACATACTCCATCCACATATCATCCTCAAAATCCTACCTCCACCACTCCATTCATGTTTCCTCCACATCATCCATCTCTTCGTAGCCATCCCATTTCTATTAAAAGCACTTTGGATGCCAAAGTAAAAAATACATAAATCTAAACATCCACATGAATCTAAAGCTCCTCATGTCCCTTTAAAAGGACATGTTGAAGAAAAGAAAAATCCAATCCAAAATCCAAATCAAACCCATAGGCCACAACAGCCCACCAAAGCAAAAATCAAAACCATGAGGATCCCAAAGAAAAAAGATGCAACGCCTTCAAATGAAAAATTTGTAACAACATCCAAAGTTGCTAATCCAAAAGCTAATCATACACATCCTCCATCTCCTAAATCTATTTTGGGTCCTTATGTCCCAAAATTCACTATTCCATCTCCTCCATTATCCCCACATTATCCATCCACTAATCCTCCTATCCTTTCACATCCACCACCATATGTGCCAATGTTGGTCTTGAAAAAATCTCCCCATCACACATCCACCCCATCATTCTATCCATACACTTTCCAATATCCCATCCATTATCCCACATATCTCCCCCATCAAATCCCTTTAATCCATTCTCTTGCATAATCCATTTATCCTAAAAAGGTTGTACCAACATCCAATAGTCACTTCACACATGGGCTCTTAATACCTTGTATGGAACTTGATGCTTGAGTCCTTCATCCATCTCCTTATCACATGTCTTCTAAATCCACTTATCCACATCGCTATCCTTATCCATCTCCATCTGCATATTATCCAAAAGTCAAAAAAGTCAAAAAAGTCAAAAAGTCAAAAAAGTCAAAAAAAAGTCAAAAAATGAAAAAAATGAAAAAAAAGAAAAAAAGAAAAAAAGTTTAAAAGCAAAAAAAAAAGTAAAGACAAATAATTCGTCCAACAGTGAAAACTTGGCAAACAAGTGCCTTGGATAAGTACCATGATGAAAACTTGGCAAACAGGCATCATGTGTAAATCCCTCATCCAGTTTATCTCCACACTTGGGGGCAACTGCATCTCCTTCACCCATCTCCATCTCACCTATCTTAAACCTACCTGTCATATCCCATTTATCCCAATCCCTCCATCCTCCTTGTGATCTTTATATAGATAGGGGCAAACATATAAACATGCTTTGGACACCTCTTGGCATACATTCCCCTCACCCATACATTATCCTAATCCTTATCCACATCCCTCTATCTTCCTTGTCCACCCATCATGCTACCATTAATCTCCCTTCCTTATCCATGCATCCTATCCATATCCATCTCACTCCCTTATTTTCCCATCCTTCTATCTTCCATCCCTCTTGCCTCATTATAAATGACATATCTAAGAGTGGGGCACCTCCTTCTTTGTGACATAGTCCCTGGAGACATCATTCATCGATCCTATCATCCCCTCCATCTCCTCATATTTATCTTCTTACCCATCCAAATCATCCTATCCATCCAAACAATCTCATCCTTCTCCCTATCCTTATCTTCCTATCCATCCAAATAATCTCTTCCATCTCCCCATCCTTATCTTCATATCCATCCCTCATAGCATCCCTTCCATCTCCCCATCCCTATCTCTTTACCCATCCACAAATTTTTTTCATCTCCCCATCCTTATCTTCCTATCCAGCCATCATAGCATCCCTTCCATCCCCCATCCTTATCTCCCCATCCATTTATCTCTATCCTCATCCCATCTCATTATCCCTTTTCATTGGTATCTAGCTATAGGCTTCCCCCCATGCAACCCAATTCCATCTATCTCATCATCATCACTCCTGCTTCTTTTCACATCTTTCCAATCTCCTAGCACTTCTCATCACTCATCCCTTCATCCTATAATCCTCCCCATTCATCTTTTGATGATTTGAGATAACTATCCCATCCTTGAGCTTCGTGCAATTGCCATTGTCCTATATTATCCACCAGGTCTATCTTGTCTCATCGTATCGGTCCCATCATTTTATCCACTTATCATGGTTATCTCATCATCTCTTATCCATTGTTTTTCTTTGGTCTTTTTTCGAACTATGTTTCCCCTGCACTTTCACGTAGGAAAGGTCAATCTTTTAATCTGCCCTCGAGGCTTTATCCATCCAATTTTTTCATCCATCTTTTTCTCCATTGTCCTCTTTCCTCTTTTATCCATGGTCTTTTATTGAACTACGAGGGCTTTGCACTTTCACATAGGAAATGCTAATCTATGATCGGCCCACAAGCCCCTAGGTCTTTAGGGTGTGTCAATTTTGTGTCTTGTGTCTTGTGTTGTGTCGTCAAGCATGCCCCTATCTCGTTGGTTCTTAACAAATGAGATCCACTAGTAACATCAGATCCAATCAGTTTTGAATATCCTACATCATTTTGATCTTTTAGTTTAATATCCATCTTTTCTCTCAACATGATGCATCCTTCCTAACAGACCTCATCAATCCCATCCATCCTTTCGATCCTACAGCAAAGGACATTTGAAATTGATTGTGATCTTTTGATACTTTTGGATTTTTTTATCATTTGATCTCTCTATCATACCTTGTCATGGTTGCCTTGATCCATCATATCATGGTGTGCTTTAACTAGTAAGCATAGGGGTGTCTCTTGATCTTTTCTTTGTTGTTATCTTCCTATTTTTTCCGCATAGTACCCACCAAGATCCTTGTGGTCTTATGTTACACCGAGGAATCCTTTTGTGCTTGTGGTTATCCCAATGCCTAGCCCAACCAAGGTCTTTGTGACTTTGGGTATTAGGATAGTCTTCTTGTCTGTTGTGTTTGTTTTATGCATTAGACACTAATCCTCCTTGGTTTCACATACCCTATAACTTGGTGTCTTATGCTATAGCAAAAATCAATGTTCTAAAAATGGAAAATTACATTAGGATTGCACCTCATTCCACATTCTAGGTTCATTTCATTTCATCCCATGTGCATTGTCAGATTACTCATAATTGGTTATTCTAAGTATCTTTTCTTCCATCATTTTTATTCCTTTTATCCATCTCACATCTCAATCCAATCCTTATCCATTCAATCTAAAACAAATCATCTAATCACATCCTTGGTCTTGTTCCCAGCCTTGCTACAAGCCTTGATCCAATCATCATCATTGTCATCATCATCGAGATATATCCTTCCCTATCCTTTGGTGTTCTTTTGGGATGTATCCTTCCCTTATCAACAACGCTTTCATCATCATCCTCGGGATGTATCCTTCCCTCATCAACAACACTTTCATCATCATCATTGGGATGTATCCTTCCCTATCCTCATGTTGTTTCAGGATATATCATTCCCTCATCGATAACACTCCATCCATCATCAATCCATTTTGGGCTTGTAGCTTGACTAGAGAAACATCACATTTTTCCTTGAATCCATTTGTGCTTGCTTTTATCTCTTCATCTTATGTCATCCTCTCTTATCCATCATTTTGCATCATCTTCTCCATCTACTCTCACATCACCTCATCCATTTCGAGAGCACACCCATGTTCTCTTGAACCTACATGTCCTCTCGAGGGGGAATCCTCAATCTCTAATCTTCATCTTCACCCCCATCATCTTTCTTCCTAGTCACTACTTTGAATGACTAGGGCATCTTTTCCAATCTAACCATCTTCTTCTTGGTCCTATCTTTTAATCTTCTTTGAAATGATGCTACTTCGTAGCACCATTTCAAAGAGGGACAAAATGTAGACATCCAAATTTGAGCACTCCCATATGGCCAAATTCATCCCCTTCATTCATCTATTTCATTGATATTAATTAAATTATTTATTTAATTAATATTTCACCTTTTTCCTAAGGTTTCTAAAGTATTTAATTTAATAATTAAATACTTTATCTTTCAAACTTTCTTCTCTAAATTAAATAAATATATCAATTTATTTAATTTAGTCATTTAGCCTTTTGAATTTAAATAATTTTTATTTTCCCTCTTTTCTCTCTCCTTGTCACATCCTCCATAATCCTCTTCTAATCTAGATTAGTCTAATTAATCCATGATTAAGATGTGCACACCTTTAATCAAGATTAATGTCACATCCTCCACATTTTTCCACTTGCCTCTAATCCTTCATTAATCTTTTTAATCACATGTTTGCACAATATTAATCTAATCCTCTTGCCATCTTTGGTATGTCCTCCAAGTCAACCTTTCATAAGTGGTTTCTTTTTTAAGCCATGACCTCTTCCCCATGTGAATTAAATTTCACATTTATTCCCCCAATGCTTTCGTCTTCCCCATGAAAGTTCTTGGGAAATTCTAAAACCTTTCATAAGTCACATCACTCACATGGGACAAGGACTTCCTTTATGAGGACCTTGTCTTATCCTCAAGGTACTCCCAATCATGTGAATTTTAAATTCACATTTATTTCCCCAACCACTTTTCTCTTCCCCATGATGATTAGTGAGGAATTCTAAAATTTCTCACTTGTCACCATCCTTCCCACATGGGGACAAGAACTTCCTTTTTGAGGAAATCTTCCTCTAATCCCAAGGTACTTGCAAGTACCTCCACCTCACATGTCATTTTTCCACCTCCATTTCCACATGGCAAGATGTGAGGGATTATGAGTCCTCAACTCACCATAGCCCTTCATCTTTTCCATGTTGGCTAAATCCCATCCATTCAATTCTCTAGAGACTTTCCCCTAAAATAGAGGATTTTTGTCTCATTTTTCTCATTCATTCAAGCTCTCCAACATTCAAAACTTTTAATAACTTGCATTCAAGCTCTCACACCTCCATTGTTGAACCTTCAAGCTCATTTGCATCCATTTTTCTCATCCAATCACATACCCATTGGAATAATTTGAATCCTCATTGCATCCTCATCATTTTGCATCAATTTTTAGGTGATTTGTCATCAAGGATCACACAAAAAATATTCATCAAAGGGCCAACCAAAAAGATCAACTTGGACAAGGTAAATCTCTTCTATTATCTTTCTTTTGTTCAAGGTCAACTAGGCTTATCTCAAGCTCGTGTTGTGTGTATTTCTCCTTTTGCATTTTATGTTGTTTTTGCATCATTTAGGGTAAGAAATCATGCTGCACATGCCACCTATTGATGGAAGAACTTTGATACTCTAAATTTCAGCAACCACATCAGTGCTAGGAGCCTTAATTGCATAGAATGATAATGAGGGCCATGAAAGGGCAGTCTATTATATCAGCCACACTTTGGTAGGTTATGAGCTAAATTATAGTCCCATAGAACGTGCTTGTCTTGCAGTAGTTTTCACTACTCAAAAACTTAGGAACTACATGTTAAACCACCAAAAAATGTTGGTTGCAAAGATAGATCCTTTTAAGTACCTCCTTAGTAAAGCAACATTGACAAGATGACTAGCTAAATGGGTAAGGGTACTCAGTGAATACAATATCCAGTATGTAGAAAGAAAAGTTATAAATGGACAAGTTATTGTTGATCAACTGGCAGATGCACTGATTAAGGCAGATCATCCTCTAGTTTCATATTTTCTTGATGAATTCATCTTTACTCTTGACATATGAATGACATGGAATTTATAGTTTGATGGGTCCCACACAAATCATGGTTCAGGGGTTGGCATACTGTTTATCACACCACAGGGTGACACTATTCCTAAGTCATTCAAAATTTATTTTCCATGCACCAATAATATAGTAGAATATAAGGCTCTTGTAATATGATTACGAATGGAAATCAAATGGAAGATTAAGCACCTACAATTTTATGGCGATTCTTAGCTGATAATCTGACAGGTTAATGATGATTATGAAACGAAAGATAAAAAGCTTTCCCCCTACAAATAGATGGTAGATAGTTTCAAATAATATTTTGACATCATCTTTCATCTAATACCTCACATTCAGATCAGGGCAGCAGAAGCCATTGAAACCATTGGTTCACTCTTGGACATACCTAGCAACATGCCTAAATTCAAGATTTTGGTAGAACAACTTTTGTTCCTTGCCTTTGACACCCTAGATTTGAAGATGGTGTGTGAACTTATTATTACCAATTCCCTATGGTACAAAGGAATATATAACTACCTCCATGCCAAAATCCTACCCCTAGACCTCTTGAACAACCAACGTAAGAAATTTATCCGTAAAGCTTCCAAGTATACCATCATCGGAGATACCCTTTTATAGACATGCCCTAGACAACACTTTGTTGAGGTCTCGATACTGAAGAAGCACAAGCAACCTTACGTGGGGTACATGAGGGTATATGTGGATCCCACTCTAGTGGTCCAACCTTAGCTAAAAATATTACGAGACTAGGCTATTATTGGCCTATGATGGAAAAAAACTCATATGTCTTTGTAAATAAATTTTGGCAATGCCAGATTCACAGAGAATTGATACATGCACAAGCACAGGAGCTCTATCCAATAACCTCACCATGGCCCTTTTCCCAATGGGGAATCGATCTCATAGGTAAGATACATCCTACACCATCTAATAGTCATAAATTCATCATTATTGTGACTGAATACTTTACCAAGTGGATTGAAGCCATTCCTATGACCTACATTACTGACACACAGATTTCTAAGTTCATCATTAAATATATCATTTGTTGGTATGGTGTTCCTCAATACACAATCACAGATAATGGCCACCCATTTAAAAACCAAAAATTTTGTCACCTTTGCCAGGAATTCCATATCCAACACCACTTTTCCACTCCATATTACCCATAGGGTAATGGCCAAGCTGAGCCATCTAACAAAACAATCCTCATAATCCTTAAAAATATTGTCAATGATGTTGGTTGTGATTGACATTTAAAGCTTAACCCTTCCCTATGGGCTTACCACACAAGCATCCACACTCCCACCGGCGCCACTCCATATTCCTTAGTATTTGGTTTTGAGGCCATTTTGCCTATTGAGATCGAGATTCCTTCCTTGAGGGTATCTCTAAAAGGGCATATTGACGATGAAGAGTACCATGTGTCAAGAATACATGAGCTAGAGCTCCTAGATGAGCAAAGACAAACGAAACTAGATCACCTTTAAGCATATCAAAATCATCTTTTTCATCCTATAACATGAAAGTATTGAATCAAAATTTTGACATTGGTGACCTAGTTTTAATGGAAAATCCAAAGAAATAAGCAAAAAGAGAAAAACCAAGAAAGTTTGAGCCAAACTGGCTAGGACCTTATATTTTCACAGAAGCCTTTAGATCAGGAGCATACCATCTCTCTACCCTGAAGGCAAACCACTATCAGAACCAATCAACAACCTTCATCTGAAGAGGTTCTACACATAGCTTTTGAGAGCTTTGTCTTAATCATGAAAAATACAAAAAAATGGAAAAAAAAATCATTACCTAGGTGAAAACTTGGCAAACATGCATCTTAGTAACATCAATTTTTTTTTGAAAAATCAAGAAAATAGTAAAGAGAAATAATTCTTTCAATAGTGAAAACCACTTTGGTGGCGCTTTGGATAAGTACCATGGTGAAAACCTGGAAAATAGGCGCCATGTGTAGTCGACTCTGCTCTTTTTTCTACCATCATTCCAATCTGACTTTCATATCATTACACCCATAATAAATGGTTGTATTTTCCATGACTTGGAACAATTGACATCAAACACACTCTACATCCCCATTCCATCCTATTCATAATAAATTGGTCTTATACCCGAATGGGGGCAGCCACTTGACTAACGTCATTTGGTTCTTACAATGGCTGTTCTAAGGTCATAAAACCATCAAAAAAATCCAAAAACATCACAAAAATGTCTTGAAAAAATAAAATAAAAACACAAAATTTCCTTAAAAAATCCAAAAACAACACAAAATGTCTTGAAAAAACCCCAAAAATATCATAAAACTTCAAAAAGTCAAAAAAATCAAAACATGTCAAAAATCCAAAAAACAAAGTCAGAGTCAGTCGCACCAATTAGTCTTTGTCATTGTCAAACTACATTGCCTCTATGAATGGATGTAGGAAAGGGCATCTATCTATGTGCCCCCGAGGCATTAGGTCAGTCCTTTAGGTATGTCAAATAAATAATGAAATCATGACTCAGTTCTTTGTCAATAAAATAAAGTCTATAGTCTAGTCGAACTACAAGGTCTCTGCATTTATAAGGTAGGCAAGGCGATCAATCGATGAGCCCCCAAGGCCGCACTAGGTCAGTCCTTTAGAGTTCATAGCATCAAGACAAAATAAATCATACATTGTCATCATTCACAAAAAAATTTCAAAGCATCAAGATAGGTCACGCATCAACAAGACAAACAAGTCAACAAGCTCATCAAGTCAAATCAAACAAATTTCCAAAGCAATAACCAAAATAATCAACATATGTCTTATACATGATGTGTCCTTCCTGAAAACAAACATTATTATTTATTCAAGCATCATCATTGCCTTATACAGGTGGTCACATGATCGAAACCAAACTCAATGTCTTATACGATATGTGCCTTTCTAAAACTAGGCTTTATCATTGCCTTATATAGGTGGTCACATGATCGAAACCATACTCAATATCTTATACAATAGGTGTCTTTCTAAAACCAAGCTTCATCATTGCCTTATACAGATGGTCACATGATCGAAACTAGACTCAACATCTTATACGATATGTGTCATTCCTAAAACCAGGCTTTATCAAATTTAATCATCTTGTCAATCCCCTAAACAATTAAACAAAAAATAGATCAAATTTTGGCAAATATTCTTATTGGTTGTTGACATTGTGGCTTGTTTTATCTTATCTTTTCGATTGGTTTTGACTTTGAGTCTAGTTACTAGCTTTCTTGAGGATGTCCATGAACAACTTAGAGAAGCAAGGATGTATTAGGACTTTTTTTCTTTGGTTGTTGTTTGTTGATTGTCTTTTAGCTTTGTCTTTTATTCAGGTTACTAGCCTCCTCGAGGATGTCCCATGAAGGATTTAAAAGAGCGATGATGTCTCATGACTCGTCTTTTATTTTATTTTTGTATGAAGTTTGTCTTGACAAAAAGACAGGGGAAAATTTTCCCTTATTATGAGTTATGACATTCCTTGTTTGTGACTGTCTATTTTAGCAAGTGGATGACCTTGCACACCTTGGTCTATCTCATATCATGGTGTTTTTTGTTCATTTGTATCATTTAATTCCCAATGATTATTTAATGCAAGGCCTATTATGTTTTGACAAAATATTGAATATTGCTAATACTATTCATCTTTTTCTCTCTAACATTTCTTCTTTTCTGCATCTTCGTCATCCTTATCTATTTTCCCCTATTATCTTGTCCCTCATCTTCCAGCCCTCTCATTGATTTTGATAGCACACTCATGTTATTTGAACCTGTCTGTCCTCTCAAGGGGGCATGCCACTACTTCCTCGTCATTCTTCCTCATCCTACTTTCACTAGGGCATATTCTTTTCTATCTTTTTCTTTGACACAATGCGATAAACTACTTTTTTATCAAAGAGTCCAAGCAAAATATAGACACTGAAAATTGTCTTAGACTTGTGACCCTTAACTTCTTCATATTTCATTCATCTTTATTTCTCATAATTAAATAATTAACATTATTTAATTATTGTCTAAATTCATATGTCCTCTACTAATTAAATAACTTTAATTATTTAATTAGTTCATTCTTACCTTTATTTTTCCTTAATTAATTAATTAAATATTATTTATTCAATTATGTCGCTAATTAAATTTATCTTCTTTCTAAAATTAAATAAACTATTATTTAATTTATTCCTATGACACTTTCAACTATAATTAAATAATCATTTTAAATTATTTAATTATTTTATAGCATTTTCTCTCTTTAATTAAATAAATCTTTATTTATTTAATTTATTCTAAAATCTTGAATGTTGAATTAAATCATTATTTAATTCATAAAAATATTTATCTATAGCATATTCCTCTATAATTAGATAATCTCTTTGTTATATAATTGGTCATTAATCACTTAAGTCTACATATAATTAGATCATTCAGTTATCTGGTGAGATAATATTTGATTACTTTAACAAATAGACACCAGTTCATTATCTAGATTAGATCTTATCTTCTATCTTTGCCAATCTCATCTTTTACATGCAATCTTTATTCTTTTGTGTCTCAACTAGTCTCCACCAGTGATTAAATTATTATTTAATTTAATCTCCACCATTTATTCTTTATCACTTACACTAATCCTATTGCATGTCACATCTTTTAATCTTAGTCATCGATTTATCTTTCAATCTAAGCCTGTCATTCAAAAAATCATATTTTCTATAAATTGGCTTTACCTTCATCATTATTACTCCTCCCGAAATATTATGAGTTTTGGAAGTAACTTTAGAATCTTCAATGTTTCACTATTATCATGATCATGAGGCCATACTTGCATGCTTAATGAAAATCTAAGGGAAAGTATCATATAATGATGAAATGGAGAAGGATAATGAAGGTTATTAATGGAATTGAATGTTTGTTTGGTAAAATCCTTTGTTTATGCATGTTTCTATTGTTTTCCATTGTTCTCAATTATTTAACTTGGGTTTAGTTTAAATTACGCTTTGAATTGCTTAACCTTTGAATTTTCCCTATGCTACAATTCTCAACCAAAGAATCTTCATGATGTTTCTATACTTTATACCTTGCATCATTTCAACAAATAGTTGACATATTGCAATCTCATTTATCTTTTCAAACAAGAATTTATAAATATTATCAACATATCTTCTACAATTGTGTTGTGGAATCTTACCTTCCATTGGGTGCAAAATATTCTCATCAATATTAATCAGAAACTTTGGCTTTATATGCAAAGTTCTAGGTGGTGTTATCCTAGGTACATACATCTCAAAATTAGGAATTTCATCAATATTTAAGTGAGATGGGCTAGATCGCATACCTTTGATCGAGAGTGGAATAGATGACATACCTTGAGGTTGACATGGGAATGATGTTGTACCTCCTTCCTAAAATGTGAGTGATGATGTACTCTCAACTTGAGATGTGGTGGATGGTGTCCCTCCATATTCACTTGTGGTATATGGTGTCCCTCCATATTCACTTATGGTAGAGAGTGTTTCTCCAACTATAGTATTCAAATATATTTTAGCATGATGCTTTCGAATTTGTACCCTTTGTGCCACCAATTCCTTTTTTTTTTATGGTTGAGGTTCCTCTTCAATTGGTTTTCTTTCTTCAATCGCATCCAATTTCTTCTTCTGATGATGTTCCCTCATTCATTCTTTTTTCTTTGCTTTATTAGTTTCATACCCTTCCTATGTTTGTTTATTCCTTGTTCATTTCCTCAGCATGGAAAATAATTTTACCTCTAGCACGATAAAGAGAAAAATATTAGTTCCTAAAAAATGAATCCATACAAATAAATGAAATATATGTCATTCAAGGGTGATCCCACAATATTGGTTTACAATTTTTAGGAGATCCTGATTTTTTTTAAAATCACATATTTTTAGAAAATATAATTATTTAAACCTTAAAAATTTCCATTTAAATAATTCCAATTGAAGATGGTTTGATCGAATTACCTTAGATAAAACCCCCTTGGATAGAACCCCGCTAGTTTTAAACCATACCTATAACAGAGTCTCCTTTACACCTATCAAAATGCTAATAAAAACCCACTTTTGATTTACCTTTTGGGGATCAAATGAATTCATTTAAAATTTATTTTTTGTAAGTATGTATTCCTTATTATAAGCATCCCAAAAAGTATAACTTCAAATAAATTTAATGTTATTATTATATTTATTTTTTATTTCTTGTGAATGTAGATTTTTCACCAAAAATCCAGATCTATGTTCTGTACATGCTGAAAAATAGTAGATTATCAAAACAAAATTTTGAAAAATATTAGTGCACCAGATATTCAAGTCCTTGATCCAACAAAAAAAATAAGAATTTCGATACATACAAAAAAAGTTATGTTGTATACAATCTGCCTATGTCTGAATTCTAATTGATTTGATTTTGAAACTTGATTAAGGAAAAAATATTCAATAAAACACTATGAAACCAAACGAAAGTGCTATATATCATAGTTACAAATCTAAATTCAAAAAAAATAGAATTTTATCCTTTATGGAAAAAAATTTATGTTGTATACAGTGAGAATCACTCCTTACAAATGGTGTTTACTGAAAAAAACTAGTTTTCAAAGGAGATGGAAAAAGAAGTGCAATCTGATTCCAAAAATTTTGAAAAAAATATATTTAGAATCTACAGACAAAATTTCACAAATCACTCATTTGCATCATCTTCAAATTCCTCACTTTTTAGCCGCTATAGGTGCTTGAAAGTAAAGATTTAGTTAGAAAAAATCAGTTTATTGTCTAGTTTGGCCAAAAATTGTAAGCTAGTATTGTGGGATCACCCTCAAGGGTTCATATAAAATACTTACAATCGTCCTGTAGAAGAGTATTTCGAGCATAGACAAAAGTCACATGAATTTTTGGATGGAATGACTTAAAGAAATGTGGACTTGTGGCATACCATGATTTCAATATAGGCTTAAAATGGAAGCATGGACAAGGCATGCGAATTGTTTGAAAATAATGTTTTGGTAGACATTATGCAAAATGTGGTACCTTTGACAAGCTAGTGAGCTCACTAACTTGTCAATGCGATAGGGTTGACAAGGTAGGGGGTTGTTTGAAAAAATGCATCATAGAAATGGGGTCTCGCAGTGATGGAAATGGGATCTCATGGTGATGTGTACATCATTGTGAGACCCCATTTCTATGAGGCATTTTTTCAAACATCCCCCTACCTTGTCAATGCTCACATGAATTACATGTTTACCAAAAAATTAGTCAAAAAATTCACATGCCTAGTCCATGCTTCCATTTTGAGCCTATCTTGCAATCATGGAATGCCACATGACCACATTTCTTTAAGGCATTGGATCCAAAAATTCATGTGAGCATTGACAAGCTAGTGAGCTCACTAGCTTGTCAAAGGCACCATATTTTACGTACATGTCTACTAGAACATTATTGTCAAAAAAATTGCATGCCTTGTTCATGCTTCCATTTTGAGCCTATCTTGCAATCAAGGCATCCCACATGACCACATTTCTTTAAGGCATTGGATCCAATGGTACCTTTGACAAGCTAGTGAGCTCACTAGCTTGTCAATGCTCACATGAATTTTTGGATCCAATGCCTTAAAGATATGTGGTCATGTGGCATGCCATGATTGGAATATAGGCTCAAAATGGAAGCATGTACAATGCATGTGAATTTTTTGACATTAATATTTTGGTAGACATGTATGCAAAATGTGGTACCTCATTGTGAGACCACATTTCTATGAGGCATTTTTTTAAACTACCCCTAGCTTGTTAACTGTACAACATTGACAAGCTAGTGAGCTCACTATCTTTTCAATGCTCACATAAATTTTTGGATCCAATTCCTTAAAGAAATGTGGTCTTATGGCATTCTATGATTGTAAGATGGGTTGCACCTTTCCCATGTTGCTAACTTAGCCTTGAATAAAGAGTCTTGAAACAATGGAGAGAAGGGTTACAATCCCTTGTAGGTAGACTAATCAAGAAAACATTTAAAATATATCACAACAAATTAGTGATGAGGTAAGTTTATAAATAGAGATGAAAACCAAAATATATTCAAAGATCTATCAATGTGGGAGTATTATATTCCAATTTTGTAGAGACATGTATGGAAATTTTGGTAGTATAGACAATGCAATCAGTTATTTGAAAAAATGCACATCACCATGAGACCCCATTTCTTTGAGGCATTTCTTCAAATAGTTTATTGCCTTGTCTATGTTGTTTGATAAAATGCTTTGGTAGACATGTATGGAAAATTTTGTAGCATAGACAAGGCAATCAACTACTTGGTAGAATTGTTTGAAAACATACCTCAATGAGATATGTCCTCGTGGACTAGAATGATTGCAGGATATGCAAAAAATGAATTTGTTGAAAATGATTTAGAAAATTTCAATCATATGCAATTTCTAGGTGTAAAACCAAATTCCACTACATTTTCCAACATCCCCCATGCCTATACCAAAATGAAAGCTTTGGAGAGGGGTATGCACATCCATATAAAATGATTGAGAAATGATGTATTATTTTGCATACTTATAACTTCTCTCATATATATGTGTATACAAAATGTGGAAGCATACACAAGGTAGGTCAATTCTTTAAAAAAATGCCTCAAAGAGATGTGGTTTAAAAATGTAATTGGCAAGTGTAAAGAATTGTGTAATTTAAAATTTGCATTGACAAGATAAGGTTATAATGACCAAAAAACAATGGTGAACATGGAATATGAAAAATAACAAAATCAAAGAAATCCAAAATAGAATGAAAGAAAATATAAAGAAAATGTGTAAAAAACTCACATACCTAAAAAATGGAGATTTGAATGGAGTTCTACCCAATTATGTAGCCTTTGCTTCTTCCTGCTTTGAACTCCTCAACAATTTGAGCTTTTCAAAAGAATGTTTCCCTCCAAAGTTCAATTATATATCACTCTTGAATGAAATTGAGACTTGAATTGATATATATCAAATTCGACGTGAAAACCTTGGTATTTCATGCAAAGGTACTGGAAAGATCATTAAAAGGTGGTAGAATGTGAAAAATTTGCATGCACACTTCACAAAAGCATTAAAAAAGATTCTTTTTGTTAGAACACTCACATAACCAAGAGAATATACAGAATGTGGGCATAGAGATCATGAGTATATTGACCTTTTTACTATTTTTAGATCAAGACAAGATGCACTCACATTATAATGTGATCATGTTATAGCGTGCTTGTGTTATAACACAAGTGCAATATGTCATGATAAACAAAGGCTACATCTCAATTTATTCAAAACACACTCGCATTATGAGAAGGTTTTTTTTATAGGTTTATTTTCTCTATCTCTCTATCCTTAGCTATCCATCCCCCTTAGCCATCTAGGTCTCTCACTTATCCCTAAACCGTCAACCCTAGACACTATGCCTTAAATCCTAAACCCTAATATCTATCTCTCCCTCCCTCTCTCTCTCACTCTCTCAGGTCTCTCCCTACCACCCCCTCTCTCAAGTCTCTCTCTCTCCCCTTATCTCCCACTCCCTCTCTCTCTCTCACTCCCTTTATCTCTCTCCCACTCCCTCTCTCACCCACTCACTCCCTCTATCTCTCTCTCTCGATCCCTCTCTCACTCACTCCCTCTATCTCTCTCCCACTCGTTCCCACCTTGCCTAGACAAATAGACAAATATCTCTCTCTCTCTCTATATATATATATCCCTTTCTCTCCCACTCCCTCTCTCTCCCACACACTCCCACCCTACATAGAAAACTAGAAAACTCTATCTCTCTCTCACTCCCTCTATCTAGAGAGAGGGATTGGGAGAGATATATAGAGGGATTGAGAGAGATAGATTTTTCTAGTTTTCTATGTAGGGTGGGAGCATTTGGGAGAGAGAGGGAGTGGTAGATAAAGGGAGATATATATATCCCCCTTTCTCTCCCACTCCTCTCTCCCACATGCTATATCGTGAGAGAGAAAGGGGGATATATATATCTCCCTTTCTCTCCCACTCCCTCTCTCTCCCACACGCTCCCACCCTACATAGAAAACTAGAAAACTCTATCTCTCTCTCACTCCCTCTATCTATCTCTCCCAATCCATCTCTCTCTCTCACTCCCTCTATCTCTCTCCCACTCCCTCTCTCTCCCACTCACTCCCACCCTACCTAGAAAACTAGACAAAACTCTCTCTCTCTCTCTCTCTCTCCCCCCATTAACCCTCAAATCTTAAACCCTTATATTCTCAACACTTAACCCTTAACCCTCAATCCTTAATCCTCAACACTCTAACCTCTACCCTCTACCCTCAACACCTATACCCTCTACCCTATATATTGGACCCTCAACCCTAATCCCTTAACCCTATACCCTCAAGCATTATATGCTAAACCCTTAAACCCTCTACCCTCTATCCTCAACCCTATACCTCAACCCTCAAACCCTTAATCCCTCAACCCTTACAAACTCAACACTCTTCCCTATACCCTCTACCTATACATTGGACCCTCAACCCTAATCCCTCAACCCTATAGCCTCTACCATATGCATTGGACCTTCAAACCTAATCCCCCAACCCTATACCCTCAACCCTCTACCCTCAACCTTAAACTATCAACCCTCAACCCTTAAACCCTAAACCATTAAACCCTCTACCCTCAATCCAATATCCTCTACCATCTAACCTAATCCCTCAACCCTTAAACCCTTAAACCCAAGTAAAATATCTACCCTAATCCCTCAATCCTCAACCCTTAATCCATCCACTTTCAATCCCTCGACCCTTAAACCCTCTACCCACCATTAAACCCTCCAGCCTCAGTTTCTCGGCTTATAAACATAATCACTCCTCAACCCTTAAACTCTAAACCCCAAATCCCTATACCATACCTACCATTTTGACCCTCAACCTAATCCTTCAACCCATATGCCCTCAGCGCCGCCCTCGACTCTCTACCCTCAGGCCTAAACCCTCAACCCTAAACCCTTAAATCCTAAACCCTTAAATCTTCTACCCTTTACCCTCAACTAAATACTCTAATCCCTCAACCCTATACCCTCAACCCAATACCCTAAACCATCAACCCTATAGGTCCTCAGCCCTATACACTCAATTCTCAACCCTCTACCCTATACATTGGCTCATCAACCCTCATATATCTTTGTCTCTCCCTCCTCTTCTCTCCTTCTCTATATCTCACTTCTCCCTCCATCTCTCCCTCCATCCATCCCCCCCTCTCTACCCTAATCCCTCAACCCTATACCATCAACTCTTAAACACTTAAACACTCAACCCTACACCCTCAACCTTAAACCCTCAAACCTAAACCCTTAAACCCTAAACCCTTGAACCCTTAAACCTAATACCCTCAACCCTCAATCCTAATACCCTCTACCCTAATACCCTCTACCCTCAAACCTAATCCCTCAACCCTTAAACCCTTAAACCAAAGTAAACTCTCTACCCTAATCCCCCAACCCTTAAACCCTCTACCCTCAATTATAAACCCTCAGCCCTTAATCTCTCAACCCTTAACCCTTAAACCCTAAAACCTTAATCCCTATACCCTCTACCCTATATATTGGACCCTCAACCCTAATCCTTCAACCATATACCCTCAAACCTATACCCTTAACCGTCTACCTCAGCCCTAAATCCTCAACCATAAACCCTTAAACCCTAAACCCTTAAACCTTCTACCCTCTAATCTCATCCCAATACCTTCTACCCTCAACCCTAATCCCTAAACTGTATACCTTCAACCCCATACCCTAAACCATCAACCCTATAGGTTCTAAACCCTATACACTCAATTCTCAACCCTCTACCCTATACATTGGATCCTCAACCATCATATATCTCTATCCATCCCTCCTCTTCTCTTCTTCTCTCCATCTCACTTCTCCCTCCATCTCTCCCTCAATCCATCCCTCCCTCTCTACCCTAATCCCTCAACCCTCAACCCTTAAATCCTTAAACCCTCTACCCTCTACCCTCTACTCTCTACCCTCTACCCAATGACCTCTACCCTCAACCCTAATTACTCAACCCTATACCCTCAACCCTTAAACCCAAGTAAACTCTCTACCCTTAATCCCTCAACCCTCAATACTTAATCCCTCAACCCTTAAATATCAACACTCTACGCTCTACCCTCTACACTATACCCTCAAAGCCTAAACCCTCAACCCCTATATCCTATACCCTATACATTGGAGCCTCAACCCTAATCCCTCAACCCTATACCCTCAACCCTCTACCCTCAATCCTAAACCCTCAACCATCAAACCTTAAACCCTAAACCCTTAAACCCTCTACCCTCTACCCTCAACCCTAATCCCTCAACCATATACCCTCAACCCTTAAACCCTTAAACCCAAGTCAACTCTCTACCCTAATCCATCAACCCTCTACCCTATACCCTATACATTAAACCATCAACCCTAAATTATCAACCCTCAACCCTTAATCCCTCAACCCTTAAAATCTAAACCCTCAACCATAATCCTTCAACCATATACCCTGAAACCCATACCCTAAACTCTCTACCCTCAACCCTAAACCCTTAGTTCTAAACCCTCAAACCCTAAATCCTTAAACCTTATACCCTATACCCTCAACACAATATCCTCTACTCTTAACCCTAATCCCTCAACCCTATACCCTCAACCCAATACCATAAACCATCAACCCTATAGGTCCTCAACCCCTATACATTAGATCACCAACCCTCATATATCTCTATCCATCCATCCTCTTCTCTCCTTCTCTCTATCTCACTTCTCCATCCATCTCTCCCTTCATCCATCCCTCAACCCTATACCCTTCAACCCTTAAACCCTTAGACACTCAACCCTATACCATCAACCTTAAACCCTCAACCCTCAACCCTTAAACCCTCTACCCTCTACCTTCAACCCAATACCCTCTACCCTCAACCCTAATCTCTCAGCCCTATACCCTCAACCATTAACCCCTTAAACCCAAGTAAAATATCTACCCTTAATCCCTCAACCCTCAACACTTAATCCCTCAATCCTTAAACATAAACACTCTATGCTTTACCCTCTACACTATACCCTAAAACCCTAAACCCTCAACCCCTATATCCTCTACCCTAAACATTATACCCTCAACCCTCTACCCTAAACCCTCAACCCTCATTCCTTAAACCCTAAACCCTTAAACCCTAAACCCTTAAACCCTCTACCCTCTACCCTCAACCCTAATCCCTCAACCCTTAAACCCTTAAACCCAAGTCAACTCTCTGCCCTAATCCCTCAACCCTCAACCCTTAATCCCTCAACCCTTAAACCATCTACCCTCTACCCTTTACCCACTACCCTCTATACTCAACCCTCAAATCTCAACCCTCAACCCTTAATCCCTCAACCCATATACCCTCTACCCTATACATTGCACCCTCAACCCTAATCCTTCAAAAATATACCCTCAAACCTATACCCTAAACCCTCTACCCTCAAACCTAAACCCTCTACCCTAAACCCTTAAACATTCTACCCTCTACCCTCAACCCAATACCCTCTACCCTCAACCCTAATCCATCAACCCTATACCCTCAACCCAATACCCTAAACCATCAACCCTATAGGTCCTCAACCCTATACCATCAATTCTCAACCCACTACCCTATACATTGGATTCTAAACCCTCATCTATATTTTTCCCTCCCTCTTCTTCTCTCCTCTCTATCTCAATTCTCCCTCCATCCATACCTCCCTCTATACCCTAATCTCGCAAACCTATGTCTCAACCCTTAAACCCTTAAGCCTATGCAATATGCCCTCAACCCAATACCTAAACCTTCAGGCAATCCTCAACCCTATACCTCAACCTTTAAACTCTCCACCCTAAACCCTCAACCCTCAACCATTAATACCTCAACCCTCAATCCCTAAACCATCAACTGTTAACCCTTAATCCCTCAACCCTCAACCCTTAAACCCTCTACCCTCTACCCTCTACAATATATATTAAACCCTAAACCCTCAATTCTCAACCATCTACCCTATACATTGGATCCACAACCATATATCCTAAAACCTATATACTCAACCCTATACCCTCAACCCTCAACCCTAAACCTCATCCCTCAACTCTTAAACCCTTAAACCCTCAACCCTTAACCCCTCAACCCTTAAATGATTAAACCCTCAACCCTATACCCTCTACCCTATACATTGGAACCTCAACCCTAATCCCTCAATCATATACCATCAACCCCTATCCCTCTCTCCTTATCTATCCATCTCACCTCTTCCTCCCTCCCTCTCTCTTACCATCTCTAATTGTCTCTATCTACCCTCTAACTCTTTCTATGTACCTCTCCCTCAATCAATCCCTACCACTCTCTCTCTCACTCCTCTATCTCTCTATCTCCTCCCACTCCCTCTCAATCACTCCCTCTCTCTCCCACTCCCTCTCTCTCCCTATCTCGGTCTCTCCTCCACCCATCTCTCTCTCTCTCTCTCTCTCTCTCTCTCTCTCTCTCTCTCTCTCTCTCTCTCTCTCTCTCTCCCTCCATCCATTTTATCCCTCCCACCCCTACCTTGATAAGTCCCCCCTCCACTCCAACCTTCTCTCCCTCTCTCTCTCTCTCTCCCTCTCTCCCTCCCACCCTACCTAGAAAAATCTCTCTCTTAAAACTTTCCCTCCCTCTAAAGACATACATACATACATACATGCATACATACTTACATACATACAAGCATACATACATATGTACATACAATATTACATACATACAAGCATACATGTACATATTTATATCCAATATTACATACATACATACATCCACTGATACATACATACATACATGTCATACAAGCATAGATACACTATTCCAAAGATGTGTTTTTGCAAATTCTACACTATTTCAAATAATCGAGTTTGTGCTAAGCATTACGTTTTCATTTGTTTCAATGTAGAACAAATTGAAAACCTACGTAATTTTAGGCTCTCTCTTAGCTATCTAACGATGCAATTTTTTCACATTTTGACAATGTTAAGTCTTTGATCTATAATTTATTTTGTTTGTGTGTCTATTTTTTGGCAAAAACCTATGTTTGGTGTTTTTTTCATAATAAATTAATCGTTCATTGAAATTTTAAGTAAATTAATTTTTTAGAAACTAGACTCCATTCTATTCATATTAAAAAAAATCAATTAGTTTCCAAAATTTATAGTGGTAACACGACCAAAATTATGTTTTTTAGGAATTGTCCACTTTGAAAATTAGTAAAAAATCAAATATTCATTAAAAAATTATTAGAAAATTGAGCATAAAATACATACTATTAGCTAATTTCTCATTGAAGCAATTTTAAAAATACTAAAAAAAAGTTAATCATGCTAGGGAGCCACAAAAGATGCTATGTTATGCTTTTTTGACAAAAATGGAAATAATTGTTTTGGTCCCCTATTTTCAACCCCTTAATCTCAACCATTTAAAAAAAAATAGTAGTTTAGAAAGTAGACTCAAAGCAATGTGATCCTTGTTTTTGTTGCATCTCAAAATTTTGAGTGTACCTATCCTCAATTTCACATCTAAGGTCAGTATTCCCTAATTTTAGAAGAAAAAAAAGGGGCCACTTAAGCCCCCTTTTTGGTCCCCCCATAATTTTGCACTTACCCCCTATTGAAATCCCATCATCCCCCACTAATCATTTCATCAACTACATCTATAACCATCCATCCCATATAATCCTCAATCAAGACCAACATTTATGCACACGTCATTGGACATATTCCAACATGATGAAGCCAATCACATAATCCAAGTGATGCCAAGATACTTTCTCCCCATGAAACTATACCATATTATTTGGAAGTACATATAAATATGAAATAATCCACAAAAATATAAGGATAACCACATCATAACATGTCACCATACAATATTTGTCGACCAAGGATACTAATATGGGTCGATTACGCTTGATTCATGAAGAATTGGAGCATAACGTAGCCACTAATACTCAATCTTAAACAAGATCACTCAAATGAAAGTTAAGATAAACATTTGTTGAAACTAAACATTATGAATTATTAAAGCATTTAAATGTCTACTCTAACCCATTTAAAATTTATCATGTTTTGGAATTGGTGTCGTGTTGATGTGGAACAATGACCCTTTCCCAATCCCATGATTAGTGAGCTTGTTCCAATCAATTATATTGAAGAGAATCGATGAAACCATTGCAATATGTTGATGGAAACATGATTTATGCTAAATTGAATATGATGCAAGGTAAACTAACATGATTTTATGCTAAAAATGATCTAAATATGCAAAAGCTAGGCTAATCTAAGTGATTCCAAGCTAAAATATTCAAACCCTAATTTATAAACAAGCTAAATGGATGCATGGAATCCATTAATGGAAGCTTAAAGCTAATATGCAGCTAAAATGAACTAAACTATGCTAAATGTGAGAAAAGATGAGTGTGATTGTGAGTGACTCCAACAACATAAGTTTGCAAATTGAAAGATGGATCCATTTGTCTCTAAATAGTGTTTTATTTATAGGAAAGAAAATGAAAAATGTAGGGTTGAGATTGAAAAAGCTAATCAGTGGTCAAGAATGGAGGAAATGGGAGGCATGGATCATGGATTTTCATCAACAAGTGAGAATGCAAGATGAGATTTAATCAAGGGTTCTCATTCCTTCCAAACAAACACACTTTTGACCTATTTAAGAGGTCGAAAGTTAACTTTCTCAAGAGGTTTCAAGTTTAGCTTGTTCAAGAAGCCAAGTGAGAATATTCCCTTTTTCAAATGATTGGAGGAGAGAGAATATTCTTTAAAATATTCTCATGGGTGAGGAAAAATGTTATTTAGTTAATTAAAACTAAATCTAATTATGCAAATGAGAAACATTGTTTTGGAATATTCCTTTGCAAGTGGGAGGAATTGGGTTAAATACATAATTGCTAATTAAACAAGGTTTAATCATACAATTAGGGGAATTAGAAGAATTAAAAGTGATATTCATTAAGTTAAATGATTTAATGAATGGGGAATGGTGAAATGGAATTTAATTAAATAACTTAGGGTTATTCAATTGAATAAGAAGACTTAGGGAATTAAATTAAATAGTTTGGTTTATTTAATTTAATGAGATGAAATGTTAACATGAAATGGGGTGAATTAACTTGATTTGATGAATTAGGTTAATAGATGAAAATGATGGAATTAATTAAATAGCTAGGCTAATTCAATTAATTAAGTGAAAAGAGGATGGGTTTGAGAGGAAATGATGTTAGTATACTTGATTCGAGTGCATGATATCATTCAAAACATTTTTCAATGTCTACATTTTTCCCCTCTTTGAATCGAGGTACTTGTTGCTTCAGTTCAAAGACTGATGCTCCTCGGATTAAAAATTGTTGCCTAGATCAAATATATTTTTTATTTATTTTTAGATGCCCCACTACTAAAGGATAAATCTGATTCCTTGTCCCCTCGAGAAATCAAGCAAAAATTTTGAATTTGGGTTGATTTCTCAACAAAGGTTAAAAGCTTCCCCAGGAGTCTAGAAAGGCTCTAAGATGCAAGAAAGATGCCAAAATGCCAAAAATGATGCAAAATAAGGTTGCAATTGGAAAATTTGGTGAAAATGATGATAAACCCTGGCTTGAAGGTTAAATTATGGAAAAAAACCCCTAATTTTCTAGAATAAATAAGCCAAGAAGGGTCACTTTCAATTCATTTGTGTGTTCACACCATAGAGAATTCTTACTATTTTGAGCTCTGACCCTCTGATGAAATGACACGATGAGAGCTCCCTTAACACATTTCCAAATGAGTTTAAGAGTACCAATGGCTTCCAGGCTCAAGACTAGTGGTATGTAACTCGAAACTAGGTAAACCCACAAAAGTGGTTTATAATTCTAATGAGGAAGGAAAAGTTGCAAAAAATGACCCCATGCAAAAAAAATTGGTTTTTGGGGGTTCAAACAAAATTTTGGTTCGAGTGAACCCAAAGATGGTTCAAGTGAACCCATTAAATGCAAGGTCCCACCATTCTCAAGAGAAAACAAAAAGAAAACCTTTGTGGAAAGGGGGTTCGCTCAAACCAAAGTTCGAGTGAACCCTAGTTCAAGCAAACCCCCCTTTTCCCACCTTCTCACCCTCTGGCACCAAAAAACTACCAAAATTTTCCCTTCAAAGCTTGGGTTGAGGATGAAAAAGGAGGAAACTTCACAAATCCAACTAGATGATAGTATTACTTGGAACAAGCTATCCAATGAATATAATTTTAATATGTTTTGGTTTTATTATGTATTTGTTTTTTTAGTTTTATTAAACATAGGTTTTTCACTAAAAATCAAGCTCTATGTTCTGCACATGTGGAAAAATAAAATATTATCAAAAAAAATTGAAAAATATGAGTGCACCAAATATTGAATTCCTTGATCACACCAAAAAAAAAAAGAATTTTGATACATACAAAAAAAGTTACATTGTATACAGTCTTCCTATGTCTAAATTGTAATTGGTTTGACTTTGAAACTTGATTAAGGAAAAATATTCAATAGAACACTATGAAACCAATTGCAACCACTAGATATCATAGTTACAAATCTAAATTCAAAAAAATTATAATTTTATCCTTCATGGAAAAAAAAAGTTATGTTGTATACGTTGAGCGTCACTCCGTAAAAATGGTGTTTATTGAAAAAAACTAGTTTTCAAAGGAGATGAAAAAATAAGTGCAATCTAATTCCAAAATTTTTGAAAAATATATATTTTGAATCTACAAATAAAATGTCACAAATCACTAGTTTGTATCATCTCCAAATTCCTCACAGTTTAGCCACTATAGATGCCCGAAAGTGAAGATTTAGTTAGAAAAAATTATTTCAGTGTCCAGTTTGGCCAAAAATTGTAAACCTATATTGTGGGATCACCCAACTTGATTTGAAATTTTACTTTTGGATGCATTTATTGCTTTTTGAGTTTTAAACTTTGGCGGCGTTGCTATATAGCGATGCTAAAATGAATTTTAGGGACACATGCGTGTTTTGTGACACAGTTCGCAATTTAGAATTAGGGTTTCCAATTCTAAATTGTGATGCATATGTTTATAGCGACACACTTCCCGATTTGAAAATTAGGGTTAGGGTTTCCAAATTTTAAATCATGATGCATATGTGTTTGGCGACATGATTTTTTATTTGCAATTTGAAATTCCTTTGGGTGTCGCAATTTGGAATTTAAAATATAGCAATGCTATTGTGATTTTTAAGCTAAATATTCCAAACTGAGTCAAATTTTCTCTAGATTTTGATGTCGTGCACTTCATGAGTGTAGAGGGTCATTCCACCCTTGATGTCTCATGAGCATCAGCCCACAGTATTGGAGATACTTGGTGATTTATCCAAGTTGTGCTAGGAGCACCTAGGAGAGATTGGCTTATGGTGCATTGTGTACGTGCCCGTCATCTAGACACATCTAGCTATGATGAACATGTTGTGCGAGCGATGGCACAGTGAGACTTCATCATTCCACCTTCTGACAGGCAAGGCGACAGTGACTTCAAAGGATGTCTGGTGGACACTACATTTTCCAATACATGGAAAGCATGTGATTTATGATGTCGACGTCAGATGTGATGCCTACCATGAGGTGATGGAGATTGAGGACTTCATTCTAGTAACTTCGCAGATCGACCTTGAGATGTATAGAGGTCAGATGCCCACATTCTGATTGATCATTGCAGCCATCATTTATGGTTTGGTTGCTCCTGACCGATGGAACAAAGGATTCAGCCTAGGATGGGGCTTGGCATGGCATAGGAGGACATTATTTTCATGAGGGCCAATGATGCTATCATCATTGTATCATGATATGCATGACTTTTTCTACTACAATGGTAGAGATATTGGCAAAAGGGTTACCTTGCTTCACATTTGGGCTTGGGAGCACATCGCTATGCTCTGATGGATTGTGTAGATGACTGATTTTAAGCCAGATGATCCCATGGTTTGCTAGTACAGAGGCACCATCACTCTTCAGCATACAAAGTAGCTTGGACATCCATACTGGTGCAGGGTCCTCGACGATATGAAAATATTTAGATTGAAACCTTGGCTCCATATGCTAGCTTGGTATACTTGGTATGATGATATACAATAGCTCTACTTTGCTAGGTAGAGTCGGTATATGCAAGGTTGAGAGCACACGATCATAGAGAGGTATCTACCAAATGGGGTGGCATGATAGTTCGGCAAGCAACACGATAGGCTAGATAATGTATATAGAGCTATATTTGCGAGATCATCTCGAGAGGTTCCCATATGGGGACCCACTATCCCAACTCTTAAGGTGGTCAAGGGTTTCTAAAATTTGGTGACACAACCATGTGCTTATGATTAGGGGTAGGCAGACTTACAAATGATTCCTTGTTATGATGCATGGTTTACACCCCCTCGCAGCTTAACAGATCCAATGGGTGCTCCTCCACGAGGGAGACCTAGAGGGAGGGGAGCAAGAACGGGAAAAGGTAGGGGATAGGGAGGCCAAGATGGGAAAGATGGATAGATTCCCAAGGCACCACCAATAGGACAGTATCCTCCACATCAACCTCTTGTTCAGCAACAACCAATGTAGGAGCAGCTCATTCAGCCACCACCACTAGATCATCAAGATTTATAGATTCAGCAGCTGTAGCAACAGGTGCAGGTTCTCACAAGTGAGTGGAATTAGGCCCACCGATAGATTTTGGTGATCACTAATGAGCAAGACCAGGCCAAATAGTACGTGGTGGCCTTTGTAGCAGAGAGAGATTAGGCACATCAATAGGTATAGGTCGTGACTTTCGAGAGAGATCAGAAGACCAGTCGCTGCCAACAGATGGAGGTGATGAAAGCAGCCACATAGGATAGGACTGTATCTACCAAGCTATACAAAGATGTGATGATTGAGGCAACCTATTATAGGATGTGCTATCACCGAGATGTTCTAGAACCACTTAGACAACCTAACTACTCATAGAGGACTGATGCACGACCCAAGGTTGAGAATCAGCCAGAGAGGTAGGTCAGAGAGGGGAGTAACCACAAAGGCTAGCTCAAGTGTATAGACACTTTTTTATTTTCTTGCCCTATTCTTTGATACATATGTACATTCATGGGCTCCTTTTTTATAGCCTCATGGATAATGTATTTATGATCGATATACTTACACTTATCCAAATATTGTACCATGGAATTCATTTTTTGATATATATGATATAGATACGAACTCGATATGATGTGTTCATCTTATTTCATGCTTATAATTATATGGATGCACTTTACTTATGCTTATACGATATGCAATGATATGTGATGGATGCAATGTTATATTATTTTTTAGTATCTTTTTCATGACATGTTATGGCATCGATTATATGATATGATATGCAAATGTTATGCTATGATTATGTATGCAAATGTTATGGATGCATTTCTTTTTATGTATTTTCTATGTAGTTTTATGAGATGATCATGGATGCATATGGATGTATGGATGGATAATGCAGATGTTTATGTTTATGATATGATAATGTAGTGCATGTTTATAATATGTGATGCAACGATTTAAGATGTTTAGAATAAAAAATTATATTATTTATCACAACTCAAATGATAATGATGATGGAGAATGTATGATGTGATATGATATGATTATGTTGATTTTTGGATGCAGGATGGATGCATTAATGATTTTTTTGTTGATTTTCATGATACTAGGTTAGCATGGAGAGAAGATAGAAGAAACAAGATGATTTGACCATTAATCTTGATGATTGCCTCAAAAGATCCAACAAGTCTATGATCCATTGAGACTTTATTAGAGATGGTGATGAGAAATGCATGATGATGATGAATTTAGGATGATGATGATTTTCTCATATCTTGGGATTGGGATCTTCCATCGTTCCTTATTGTTTGATATAACACATAGATATGATGCATCAAGGTATTGATAACCAAGATAGCATTGTATCTAGTGTAATGGACTTTCACTCTACAAACAGATAGGATAGTTCTTGTTCACATCTTGACATACGGAAACCTCATTGTAATGTAAGTTAGAAGCTTATAATATATTCAAGAAAAGCATACACAATAGTCAACAACGTACTACAAACAACTTCTCTACACACAACTAAGCAAGTATGTGCCAAGATTATTTTACAAGAGTGTCCACAAGAACAACAAATGAAAGAGAATGATTGATGCCCCATTCCTTTCTCTCTAAATCATTTTGATAGACATCATCGAGAGGTGCTTTGAATGATTCATTAAGATAAATCATAAGAAAATATCAAATAAAAATAGTTAGTGTTATCTATATCTCTTTCCAGTTTAATTTTAGCTAGGGTGATGTCTGATACTGATGTCCATTGTAGGAAGGATACATCTTAGGACATGTTGATCAGATGGTTTGATATTAGCATGATGATGCTAATGATAATCCATTGATATAAACCTCACTGACACTAATGAGCCTAGTTTTTTGTCCAATTTTGGGTAGAATCTATAGTTTATGTGCCGGTAGTTGTCATGAACTTTTATGTTAAATGTTGATATTTTCATAATTTTTCCCTCAAACCATAGGCATTGGGCTTAATCCTATCTCTGCAAGTTTTAATGACATTGGCATATTATTTGGATTATCTATATTGATTTTGCATGTGGCTAATGAATGTTCCTTAAGGTGGTTATAGATGTGCAATTACTGTGTGTACTAACATTGCCATGCAGATTTAATTCAAGGATGCTAAGTTGAGGAAGACACCACTAGTTGGGTATGCAACATAATGTCCAGTAAAGGAATTGATCAAGGTCAAAGGAGCTCGATGGAAAAAGATTCCTCATGCAACTAAATGTAACCACCTTGTGTAGTGTAATTTAATGATTCAGCAAACACAAGCATTATTTTTGTGATAAATCTATGTTTAGACTTGCATGTCTTACCAGATTCCATGCGCGCGTAACCACCACCACTCAACTTTCCTTGTTTTCCCTAAATGGTGTCCTCCCATTCATGGATTTGAATGCCTATTTAGCTAATAGTATAAATAAATATCTTATGCTCCTTCCTTAGAAGGTTGCACAATTTGATATTGTACTTGCACTCTCAAGTTTTCAGTAATACAGATACATTACTCCTTTGTACTCATGATTTAGATTAAATAAAATAAGGTTATGAGTTTGAGCATCTGAGTTTTCATTAGTTTAGAGGATACTTATCCAAGGAGGGCCACTTGGTGAGTAATCTGTCTTATTAGTTTAGTATTATTTTATTATTACTTACTGTTTAGTAATTAGTTAGAAATTTGGCACTGACTGTTCCCGTAGCCAAAGAAGACAGAGTAGTACCCTATTTGTTGCTTGGATTTTCATTACTATTCTACATTTTAGTTTGAAGTAGTTGTTGATTGATGATTGGTATTTATGTTATTTCCTACTAATCAATTTACTTTCAGAATTTGGAGTTCCTTAGTTGTAGAATGAAATGGCTACTTTGAGTTCCTAGTGCACATATTGTGCTGACCCATTTCAAGTTCATGTCCCTAGGTTGACAAATTAAATGCACCTTCATGATGATTGAAATAACTATTTAGGTTAGATGTCCAATCTCTGAATCATGGTTGTAAGGGCTTAGTTGTTAAATCATTGTAGGAGGCCAACGTTTTTTGTGCCATTGTCAGGGATGGTGTCAAACTAGGGAGTCTTTTGGAGTCATTGATAGTTTTTCTTGTTGTAATATTTCTAGAAGTTGTTCTTAGTATATCCTCATTTAGGAAGTAATGACTCCCTTATTATTTACCAATTCTTTGTGTGACCTGACTGATAGTGAGTGATACTGGATGCATAGAGGAAGGAGAAGGGATGCTTATGGGAGATTCCTTCCTAACAATCCTAGTCCATTCCAGCTAGTTGAATATCAAAACCCACCAAGAGAACAAGAAGAAGAAGATCCACACCCCTTTTCTGATGCCTTTCCTAATCTGAATAGCTCTGAAGTCTCCTCTGAAGACCAAAATCAACTTGAGAACCCCTTTGCTTTGGAACTACATCAAGCAGGCATGGGTGATGAAAATGGGAATAGACCTAACCAACCAGATTTTCCTTTCCCCATTGCCCATTAGAATGAAGTTGACAATATCAAAAATATCCCTGCTTCAGCACTCCCCAAGTTTTATGGGCTTGTCACAAAAGATACTGATACCTTTTTATTTGAGTTTGACATACTTTGCAGGAGTTATGACTATACTACTGATGCCCATAGGCTTAAGCTATTCCCTACCACTCTGAAAGAGGTTGCATTAAGATGGCTCATGAACTTAGGAAAAGATACTATGGAAAATTGGGAAGACATGAAGACAAAATTCCTTGAGAAATACAAGGAATGTTGCAGGGGCAGTGACATGAGAGGAGGTGACATTTTCATAATGTAGCAAAAGGAAGATGAGAGCCTGGAAGATTACATTTCAAGGTTTTTGTTTTGCCTACAAAAATATCCACACCATACACTCAATGAAGACTCACAAAAAATTCTTTTCCTGAGAAGAATCAATGATAGTTGCACTAATGCCTTGGACCTCATGGGAGGAGGAGATATCTCCCAAGTTCCTTGGGATGATATCAAGAACATATGTTAGAATTATTCTAAGGTAGCTTCAAATAAGGGGAGAGCTTATCAATCTTCCATGGGCAAGTCAACTACCAGTGGATTTTCAAGAGTGGAGATTACTCATTTGCTGGCAGAATTCAAGCAATACATTATAAATAATCTAGCTACTTAGCTAGATACACTTCAAGCCAAGAAGAAGCAAGAGGAGGTAGAGGCAATGTTGACAGAGTATTTCCCCCACTATAGACTAAATAAGAGGGACTAAAAATGCAAGATGGTAGCTAACCTTGAGAGAAAGTAGATTCCACCTGAGGTCAAACCAATCTAGATTGAAGAAGACCAAGTCTACTATGTTGCACAAAGGAAGCCTTAGGCTCCAAGACAAGGTATGCCACCAGATCCACTATCTTATGTTGGGCCATATTTTAATTCCTATTCATCTGATAGCCAATGGCAACCCCCATATCCATCCATTTATGGAGGATATCCACCACATCCTTGGAGTAACCCTCCAAATACTTGGTCCAATCATCAAATTTCTCCACCCCAGTGGCAGCAACCTCAGGGGAATTGGTAGCAACTTCAAGGGCATTGGTAGTCACCTCCAGGAAATTGGCAGCAAACAAATCAATGGAGAGGAGGACAACAATGGCCTACTCAAACAACCAGTTACATACAGCCACCTTCTCAGCCCCAACAACCTATTAAAATTCCTCCACCTACTAATCCAAGCTAACCTACTAATGCACCTAAACCTAACCAACTACTAGCTCAGCCCACACTCAACCCAAATAACAAACCATAGCAGCAACCTACATACTCTGTTGATTCAAATAAATTCCCTGCATATGTTATGAGTGTAAGTGACATCCACTTACATTTAGGAAATACTCTACCATCCCCTTCCAATCCCATCATCATTGAGCTTCCTATGGAAGAGGAAAAGGAGCCTCTAAATGATCCCATTCAGCTAAGTGTACCTAAAAATCCTAAACCAGTCCAAGTCAAGAAGACTGAACAAGAACCACCATTTCCTTAAAGATTGGAAGTTTCCAAGAAGAAGGAAAAAAATGAGGGAACAACTTTTGATATCTTGGATCAACTGAAGCATATATGTGCCCAGATACCTCTAATCAGGCCATAAAGGATGTTCCAATCTATGGAAAGGAAATCAAGGAAGCATGTCTCAAGAAGCCTAGTAGGAAAAATAAGGACCCAACTACAGTTAATGTGGTGGGACAACTAGTTGACATCATGCTGGGAAAAGTAATTGTCCCCAAGTATACTAACCCAGGTAGTCTTGTGGTAGCAGTTGTTATAAATGGGGTCCAAGTAAAAAATTCTCTGATTGATTTAGGGGTAGCAATAAATGTAATGACCAAAGATATCCTACAACAACTAAACATTGTAAGCATGAGATCCACTCCTACTGTCCTATAGCTTATTGATAGCTCTACTATAAAGCTCGATGGTGTAGTGGAGGATCTTGTGGTAGTTTTAGATTCTTGGGAGTACCCAACAAACTTCATGATTCTTTCTCCTTAAGCTACACTAGGTGGGTATCCCATTATTCTTGGAAGGCCTTGGTTAGCAAATGCAGATGCATACATTGGATGTCAGTCAGGTGACATGACCATTTTAGATGGAAAGAGAATGAAAAAATTTGTTCTTTATCCTCCTGCTCAGCCATCTCATGATGAAGATAATCTTGTATGGCCACATGTTGGTGAAGAGACCAAGGAAGTTAATTTTGTGGATCAGCTTATGATGCTAAGTAGAAGCTATTTCATGCAGGTCCAAGATGAGGATGAAGTACTCGCTAACATCATTCAAAACCATTGTGAAGTGGAAGAAGCATCATCTTCTCATTCTGCTAGTCCAGTCAAGATACTCCTACCTGCTCTTCCTACAACAACTATTCCTACAGACAAACTTCCTTCAACCACTCTTCCTATAGCCATTGTTCCTGCAGACAGACTTCCTACAACCACTCTTCTTGCAGCCACCATTCTTGTAGATAGACTTCATACAACAACATGTATGTCCCATACATTGTTGTCATATGAATTAAAAGTACCATGTGTTAATGAAGCAGCCATGATAGAGATAACTACACAAGTACATGTGTCAGAAGGGAAGTATCTGAATGTTAATAGTAAATTAAGTGGGGAACAACAACTATTATTGGAAAAATTATTAAGAACCCATCAACATGCATTTGTGTGGGAAGTATATGAATGTTAGTAGTAAATTAAGTGGGGAACAACAACTATTATTGGAAAACTTATTAAGAACCCATCAACATGCATTTGTGTGGGATTATCATGATATAAAGGGATTGAATCCTAAACTTTGCACACACAGAATTTACATCAGAGATGATTGCACCCCAGTAAGACATCCACAAAGAAGAATTAAACCTGCACTAAGAGAAATTGTAAAAGGGGAGCTATAGAAATTGCTAGATGCAAGATTTATCTACCCCATTTTAGATAGTCAGTGGGTGTCTTCATTGGTAATTGTTCCCAATAAAGGATGGAAATGGTGAGTTTGTGTTGATTATAGGGAACTTAATGTTGCCACCAAGAGGGACCACTTTCTCTTACCCTCCATTGATCAAGTTTTGGACATGCTTGTAGGAAAGCAATACTTTTCTTTTCTAGATGGATTCAGTGGCTACAACCAGATCCAAATTGCACTTAAGGAATAGGAAAATACCACATTTACCTATCCATGGGGGACCTATTCCTATTCAGTACTTCCATTTGGCTTATGCAATGCACCTGCAACTTTTTAGAGGGAATTCGTTAGCATATTCTAAGACATTTCTTATGATTGCATGGAGATTTATATAGATGACTTTACCACTTATGGTGTTAATTTTAATCAAGAATTGGAAAATATTAGGAGAGTCCTACAGAGATGTGAAGACAAAAACTTGTCGTTAAATAGTGAAAAGTGCTTCATGGTGATGCAAGAAGGTGTAGTTCTTGGCCACTACATCTCCCACAAGGGAATTCAAGTAAATCCTACAAAGATTGAGGTAATCACAAATCTTCCCACACCTACAAAATAGAAGGATGTTAGGAGTTTCTTAGGTCATGCAGGATATTATAGGTGTTTCATCAAGGATTTTAGCAAGGTAGCAACACCATTGTACATTCTTCTCACTAAATATGTTGAATTTCAGTGGACTGAAGCCTGTGACAAGGCATTTTCTGACTTGAAGGCAGCTTTGACTCATGCTCCTATACTCAAAGGACCTAATTGGGAACTTCCTTTCTACATACATACTGATGCATTAGATTATGCCATAGGAGCAGTATTAGGATAGAAAGAAGGAGCTGTTGAAAATGCCATTTACTTTGTTAGTAAAAATTTAGGAGTTGAATTCAATTATATAGTGACAAAGAAAGAAATGTTGGCAGTAATCTATGCACTGAACAAATTTAGACATTAGATAATAGGCTACAAAATATTTGTGCACACTGATCATGTAGCCATTAGATATCTCATGAATAAACCTTTGATCATAGGTAGGTTGGCAATATGGTTACTTTTGATGTAAGAGTTTGACATAACCATTGTGGATAAGCCAGGGAAGGTCAATGTTATTGCATATTTTCTTTCAAAGCTGACTACATCAAAAGACAATTAGCCCATAGATGACTCTTTCCCTTATGATAATCTATTCTCCCTTAGTATACAAACACCCTGGTATGCTGACATGGCCAATTATTTGGTCACAGGAAGAGTTCCTTCTCACTTCTCTCCAAATGAGAAAAGGGAACTCATTGAAAAATCTTTTCCTTTCTCTTAGATTGTTGGATGTTTGTTTTATACTGGACCAGACCATGTCATGAGGAGATGTGTGAGAGAATATGATACATATGAAATTTTTCATGCATGTCACAATGAACCATGTGGAGGACACTTTGCAACCAAGAGGAAAACAATGAATATTTTGAACATAGGATATTACTGGCCAACACTCCACAAGGATGCAGGAAGTTGTACCAGAAAATGTGATAGATGTCAAAGAATGGACAAACCAACTAGATCTTATGAGATGCCACTTTTCCCTCAGGTAGTAATCACTCCCTTAGACAAGTGGGGATTGGATTTTGTGGGACCCATTGACCCTCCATCAAATGGTAAGTCTTATATAGTGGTATGCACTAATTATGTGACAAAGTGGGTAAAATTTAAGGCCATGCAACATGCAAGAGATAACAAGGTTGCAAAATTCTTGATGAGGATATTTTCACAAGATATGGAGTCCCAAGAGAAATAATGACTGATCAAGGGGCTCAATTCACATCAACCCTTGTTTCAGCACTAGTTAATGAGTACAACATAAGGCATAGGAAGTATACTCCTTATCACCCTAGGCTAATGGCCAAGTTGAGGTGACCAACAGAGAACTTGAAGCTATTTTGACTAATACAGTAGCTATTCATAGAAAGGGTTGGGAAAATAGATTACTAGAAGTTTTTTGGGCCTATAGGAAAACCTGTAAAATAACTACAAGTTTCACTCCATTTGAGTTGTATGGAAAGATAGCCATGATTCCAATTGAATTTGAATATAAGAATCTTCGAACTACAGTAGACTTGGGGATGGATATTTTTGAGGCACAAAGAGAAAGAATCATGTAGCTGAATGATTTGGATGAGATAAGAAGAGTAGCCCTGCATCATACAGAGGTAGTGCAGAATCAAAGAATCAAGTGGCATGACAAATTTATCAAGGATAAGAAATTCCAACCAAGAGATTGGGCCATGCTCTATGACTCAAGATATCAGGACAATGCAAAAAAATTATAGACAAGGTGGCTAGGACTATATGAAATCACTGAGGTCTTTCCTAATGGAGCTATTTAGCTTACTGCCATTGACCCTATCATATTCAAATTACTTTTCAATGGTCATCACCTCAGATTATATCACAAGCCAGCTTCCAAAGAATAGTTCCTACAACAATTCACCTAGTGCACTCAGCACTCGAGCTTCCTGCAGCTGAAGGAATTGGACCTAGTGTCCTTCCTTCTAGCTAATTAAGGTACATACTTGTCATAATAAAGACTTCCACTCTTGTGAATTCCATTTCTTCACCCATCCATAGCCACCTTTCTCTCTTCAATCATTCATTCCACCTCATCTCATTCCATTCATCTTCATTAATTGCTCAATTTATTCCCTAAAAGGAAAACGGTACTTTCTCCACAATCTTTGCAATGAATCCTCCACACATTCAGTTATGTGTGCATTAATTGCTATCTTTTAATCATCTTTTAAGTGCATTCATTTAATCACTATATGTTAGTATAGACATTCACATAATATTTCATTACTCCCTGTCAAATTGCCACTCCCATCTCACATGTGTGGACACATATCCAAATTTAGGTTGGGGGAGAAAGAAAAAGATGCAAATATATTTCCCATGTTTCAATTTATGTTAGGCTACATCAAAAAATTTAAAATAAGCCAATTTTAAATCTAAGTGAGGGGACGGCTTGCATGTGTGAAGTGACATTAACTACAGTCACCATTTCTTCGCATCATAATTCTTATTTATCACTCCTCTTCTTGCCATTATTGACTTTGTCATAATATTGAGTTTCAAGAAAAAAGGTAAAACAAAAGAAAAGGAAAATTCAATTGATGTTAGCATTGGAAATTTAGCAAGTATTGCAGGAAGGTGAACTTAATTTTCAGACAGAATTGTGGGAAAGAAATCACAGTGCATTTGTTTGATTGCAGACAATGAGAGGTGGGTTTATTCAAAATGAACCCATGGTGCATGATGTTTTATTGTAGAATACACAATGCCTGGATGAATTTAGAAACCGTGGATGGTTAGGTTACTTTTTGAAGATGGATGGCTTTAATGAAAGCATTTCCCTTGAATTTTCCTATAAATTTTCTGAAGGAAAAGCCACAGTAAAAGGGTTGGAAGTTGTGGCGACTGAGGAAAGAATTGCAGAGGTCATAGGGTTACCTATTGATGGTAAAAATTACCCTGCTTCCAGAGATGCCAGGTCAGCTAGGGTCAAATTTACAAATCTGAATGACCCCCTATTGAGCATAGATAAATAGGGTGCAAAGAGAATGTCTTTGCCCGAGCCATAGAAGCAGATAGTCATCTATTTTATCAAATACATCACCTGTGAGGGTTGCCAGTCGAACTTACAGTCCGTGCACTTCAAGCTTTTGAATCACATAAGGCATGGAAGGAGGATGAATGTGCCTAACATGCTATACAACCTTCTCTCAATCATCGTAGCCAAGACCCAAAAAGGTAGGGATAATTTTGTTTCCCACCATTGTCTGATTAAATTTCTAGTTGAGAAGTCTTTGCATGACGTATCTAGAATGACCTAGGAAGAATTTATAAATGTTGATCAAATTAGACCTAAGCATTTGCAACCTAGGGTTTTACCTAAACCCTGTTGGTCTAGCAAGAGATTGAGCATGGCTGAAGCCACTCTTGATGCTTCAACCTCTAGTGTTGGCTCTAGTGTGAATCCTCTTGCAGTAGAAGAAAGCATAGAAATTAGTTCTTTTGGAACAGAGCACTCAGAAAAAGAAAGCTCTTCATCATATTCTAATGACAACATTCCACTTGGAACCCTAATGAAAACTAGGGCAGAAAAGAGAGAAGTAGAAACGAGAAAAATGAAATGCCAAAAGGTAGCCGACAAAAAGAAAGGTTCCAAGTTCTAAGAAGAGGAAGGTTGGCACTATTCATCCTGCAGCCAAAGAAAAATGTTAGAAACCTCCCAGGAAGTCAAGACCAGTTTGGCTAGTGATTGGTACACCTCCATAGGAAATCCCTAAGCCTGGTGAGACATCACATGAGGACCCTAAAACTACAATGGGGTAGGAGAATTATGAAGAAGAAGACATATTTGAGAGAGCAACAAATGTAACACTAGTTGATTTTGCTGACATTGAAGAAGAGTTTGAGGAAAATTAGGATTTCCTATAGCATGAGCAAGAAGTCCTACAACAAGAAGTTTTGTAGCAATATCCAGAACCTGAGCATGAATTCCTACAGCCACAACAAAAACATGAATGAGAGCCCTTGCATCAAGAGGTGGGAGAAGAAATAGTACCCCCCAGCCAGAAACAACTGGACAACCTGATTCCATGCAGATAGTGTCATATGAGGAGCCACCATCGACAAAAATACTGGTAGGAATTCATAATCCTCCTGATTTTACAGTACATAAGGAAATTTTGAATTTATGGAAAGAAATAAAAAGGAGGGAGGAAGAATGGAAAAAGGAAAAATTGAAATTGAAGAAGGAAATTCAAAATAGGGATGAGTAGATTGAAGATAAGGATGCAAAAATTGCCACCCTGAAGTAGAGGGTGGATGATATGGCAACTTTGGTACCACATATTTTGGAATGTAGGATCCCTCCAAGGGTCTATGCTCTACACCTGAAAGAGAAATATCTCTCTTTTAAGCTATCAAGGATTGCCTCAAGTTTGAATCCTTCTATTGACACCCATGTTGAGTTTTTCATTATTTATGGGATTGCCTCACCTGAAATGAAGAATTTGTTGTGTGAATTTTATTTACATAATTATGCTGTAACTCAAGACCATGATTGGAATCCACTATTGTATGTTGGGGATGTCCAATTAAGGGCATTTATGTCTTGGGTTCAAAATGAGATTAGTTGGGGACAACAACATGGGGCTTATAAGCAATTGGAGTATGACATCCCTATGCCCGTTAGAGCTAAGTCAAGCAACCAAAGGGATATTTATAGAGAATGGCTCATAATGCTTCTCACACCTAGTTACGGTAATAGGATTATGCCTTGGATTGATGCAGTTTATAGTGAGTATGAGGTAAAGGAAACAACAAAGGAGGAAACTATGAGAAGATGCCTATCACAAAGATGGAATAGCCTAACTGATGAGTTGAAACTGGTCGAACCCTGGTCCATCCACAATTATGTTGCATCACTAAAAAGGATTGATAGGTATATTCAGATTGGGAGAATGAAGGGGCGATTTTGGCTTCCCCTAACTTTCCAACCACCCATTCTCATGTCACCCGTGCCAAAATTCATATTCTACCAGTATGATGTTGCTACAAAAAAATAGAGATGGAACAGATTTGATAGAATTAGGAGGATTCTATTGGGATCTTGTTTCACACAAAGAAGCTACTGATGTTAGACAGCTCTCAATTGCAAATTTTAGAGCTTTGACCAAGCAGAAGAACAACCCTTCCCCTATTGGAGGACTAGCAAAATGTTAGGCTGGGGGCAATGATGAGCCTAGTTTTTGGTCCAAATTTGGGTAGAATCTATAGTTTATTTGTTGGCGATTTTCATGAACTTTGATGTTAAATGATGATATTTTCATAATGTTTCTCTCAAACCATAGACATTGGGCTTAATCCTATCTCTGTAAGTTTTAATTACATTGGCGTATTATGTGGATTATCTATATTGATTTTGCATGTGGCTAATGAATGTTCCTTAAGGTGGTTATAGATGTGCAGGTATTGTGTGTATTGCCATTGCCGTGTAGATTTAATTCAAGGATGCTAAGTTGAGGAGGACACCACCAACTGGGCATGCACCATAACGTCCAATAAAGGAACTGCTCAAGGTCAAAGGAGGTCGATGGCAAAATATTCCTCATGCAACCAAATGTAACTGCCTTGTGTAGTGGACTTTAATGGTTGAGTAGACACAGGCATTATTGTTGTGCTAAATATTTGTTTAGACTTGCATGTCTGACTAGATTCCATGCGCACATAACTGTCGCCACTCCACTTTCCTTGTTTTCTCTAAATGGTGTCCTCCCAGTCATGGAGTTGACTACCCTATTTAGCTAATAGTATAAATAAAGATCTAATGCTCTTTCCTCATAAGGTTACAAAATTTGATATTGTACTTGCACTCTCAAGTTTTCAGTAATACAGATACATTACTCCTTTGTACTCATGATTTATATTGAATAAAATAAGGTTATGAGTTCGAGCATCTGAGTTCTCATTAGTTTAGAGAATACTTATCCAAGGGGGGCCACTTGGTGATTAATCTATTTTATTAGTTTAGTATTAGTTTAGTATTAGTTTAGTATTAATTACTCTTTAGAAATTAGTTAGAAATCTAGCACCGACTATTTCTGCAGCCACTAGAATTTCATTTTGTGAGTTTTCCTACACCCAAAGCAGATAGAGTAGTACCCTGTTTGTTGCTTGGATTTTCATTATTGTTCTACATTTTAGTTTGAAGTAGTTGTTGACTGATGATTGGAACTTATGGTATTTCCTTCTAAGCAGTTTACTTTTAGTCTTGTGAGTTCCTTAGTTGTAGAATGAAATAGCTACTTTGAGTTCCTAGTGCACATATTGTGCTAACCCATTTCAAGTTCATGTCCCTAGGTTGACAAGTTAAATGCACCTTCATGATGATTGAAATGGCTATTCAGGTTAGATGTCCAATCTATGAATCATGGTTGTAAGGGTTTAGTTGTTAAATCATTGTAGGAGGCCAATAAACACATTTACCTATGATTTATACTTTATATTTTGTCCATTAGGTTCTCACTTTACGACTTGCTATAATTAATTTCTTTTTTTCTTGCCAAAGGTTGAAGGTGGTGATCGATTTATTATGGATAGAAGTTTATTATGGGTGAAAGAAAAATAGAATGGGTAGTCTTGGATTTTTCTAGAATATTTCATTTTTTTGGTGTTTTACAAATGTTTTGAGGCTATTTTTGGTCTTTTTGAAAGGTTATGTGAATTTTTATGTTCCAATTATTTGAGGTTGTTTAGATTTTTTTGAATGTTTTCTAATGTTTTTGTGTTTTTCAGTTTTCAATTATTTAGGGATTTTTTCTAATTTTCTAAAAGTTTTTGTATTTTTAGAGATTATTTGGATGTTTAGGGATTTTTTCTAGTTTTCCAAATCTTTAGGAGTTTTCTAAGAGTTTCAACCAAGAAACTAAACTAAAAGACCTATCCTAGGGGCCTCAGGAACTAATCAGAGATAATCCTTACCTATGTTATACACACAGAGACCACGCAGTTCAATTGACATGACTTATTAACAATGGGATATGAGTAGTTGAGGGATGCCAGTTTATTATGACGAAATCCTAAAGGACTAACCTAGGGAATATTGGGGGCACATCAATGATGGCCTTTCCTATGTTCAAGCTCAAAGACAATGTAGTTTGAAAAGGTACTATTTTTTAATTTTTGATGTTCGGCCTTTTTAGGGTTTTTGATGTGATTTGGATGTTTTGGATTTTCACTTTAAATTTTTGAATGTTTCTAGATTTTAGCTGTACATGATTTTGCAAAATTTTTTGGATTTCTTTCTATACAAGATTTGGATTTTTTTAGGATTTTGATGAAGTTTTACAAATTTTTTTGGGATTTTCTTATAAGACTTTAAGATATACAAGAACCCGATATGATCCATAACAAACTTCCCCCAGCAAGACATGCGACGGACTACCTCGATATAGGATATACAAACTAACCTTTGGAATGTGCCAAGTAGTACTAAGGGGATACAATACTTCACAACATCAAGTTATGATAAAGATGTAGATAAGGTGATGGATGAATAAATAGGATGAATGATGCAAAGAATGGTAGGATAAAGAACCAAAGAATAGATGGAGGTTCTTTATTTACACAAGGCGCCTGTTTTCCACATTTTCACCAAGGTATTTGTCCAAAGTGCCACCAAAGTGGTTTTCACTAGAGGACGATTTTTTTTTCTTTACTATTTTCAATCCTTTTTCTCTTTTTTTTGGATTTTGATTGATTTTTTTTATTTTTTTGTATTTTTCAGATTTACACCCTTTAAGATGACAATTTTTTTTAGATGCAAGTTGTTAGTTGGCTCTTGCAAGGGTTCACCTTCAAGTGTTGACAATTGGTATGCTCCTGATCCATAGCTATTTGTGATGACAAAGGGACCCAACTAGTTAGGCTCAAACTTTCCTTTATTGTCATGATCTAGTAGATTATTCTGATTCTATTTTAGGACAAGATCCCCTACTTGGAAAGACCAAAATATGATCTTGTTGTAGCTTTGTTTCAGTCAGTTTTGATATACTTGCAAGTGATTAAGGGCATCAATATGACATGCATCCAAGCATTCTAGCTCATTCAGCTAAGATACTTTGTATTCTTTATTGGTAATCAGGTTTTCTAGTGACACTCACAATGATGGGAGCTCAACCTCAATAGGAAAGATGGATTATAATCTTTAGACCAAAGAGAAAGGGATTGCACCTATTGGTGTGTGGATAATGGTTTGATAGGCCCAAAGAGTGGGATTCAACTAAAAATTCCAGTCATGACCAACTTCATTGAATGTTTTCTTTAAGATCTTCATAATGGTCTTTTTTGTAGCCTCGACTTGACCATTGCCTTGGGGATAATACAAGGTAGAGAATCAGTGTTGGATGTTTAATCTTTTGCATAGCTCTTTCACATCTTGATTCTTAAAGGGAGTTCCATTATCTGAGATAAGGGTTTGTGAAACACTATAATGGTAGATTAGGTAATTCAGGATAAACTTGGCAATTTGGTTCCCCATTATGTAGGTCATAGGAATGACTTCAACCCACCTAGTAAAGTACTTAGTGGTAGTTATGATAAATTTGTGGCCATTGGATGAAGTTGGAGTGATTTGTCCTAAGTTCAAGTCCCCACTATGAAAAAGGCTAAGGTTTGATCATTCATTGCAATTCTTGAGTTGGAGCATGAATCAAATCTCCATGATGTTGGCTCTGGACACATTTTTGCACATACTAATGAGCTTCCCTTTCCATGGTTGGACAATAGTACTTGTCCTCAAAAATTTCTTAGCTAAAGTCATACCGCTAGAATGGGAACCATATATTCCATTGTGAACTTCAGTTAAAGTAGTTAAGGTTTCCTTTTGGTTAAGACATCGTAGTAATGTTCCTTCAATACTTCAGCGATAAAGGGTATCACCTAGGATCATGAATTGGGATGCCTTCTTAACAAAGGTCTTTTTAAGGTTTGAGGTGATATCAGATGAAAGGATTCCTTTGCTAAGGTAGATAAAAATGTCATGATACCATGGGGATCTAGGCCCAAAAATGATACATGCAAATTCAGATTCAGGTATTTTGAAAGTTGGTACGAGAAGTTATTCTAACAAGAATTCACACTATAGGACGTTGTTCAACATGTCTAATAATGATCTAATTTTTTTCTATGCTATTCATGCAAGGAATCTGATCAAAATTTATGTCAATGAAAAGGTCCTTGAGATTCTCCATCATCTTCTTGTAAGGAGTGAGCTTATCATCCTTAGTTTGATAGTCATCATTGACTTGGTTGATAACCAACTGTGAGTCTCCATAGACTTTCATCTCTTGTATCTACCATTGAACTACTATCTTGAGACCTATGATTAGGGCTTCGTACTTAGCAATGTTGTTAGTACAAGGGAATGATAGCTAGTATGAATTTAGAATGCAATCACCTTGAGGGGTGATGAATAGAATACCTACTCTTGATCCATATTGTGTGAACGATCCATCAAAATATAGCTTCCACTAAGCTGTGAGATTGATAAGGAACATTGATTCATTAGGGAACTCAAATATTAAAGGGTTCTCCACATAGATAGGTGCCTCTGCTAGTTGGTCTGTGATCACTTGTCCTTTGATTTCCTTGTTCTCCACATAATCTATGTCAAATTCAGTTAATAGCATTACCCATTTGGTCATTTTCCCAGTGAGAGTTTCTTTAGATAATAAGTATTTGAGTGGGTCGATCTTTGCAATGAGCTTGATTTGATGGGACAACATGTAATGTCTAAACTTTTTTGAAGCAAAAACTACTTATAGACATGCTTTCTCAATGGTTGAATAGTTCATTTCATATCCAACCAAGGTTCTACTGATGTAGTAGATAGCTCTTTCCTTTCTGTTTTCATCATGTTGTGCCAGAAGAGCTCCTAGTTTTGTTGATGTTGTTGAGATATACAAGATCAATGGTTTGTTTGGTATTGGTGGCATGAGTACTGGAGGTGTTAGTAGATATATATTATTTGATTTTTTGGAAACCTTTATTGCACTTCTCATCCCACATGTAAGTTATTCCTTTATGGAGAAGATGTGAAAAGGGGTGGATTTTATTTGATAGTTGCACTATGAACCTTATAATCAACTACAGTATTCCTTGTAATCCTCTCATCTACTTTAGTGTTTGTGGTGGTTCCATGTTGAGGATGGCTCTTACCTTTGTTGGATCAATTTCTATCCCTCTTTGCAAGATGATAAATCCAAGAATTTTCCTTGATGTAACCCTGAAGCCACACTTTTTTGGATTCAATCGTACCTGATACTCTTTAAGTCTATCGAAGATGGATCCTAAGACTCCTATGTGCTCACTTATTTTCTTTAATTTTTCTAATATATCATCCACATAATCTTCAATTTTTTTTGGATCATTTCATGAAAGATGAGGGGCATTTCTCTTTGATAGGTTGCTCCTACATTCTTTAATCTGAATGGCATTACGTTCCAGCAATATGTTCCCCATGGAGAAGTGAATGCAGTTTTGTGTTGAGCCTCCTTGGTGATCATGATCAAATTGTACCCTGAAAAACCATCCATTAGTGATAGCATTTCATTCCCTTCCATTAATTCCACAATAAGGTCGATGTTAGGGAGAGGAAAATCATCCTTCGAGCATGCTTTGTTTAAGTCCCTAAAATCAGTGCAGATTCATATGCCCCCAGTGGGTTTTGAGACTGGTACCAAGTTTGAAACCCACTCAAGATAATCTATCCGTTAGATGAATCCAATGTCAAGAAGATTTTTTAACTCTAGTTTCACCAAAAGTTCTATTTGAGGATGCATCTTCCATAACTTTTTCTTGGCTGGCTTGGCTTCAGGATAAACTGCTAAATGATGCACAACTACTTTTGGATCAATCCCCAACATATCAGTGTATGACCATGCAAAGTTAGCTCTTAGCTCTTTTAAGAATTCTACTAGGTTCTTTTGTTCTTCATGCAACAAAGATTTAGCATAGAAGGTGATCTTAGGTGCTTCTTTTGTTACCACATTGACTGGAGTTGCTTTTTCTACTAGTACTGCTAAGTTTTTTGGATACATTGCACTAAGGGGGAGATTGAATCCCTCATCCTAGGGCATCTCAAAGAGGTTTTCACTATTGGATGCATCCTTTTTTTTTACTATTTTAGGATCAGAGAGTGCTATAGTGTGGTTTTCACTCAAGGATCTACATGTTAGTTGCATTTCATCAATTTTGTGACTAAAGGATTCAATCATCTCCCCATATTATGCCCTTCTATCGAGCTCTATGTAAAATCTTGCTTTGTGATCTTCCCATGGTAAGTTATCATGGAGTCCCATTAATTCTGAGATCACTTCACCATTTTTGAATAAATCTAGAATTGGTGGTCCTAGTTGGTCCATGTCAATGATTTGGGGGTATACTAAATGTATTTCAGTTAGTTGATCAATCAGAGTGAAGGATAAAATAAATATCATGAAGAGGAATTTATTCTCAAATAGGCCAGCAACATCAAGGGGGAAGTCATCTAATGTCATATCACGTGATGTAGGTAATTAAGAGGAAGCCTCAACCTATTTAGCAGAAGTACCTTTGTTGATAAGGGTGATATTGCTAGTAGTACAACCTAGGCCAAGATTCTTTAGTCATTTCTCAGGAATGATGGGTTCTAGTAAACCATTATAATTCTGTCCTAACTTCTCATTCTTGCTATATCCCCATCCCTTCATTAGCTGCAAGCCTTTTTTATCGTCTTCCATGGGAAGAGCAAGAACAAGTTGTTCATATTGATAAAGGAGTTTAGAGATATTGTCCTCATTGACATCTTCTTGATTTAAATCCCCCCACTTGGTGAAGATAGTAGCCACCATCTTGATTGCTTCAGGATCTTTGCTGCTAGATGTGGGTTTCCCATGAGATTGAGGAGAAATAGGTAGTTCTTCTAAGACAAAGGTGTTCTTCATTATCTTATAGTTTCCATAACCATCATCTTGGATCACTGCTTTGATATCAGATATGTTTTACACAATGAGTGCTTTCATTTCAAAGGTAGATGCAAGGGATGATGGGTCAAAAAATGAGTTAGAAGGTGTAGGCCCTTCATCATTCTTGGGTACTTGGGGAATCTTATAGAACATGGCCTCAAGATTTTTGCAGTAGTAAAAAGGCTTAGGATCTCCATGGACGGTAATCTCTCTACCCTCGAAAGGAAACTTCACACATTGATGATAAGTCAAGGCTACTAATTTTAGGGCATGGATCCATCATCAACCAAACAAGATGTTATAGGGGAGATCAAGGTCTACACTTGGCATGTATTTTTTGCAATGAGGAGGCCCACTTGGATGGGTAATACGATGATTCATTGTGATACCCATTCTTGGTCATCATATGCCCCAATGGTGGTACTTTTTGTCTTTTCAATAGTATCTTCGAAATAGCCCAAATTTTTGATCAACTGAAAGGTGAAAATGTTCAATCCAACACCTCCATCTACTAAGACACTTTTGACCTTGTTCCTATGAATGATAACCTCAAGGTGTAAAGCACGGTTATGATATGGTTGTGACGGTAGGTATTGCTTGGACAAGGTGGGAAGGTGATTAATGATATGGCCTACCATACCTTGAAACTAATCTATATCAATATCCTTAGGAATGGATGATTTAGACAAAGCTTTCTCCAAGATCTCCCTATGTGTGGGGGATATCCTCAATAATTCTAGGATTGATATCTATGTGGGGTTCTTCTTAAGCTAATCTAGGAGAATGTACCTACTAGGATTGGATGTTTTCAAAGTAGGTGGTGCCTTAGATTGAGATGGGACTCCTTGGATGGTAATTTTTCCATGTCGTGTGGTGACTCCACACTCCGTACTAGGCCCTTTGATGGTGACAACAATAATGACGCTATCATAAGAAGCAACTACATTGGAATAGGTATGTTGCACTTTTTTGTAATCCTTAGTTTTTTTGTTGTTATTCCCTTTGCTATGATCCAACATAGGGTTCTTGTATATCTTAAGATCTTGATTCTGGGTGGGTACCTCAATAGATATGGTGTCGTTCTCTATGAGGTCTTGGATAATGTTTTTGAGCCTCATGCAGTTTGCTATTTTGTGTCCTTTAATCTTGTGAAAGTTACAAAGGTCTTTCTTGTTGTACCAGGATGGTTTCTCTTGTGGTTCTTGGTAGTTTTCAAAGTTGGGAAGTCTTATCAGATTTGACTCTACTAAATTTTTCATGATGGTTTCTATGAGTTTAGATAACTGTGTGTATTTGATTTTAGGATAGTTTTTCTTGTTAGTAGTTTTCCTTTGTTGCATGTTGGTGTTGTTGATTTGATTATTCTAAGGATGTATTCTTTGTTGCACAATTGGTTGGATGTTAGCAACGTGCTTTTTTTTTGGCCTAGGAGCACTTAGGACCACCTTAGCATCTACAACACCATCATTTGTTATGTTCTTCTTTTTAGCCTAGACATGAGGTTTGTCATTTGAACTAGTTGACGGGAAATGATCTTTGTAAGCTTGAGTATTTGCTTATGAGATTAGAGCTCTCTCGATGTCAAGGGCTCTAGGGAAAAGCTCGTCATAAGATGTGATGCATTGCCTTTTCAAGTGGAATGATAGTTATGGATCTATATTTGCATGATGATTCCCACTTGTTGTTCATCGGGAAGAGGCCATTTGCTCTTATTAGCTCTTTGTCTCCATCATTGTAAGAAATTAGAAAAAAATTCTCCTTTTTTTTTCCTGAGAGTGTATAGCTCTTCTAGACTTACATCCATGTCAAGGTTGAAGGAGAAGTGATTGATGAATTTATCAGTAATTTCCTAGAAATTTTTTATGTCGAGAGGTAGATGAAAAAACCAATCTATGACACGACCTCTTAAACTTTGAGGGAAGAGGCACATTAAATAAGAATCATAGTAGGCCACCTTCATACACGAGGTTAAATTATTTGACATGGTCAATAGGACTTCCTCTCCCTTTGTATTTATCGAGTTTGGGGATTTTAAATCTAGGAGGGAATGGTACCCTTGCTATGTTTCAGTCAAATGGATAAGGACATATTTTGTGTATGGGACTTATTTTTCTTTCCCATTCAAAGGTCCTGCATTTCTTGCAATAATTCCTTAAACTATGATGCTAGATCATCTTACGGGTTTGGTGGAGGAATATACGATGGGATGTCAGATGTTTTTTGATATGATATGGTGTTGTATGGGGTGTATAGTGGCATGATATTCTATGAGGGTGATTGGGGTATTGATGTATATGTTCCTAACGTGTTCATATTGACAATGTTCTGTTGAGGATTATAGTAGGAACTTGGTTGTTATTTTTTTTGGGCATATTGTTGAGCTAGTAAGGCTTGTTGTTGGGCATGTTGTTGTTGTTGCACCACAAGGGCTTGTTGTTGGGCCTCCTATTATTGTTGTGCCATGTGGGCTTGTTGTTGGGCATGCTATTGTTGTTGTGATGCTAAAGCTACTTGATGAGCTTGATGGTGTTGTTGGGCTAAGGTTATTTGTTGTGCTATTAAGGTTTCTTTTTATTGTGCTACTTGTTTATGTTGTTGTTGTTGGATGGCTTGTTGATAAGCTTGTTATGCTTGTTGTAAAGCTATGGCATGTGCTTGCAAGGTAGGATCATGTGATTTTTGGGATAGCTAAAATGGATTGTGAGTATTGATGTTCTAAGTGGGTAGTGGATTTCTAATGAGAGGTGAAGGGTTCCCTTGGTTTAACATCCCTTGTAATATGGTGGATTGATGTGGAGGAATGTAAGTTTGAGGTCCCATTTGATTTGGGAAAAGATGAAGATGGTACCATTATATTTTTTGATGGAAATGACACACTAGGACCTTCAATCCATTGATTAAAAAGGTTCCCTTGTCCCATGTCTTGAGGATTTATTTGTGCTAGAGTTGTAAACAGGGTATTACCTAGGTTGGTGGGATTCATAACCAAGGGATTGTTCTTAGATGGGTTGGTGATAGATGGGGAGGATGTGTTTTATGAAACCAATGGTATGGATGAACCAATGGGAGGATTGGATAAATATATTCCTACTTGCATTAAGGGTTGACTCTGTGGTATAGTATTTACATTCCCTTGTGTGTTGTTTTGAGACATTTGGTCTATACTGATTTGTGTGATGGTGGGCCCACTTGTGGTACTCATGGGTATGGATGAAGAGGGGTGTCCTTGATATGTGGAGGTCATGGTGGAATAATGAAATTCAAGAGGATTATATGGTTGTTTGGGATCTTTGGGAATGAGAGGAGCACCAAAGGTAGGTGTCCACGTGGTTGTTTGGGATGGAGGATTGGCATTGAGACTACCCACAAGTTTGTTGCTCTTAAATGTTAGAGTTAGACCAAAGTCCCTAGAAAGGCTAGTTGCAATACTGGGAGTGGATGTTTGAGTTAGCCAGGCTAGTGGTGGAGTTGTGAATCCATGTGTCAATTTTTTTGCAACAAATAATGGGGAAATAGGAGCTACATTTTCAAAGGCTTGACGTTCCATGATTTCATCCCTAGTAAGTTCAAAGGGATTGTTCATGATGTCTTCTATCTCATATGGTTCTAACGGAGATGATGGTTGTTGTGATGGGGTAACTTGACTTCTCGGATAAAATTCTAAAGGGTTTGGATCACTTGAGGTAAATGTGACTTTGGTTTTCTCCATGATTCTCTTATGTTGTGATCTCGTTTTTACCATAAATTTTGTGTCACCTTTGGGAGAGTTGTGTTGAGATTTGTAATGTTTTAACTCTCTAGTTGACTCAAATCTAGGTAAAAGGGATTCTCTAAGTCTTTTTGGATCAATGATCATAGTGGGGGATGAAAATATGGGTGATGTGGAGAGTGACCTTTCCAAACATTTTGGGACAACACTTTTGACTTGAGTTTGATGTTTTGATGTTGGGATAAAGGATTTTGATGAACCTGTAAATCTTTAGGGTATACTTGTGACCTTCAAGATAGAATATTTCAAAGATGATAACCAATTTAGCTAAATGCATGGAAAAGGATATATTTCACATACAAAATAGCTAAGTTGGGGGTGATCCCACAAAGCTAGCTTACAATTTCTGAGAGATTCTATTTTTTGCTAAAATCACATATTTTTAGAAAATATAATGATTTAAGCCTTAAAAATTTCCATTTAAAGCATTCTAATTGAAGAGGGTTTGATCAAACTACCTTAGATCAAACCCCCTTGGACAGAACCCCGCTAGTTTTAAACCATACCTATAATGAAGTCTCCTTTACACCTATCAAAATGCTAATAAAAAACCACTTTTGATTTACCTTTTGGGGGATCAAATGAATTCATTTAAAATTTATTTTTTGTAAGTACATATTCCTTATTATAAGATTCCCAAAAAGTATAATTTTAAATAAATTTAATTTTACTATTATATTTATTTTTGATTTCTTGTGAATGTAGGTTTTTCACCGAAAATCAAGCTCTCTATTTTGCACATGTGGAATAATAGAAGATTATCAGTTTTTTTTTTTTGAAAAATATGAGTGCACCAAATATTGAAGTCCTTGATCCAACAAAAAAAATTTGAATTTTGATACATACAAAAAAAATTGTGTTATATGGTTCACCTATGTTTGAATTGTAATTGGTTTGACTTCAAAACTTGATTAAGGAAAAAATATTCAATAAAATAAAAACCAATTGTAAGCACTAGATATCATAGTTAAAATATAAAGTAAAAAAAAATAGAATTTTATCCTTCATGGAAAAAAGTTATGTGTTATACGGTGAGCGTCACTCCTTAAAAATGGTGTTTACTAGAAAAAAAACTAGTTTTCCAAGGAGATGGAAAAAGAAGTGCAATCTGATTCCAAAAATTTTAAAAAATATATATTTAGAATCTACAGACAAAACGTCACAAATCACTAGTTTGCATCATCTTCAAATTCCTCACGGTTTAGCCACTATAGCTGCCCGAAAGTGAAGATTTAGTTAGAAAAAATCAGTATGTCCTATTTGGCCAAAAATTGTAAACCAATATTGTGGGATCACCCTTGGAGTTTTGGGTTGATTGATGTCCAAGTCAAAAAATGTTGGTGTATTTGAAAGTTTGCAAAGTTTGATGAAGTGAAGGATGAAATTTGATGGTGGGGTGAATGAATTTTTTGACCCAATGTTGACTTAGAATGAAGCTTTGTTTTCCAAGACCAAGGTAGTGAGAATTATGCTAGACCTCTAAAGTGCTCAAATCCTAAAGATAAATGTTGGCCTAAACAAGAGGATAGATGTGGGTATGTAAATCTGATTCGTTCCTCCTAGCTCGAGCATAATAGTTTCTTAACAAGAGGTTACGATTGCGATAAAGTATTAAGGCCCACTTCCTACCAAACTTGGAATTACAATACCTTCATCTGTAATGGCGACATGTTGATCTTCCCCTACAAATTGTGATTGTTTGATAGATCATTTAGAGGAGTTCAAAACCATGAAAAGGACCAAGGTTTTAGATAGGTTGATTCTCATGAAAAAGACCTAGGTTTCAACTCATAAATAACATGTACATGTGTGGGTGTTACCTCAAAGCACGTTCATAAAATTTTACTAACAATTTTTTTTTGTTTAGGTAGAGTGTTGAAATATGGTTTTTGATTGCTTTTGAGCTGAGATGCCTAAGTTTAAAGTTATAACCGGTAGACCTTCTTTTCGGGATCCTAACTTTGTGTGAGATCATTTAGAAGAGTTCAAGTTCATGGAAGAAAGGAAGATATTTATTTCCACATGGGTGGTGGTAATATGGGTCATTTGACCTCAATATCAGCTTGTTCCTCTTCTTTTTCTAAGATGTTTGTTACATTTCTCCACTGGATAGGTGTTTCTTCTATTAAAAAATTGAAGCTTCTCAAACTACTAATGATATTGGTTTGTTCCTCGTTAATGAGTTCAAAGTTTGGCTAAATGATAGCACCTTCAAGATCAGGTTATTCAATGGGAGCAATCAGTCTCCAAATAGTCATGTGGGGTTCAATTGTGTCAATTAATCTTGCTTAAGTGAATTTATTTTACCACAAACACTTGTCTTGATTAAGTCTCTAAACTAAATGTTTATGTCAAGAACATCATAACTTTCACAATGTCCATTTTGTGAGAATCATGAGGTTGAAGCCATAATTACCCATGTTATCTTTGGAAAATATGGATTGAGATATAAGTCAAGATATTTAGAAATCTCTAAGGATAGAAATCTTCAGGTTTAAGTGGTAATATCAAGGCTAATTCAAGAGGTATCCATATTTAAGCCAAAGTGTTTAAAATTTTGAGGAAGATAGTGAATGTTTATTTTGTAATGTTTTTGGAACTGAGTAATGTATTAAACTGACTCATGTAATCATTTACAATCCTAGGTTAAAATGGCCATACTTTTTTAGTCCCCACTCAAATTTCTCCAAAACTAAGACATTGCGAACAATTAGAGATTTAGCGGTATTGGCTCCCCTCCATGACACACACTTCTTGGGACCACCAAATCTCAAAATCCTAAAGATCCTAAGATCTAAGGAATTTTTTGTTTCAACAACGAATAGTACAAATGTGGGGCGACTTCAGAATGACTATTCTTGCACCAACAAGTAGTAAGGATTTTTGGCAACTAAACAGTTTGGCTCTTAGTAACAAACTGAGAAAATCTAGTTGTATACACGCCCGCTTTGCCACTTAAGGATTTTACTACCATTCTCATTCAACTTAAGGCATGGTACTAGGTGCAGTACATTATACAGTCTAGGACAAAAGGTACCTTCTCACAATTTCCAAACCTTTAATATATCTCATCGATAAACATGCTTGCAAGTACTTGCATATGAGTTTCCCGTTGTGGGGTGTGTCTCAGAGCAAGTCCTCTCTTAAGGGTGACACAAAGCATAAGTGTACTTCAGTATTTCTCTTCCGCCAAGATCGCAAGAAGCGCAAGGGGATTGGATACGTACTATAAGTGCACACAAACAGTGAAGTGTGCTTGGAGTGTTTCTCTTCACCCAAGATCACATGAAGCACAAGGGGATTGGAGGCGCACTAAAAGTGTGTCACAACAAAGAAGACACTAATTTATTTTACCAACTAAAGCTAAGATAAATTCATTTTATGCACCAAAAAAAATGTTAAGTTGTCTTGTTCAATTTTAAACCCAAAAGACAATGATGAGATGAGGGTTCAAGTTTAGTCCCATTTGAGCATTCATTTTAAATGCAAATGAAATTTAGTGAGGTCCTAGAACATAAAGTAAAAAGCATAAGAAATTGGGTTATAATTACCCCAAAACATCAAATGCTTGTTACAATCATAAAATCTTGATAAGAAAATACTTCTTCACTTTAACTTTGTGTCATCCAACCTGTAAAACCACATTAGTCTAAAAACTAGAACAATGTTAGAGGCATGTTATTAACCTAACGAATCGAAAAAATTAACACACATGCTGAAAAACGATCATTAAAATTCTTACCAAATTTGGGTGTCATTGTACACAATAGCATCACTTTCGTGAATAAGGGCATTGCTCTAGTGAATAAGAGCATCGCTCTGCAGAAAAACCAAAGAGCATGATATCGTCGCTATTTGGTTGGGCGTCGTCATTTGTAAATATTTAATGCCTCGATAAATTATTAGCGTCGGTCTTTGTTTAATCGCTACTGATGCATTTGATAGGCATTGCTAATTGAAATGATGATAGCATTGTTGTATGGCGATGCCCTGCAAAGGTGTCACTAAAATTGAGTTGGGCATCGCTCTTTCCTGCAAAAGTCAAAACGAATGTAATTTGAGATAGAAATTGATTAAATTGGTAGTTTTTCGTCCATCTAGTGCCAGAATGTTGATTGAGGATACTAATATGGGACGATTACACTTGATTCATGAAGAATTAGAGCATAATGTAGCCACTAATACTCAATCTTAAATAAGATCATTCAAATGAAAGTTAAGCTAAACATTTATTGAAACTAAACATTATGAACTGTGAAAGCATTTAAATATCTACTCTAACCCATTTAAAACTTATCCCATTTTGGAATTGGTGTTGTGTTGATGTGGAACAATGACCCTTTCCCAATCCTGTGATCAGTGAGCATGTTCCAATCGATTCTACTAAAGATAATCGATGAAACCATTGTGATATGTGGATGAAAACATGATTTATGCTAAATTGAATATGATGCAAGCTAAATTAACATGATTTTATGATAAAAATGATCTAAATATGAAAAATATAAGATAATATAAGTGGATTCCAAGCTAAAATATTGAAATCCTAATTTATAAACAAGATAAATGGATGCATGGAAGTCATTAAATGAAGCTTAAAGCTAATATGCAGCTAAAAATGAACTAAAATATGCTAAATGTGAGCAACTTAAATGAGTGTGAGTGTGAGTGAATCAAATAGCATAAGTTTTAAAATTGAAAGATGGATCCATTTGTCTCCAAATAATGCTTTATTTATAGGAAAACAAATGAGAAATGGAGGGTTGATATTGAAAAAGCTAATCAATGGTCAAGGATGGAGGAAATGGGGGGCATGGATCATGGATTCTCATCAATAGGTGAGAATGAAAGATGAGATTTAATTACGGGTTCTCATTCCTTCCAAATAAACACAATTTTGACCTATTTAAGAGGTCAAAAGTTAACTTGCTCAAGAGGTTTCATGTTTAGCTTGCTCAAGAAGCCAAGTGAGAATATTCCCTTTTTCAAATGATTGGAGGAGAGAGAATATTCTTTGGAATATTCTCATGGGTGAGGAAAAAGGTTATTTAGTTAATTAAAACTAAATTTAATGGTGCAAAGCAAGAATATTCTTTTGGAATATTCCTTTGCAAGTGGGAGGAATTTGGTTTTAATTAGATAATTGCTAATTAAACAAGGTTTAATCATACAATTAGGGGAATTAGAAGAATTTAAAAGTGATATTCATGATATTCATTAAATTAAATGATTTAATGAATGGGGAATGGCGAAATTACATTTAATTAAATAACTTAGGGTTATTTAATTGAATAGTATGACTTAGGGAATTAAATTGAATAGTTTGGTTTATTTAATTTAATGAGATGAAATATTAACGTGAAGGATGAATTAACTGAATTTGATGAATTAGGTTAATAGACAAAAATGATGCAATTAATTAAATATCTATGATAATTTAATTAATTAAGTGAAAAGAGGAAGGGTTTGAGAGGAAATGATGTTAGTATACCTGATTCAAGTACATGATATCATTTAGGAAAATTTTTCAATGTCTACAATATCAATGTAAGATCTAATCCAATATTAAAATTTATTGGAAAGGACACCAAGGTCCACTAATAAAAAATAATTTGGATCCTAAATAAAAATAAATACATCGACAAAGAGCATCAAACTCTACATCTCCATCCACTCCTCCAAAGGTTCCTTCTTTCCCTAATTCCAAATATCGATACCCTTCATCCTAATCCCACATTTTTCCATATAAATCCAAGCATTCCTATCCTAAGAATCCTACATATATTTTGGGTCCCTATGTCCCAAAATAAAAAAATACAAAATTCCTCTCCTAAACATTCTAGATCTATTTTGGGCTCCTACATCCCATAATCTACAATCCTAATTACCTCATCTAACTCCCAACATCCAAAATCACATCCTAACTCAAACATTTAGCATCCAACAAGGTGTATGCAATTGTTATTCCTAGTTCCCCTTTGTCTAATGACATTCCCTCATGTTACTACCATCCCATCCTTTCATCCAATCATATTTCAACCCCCTATCCATTATCCAACATACATCCACCATCACATTTTTGTAATTTAATATTTTAAATAACTCATTACCCATTTTTCATCTCCTCATCCATTACATCTCCCTTGGTAGCATCCTTTAATATTAGAGCTATGTTGGTACATAGTTTAAATTTTGAAGAAGCCTACTAAGCTCTATTTCTAGTAACATCTATGCATACAATGACTGTCAAATTAATTATTTGAAAAGGATACTATCATTATGGAAATAAATATTTGAGCTCTCCATCCATATCCCTAACCACCATCCACACTAATTTATCCAAATCATTCTCCTTCATCTATTAAACTATAAATTAAGAATAAATCAAAAATAAAAAGTAAAGAGAAATCATCATTCAATGGTGAAAACAATTAGTATGACACCTTTGATAAGTTCCATGATGAAACTTGGAAAAAAGGTGTAATTTTAAAATCCCCCATGTACTCACATCCTATACGTGGTGAATATTCTTCCATCATATCAATCTCCATCTTATCTACTTCATCCTCTTTTCCCATCCTCCTCATCCATGCCTATATCATCATATCCAATCCATCCTCCTTTCATACTTTAATATTGATATGGATAAGGATAGAACATCTAAACATATGTTAGACAATACAAGCCTTACTTTCTCTACTAAACCTCCCTCTTACAACCTTATATATCCATTACACAATATCTAGTATGGGACATGTTATTCCTATCCACAATAGGCCTTAGAGATCACATCTTGACACTCCTTCCAATATCCCTAATACACCATCCCATAATCCATCCCATCCCCTATCTAAACAATCCCTCTATCACTCCATCCTTTTCCATCAACTTGGTTTTCCCTTATCTTTAGTTTCAATAAATTGAGAACCCTCGACACAATCCATATGCATGTAATCATAATTGATACAATATTGTTAACCAATCTAGTGCATCATCCAAGTAATAAACAATTTTGTTCCTAGCTTCTTGGAAGACTTGGACCTGTTTTACTCAAATTTTCATTAGGGATTTATATCATTCCCAATCATTTTTTAACTCATTTTCAAAAATAATATTATTAGGATGTATTATTCACAGTCCTCCAATTATTCTTATTGTTAAAAATTCTATCATCATCATCATCAATCAATCAAATCAATCAATTTTAGCTTGCTTGGGTTAAACATCTTTCCTTTTTTGCATTGTTTATGCATGTTTTCATGTTTGTTCTTATTTTATGTTTTTTTATAAGTGAACATAGTTTGAAAATGGAATGGGTAAAGATTCAAATGTTTATTCCCATATCCCATGTTAGGTGCTATTATGAAAGATAAAATCATCCTAATAGTTTGTTTATTCAAGTAAATGATATTGTCAACAAATGATTCATCCCATAATGGCTTATATCATTATGGTTTAGTGTGTTGATAATTTCATTTGATTTTTTCATCATCACTCAAGATTAATATTACTTATTGTTACTAATCTGATTTTTTATATTTTAGTATAATTAGTTGAAATGAATTCATAAGGTAATTTTAAAACTGGTCACTTGTGTTTAAAACTATTTGTGAATAAATTTTGATTCAAAATTATTGGACCATGTGATTGGTGAAAGGTACATGGTGAGGTGAAGGAGAAAAAAATGAAAAATAAAGGAAATGAGGTTTGGACCCATGGGTAGACTATCTTAATTTTGTGATTCAATAATTAAATTATTTGTTGTGAACATTTCATGATGGGATAGAAATCCCTGATCTTCTCATGAATATGTGACCATTTGGTAGTTTTGGTAGCTAATGGCCACCTAAAAATATACCCAAATCTAGTTAACTCCAATCTAAGCACTTACATTGGCATGTAAAGAAGATATGAACTATGTTTGGGTGTGTTCATAAAATGTAAGTAGTATGAAGAAATCCCATTATCTAAAAGAATGGGTAATCATTCCATTCAAAGGCTTCTTGGTACATTGCTCTTTTGGGATGATTTATTTGCATATTTGGTATTCCATCATGTTTACTAGGTGTTGGAATTGCTTCGCATCATTCAATATATAATAAATGTGTTTTTTAAATATTATTTTTATGTGTTAAATCTTAATTATTTATTACTATTTTTAACTAACATAAGGAGAATGTTTTTTTTGGTTAATTTAAATCTTCATTTGATGCTTTATATTGTTATTATAGTTTACCTTAAATTATTCATTACACCCTTTAGAATCTATATACTAGTAGGGTTTGGTATTATTAAGTGTCTATTTTAAAATATTTTGTTAGTAACAATGAAATGAAGGGTTATATTTTCCTTGTGTAAATGAAAACATATTGTTAATATTTTATATTGGTCACTATCTCAGTACATTGTTGTCCTACAATTTGCAACTGTAAAACCATACTTGGAGCCAAGCGTACCAATGGGTTATGATTTTGTTACACTCAAGTATGAGATACCCCTTTAGAATGATTTTTTGTGATATTTTTTGTAATGACGGAAAAAGGTCCCCCTAACTTGGCCTTGATTTAGTGTTGTAATATGCCTAACATATTCACAGTAGGTCTTGGGCCCTTGTGAGCTAAATAATTGGTGCCTTGTTTAAAGTGTTGTAACACACTTCCACAATTTTCTAGGGTTGTGACTAATAATTGGGCTTTCTTATGCTTTAATTGGCCCTATTTTTCATCTGCAAGCCTTATTTAATGCATATTTTTTAGGATAATCCTGACACAAATCAATACCCAATCATAATTCAGGTGTTTTAGTCTTTAATGGTCCAAATTCAGTGATCTAGGACTCATTCGCCACCTTGGGTGAATGAGTCCCCCCTAGATTTTTTTGGTCTCGAACCTGGTTTCACACCTTTCTAAGCATTTTTAAAAATCATCCCAAAAATTATGCCTACTAAGACTTGTTGAAAATGATTTTACTCGTAGTAACAGTGCAAATAAATTCTTCACAGATAAACCACAAAGAGCCTATCCTTCTTGAAAGATATAAAACAAAGATAATCTAAATGGGAAATCTTCTTTAACGGAAAAATATTGACTCAGTTCAATCCCAAGTCTCTAGTAATCAGGTCTTGATTATACTAGGGTCGCTCTCAGGTATAATGTGATATTTTTGTTAATATCAAAGGGAATATGGTTGTTTCAAATCATATAAATCAGACATTGAGTTTTCAATTGGAACTTAAGAACAAATATCATGAAATTGAAAGATTTGAAATAATATTTCATGAACATCAACAATTTCTTTGCTATCACTTAAGTAGATTTAGCATTAAGCATTCAACAATTTCATAGAAAACAAAATATTTTCAATAAATTTTCATTCATTCATCTATTTTTGGAACATTTTCAAGAAATTTAAACATCTATTCTAAAATAAAGCATAAAAATACTAAAAATTAAAATTTTCTCCTGGTTATTCTCCATGCATGCCCCAAATAATTAACCAAAATAGAGTAAACCACTATATACTTCACCAGATTACTTCACAACTACATATAAAATGGTGAGAGCTTTTAAAGAGAGGGGTTTTAATTTGGACACTGAGTAGGTTTTGTATGCACCCTTAAAAAACTTAGCACATAGTTTTGTTCAATTGAACTAACAAAACTAGCTACAAAAGATTCATGAGATAGGTAGCTATCTAATTGGATCTAATATTAATCAATTTCTATGTGCATACAAAGTTTTACACTAGAATAATTTAGAAAATAGGAAAAAAGAACAAAACTTAAAGAATTTTTGGCTCTTCTGACATCCACAAATTTTGAACTTAACTTTAAAAGAAAGATCATCTGGCCTTTTATAGAACACAAGGCACATATAGGACAAGACAAATACATGAGAGGAAATCCAAGGGACAAATCACATCAAGGCACATGGAATGTAGTGACTGACAAGAGAATTGCAATTAAAGTCAAAAAAGGTCAACTCCAATTACACATTGAAGCTCTTCAGGATTTAATCTTTAATCATCAGGGTTCCTTCTTGGAACTAAACAAATCCGCTCAAACAAAATGTAGGAACTTCCCACAAATTTGAAGTGATCGGGTGGAGTTTTTACCCCTACATTTCAGGTTCTTCATTCATTTAAACATTACAGGAATGAGCCACCCCCAAAATAGGCACACTTCTTTGCTGCATGCTTGAACTCCAAAGTCTCGGGATCCCGGTATCTGACATATCTTTGCTATGAACTCTATTCCAGCATGAGCTTTTAAAGTGCATCATTGAACCTGGCAACCCCATCGGATTTTTCACAAATTTGGTTTTCCTGACCATCCATACCCGCACTTTGCATCACAATCTACATCTCCTACAATCACAAATTCCACATATTAAATCCCTTTTAAAGAAAACATCTATAAACATCTCATGTAAATAAAACCATTATTCAAATGTTAGTACGTAAATCTCATAAATAACATGTTTTCTAGCATATCATAAATCCTTGCATAATTATCTTCTACATATACCGGATTATTGGACTATTGGAATCATTAGATAAACTTAAGATTTTTTTTTTAAATCATTTCATTTTGTTTCTTGATACCTAGTACCCGCTATTTAGCTTTACCCATGAACTTTCCTCAGACTTCAAGTTTACCAAAACTTCCACTTTACCAGACTCCAAATATCATACCAAAACACTCTGCTCGTATTTGCACCACCTTTTTCCTTTTAAAAATTTTTGGTTCACGGTACCCGGTACCGGAAACACTTACATTATGAAGTATTCTTTGATTAAAAATTTCTCTTTACTTTTCACTTCCGGTGATCTTTTCAACTTGCTAGCTCCTGCCATAAGATTTATCATTTTTTTCACTTGGGTCCCCAAGTCTTATAGTCTTGGGGCATGTTGTGAGACCACACAACAAATTGCAACCAATAAAACCAAATTTAAACCAAACTTGAAATTAAATCACCGGTTGTAAATTATAATTTATACATATTTTAAAAAAATAACTTTCACCTTTACCTATATTTTGGCATAAAAAGTAAAACTCCATTGAAAACATCTATGTGTGCTCTGATTAATTTAAATTTTTTGGAAACTTAGTGAAAAGAATCAGTTCATTGGCATTGAACTACATAATATGGTAATCCTCTAAAGCCAACTAGGGATAAAGCCTTGTTTCTAGTCAAGTGTTCATAGCCCCAACAAGGTTATCTCTGTAATTCCCCCCAAACATAGCTCTACTACTAGCCAAGAGTCCATAGCCCTGGTAGATTTATTTGGATATCCTAAAGAGTTGATTTTTTTTATAGATATTGCAATAAGAGCTCTCTTTTTTCTTTTGATATTTCAATGATAGCTCATTTTTTAACTTGCAGGCAATGAAACCCACTATTAGGCTCGGAATTACAGTGGTAGTGAAGGTTACATTTTTATTTTTCATTCAATGCAAATCCCTTCATCAATTTACCATTTCCCAAAACAATCATTTAATAATTCCCTGGTGGTGTGTATTTCTAGCTAAATTTTACTACTTTATGCCAAATCCTAGCTAACTACGACTTGTTGTGTTAAAAAATATGCATAAATTAAAATTTAGCAACGAACAATTTAATCACCAAATTTAAATCTAAACTTAGAAACATTAGTTCCCACCCTTCCGATTAAATTTTATGGCAACTACTAAATATTTGGCTAGCACTCCTAATTTGACAATGTTGCACCTCACTAATGGATCAAAAATGTCATGATTACATTGAAACAAGATCACATTATTTTGCGTTAAATTTGCATGCCTTATTTCTTTCAAATTACCCGGGTGATGATGTGTGCTACCTTACCGGATTCATTTTCATTTCTACACTGCACACATAAGCACCTCCATAATTAATACAACTCAAGAAAAATATATGAAATGACCACCCTTTACTTTGAAATCTTCAACTTGCTTGATTCACAATCTTCATACTATTCAAATTTGAAGTAATTTACCACCAACTATGTGCAAAGAATTAATTTCATTTAACATTCCGCTATGAAGATAATTGTTCAGTTGCCACCTTGCTTACAATTTCCAAGATTTCACTTAAGGAAACTACGTACCACAAATTCCTCTCGGATTTCTATAAATTCTGCATTTCTTCTTGAATTCTTCACACTTTTTTCTTAGCTTTCTTCTCTTGTTCTACATTTTTTCTCTATTTATTCTCTCTTGCTTCTAGGCCATGGATACTTCAATTTTCTTAGGCTGCTCTCACCACCAGAATGTTTTCCTAGGAAGTATCACACCATAAAGGCTTGAAAAAAATTTATTCATTCGGAATTCCAGTTTCATTGTACCAAATTTGTGCTTAGTTTTTGGGGAAAAGTATGTGCAATCCAGTTGCTACTTTTGCTTTTACTCCTATGTGGCTTCTCATTTTGTAGCATCGCTTCTGGATATTGGGATACCTATTGAAGATGTTTGCTTGGTTGCTAATTTGATAGTAAGGCCTGAATATTTGGAGAATTTGGATACTATTTTGTCTATTGCACACCCAACCATCGGAATCCCTTCTATGGATGATATTCCTCGGTTCTTAGAACATAGGGAAGTGGTTCCACTTTGACCTTTCCTCACTGACCTCCATATTTGTGACTTCGAAGTTCATAGGGAACTCACCTACATAGGGTATTTAGTCCTAATAGATGAGGTGTCCCATATCGATTGAATGGTTACTAATACTTGCAGATTGACTCACTCTTTTTGGCTTTTTTGATCTTTTGAAGTGCAAGAATTTTGATACTTCATATATATATATGTGATATACATATATATATATATATATAACTTTTCATCCATCTTAAAGCATGTTTCTACTATGTATGGTTTTATCATTTTGTATTTCACAGTTCAATTTTACAAATGTTTGAATTAACTCTCATGTGTAAGATAAGTTAAGCAGAATTTGCTAATGCAGAGGCCAAACGAAAAAATAATAATAATAATAATAAGAAAGAAAAGCAAACAAAAACACAACAAACCCTACAAAAAGAAAACTAACCCTAACTAAGAAAAATTATAATCTAACAAGTGATTAACCTTAACAAAACAACTTATTTTAATTTCTATGACTATTTCCATTGTTGTTTTGGTATGAATTACAACAAGTTTATCTTTAAATTCATTTAGAAAAATCTCAACAAATCTACTATAACAATGAATTATCTTAAATTTTATGCATTTAATAATCGTAAATTCAAAGGTGTACTTACCAATGACTTGGCTCATATGTATGAAAACCACCTCATTAAAGGTCGATTGCACACACTTCATCTAATGCGACCATACTCTACCTTCTTCCAGCCCTGGTTCATTTCCATGAATGGTTATATCCATTTCTCGACTTCCTCCTCCGAAAATCTTCATGTCTTTAGTCTTGCCTTCACTTTGCACTTTGTTAGACCAAGATATGTCACAATTTATATTTTTATCAGAGAGAGAAAAATTAAAATTTTGATACTCTATATCTTGCATAAAATTAGGGAAATTTCCCTTTTTAACTTGTGAATTTTCAACTTGGAGCAAAATACACGTGTCTCCCACTCAATTCCCCCGCTCCTTTTCCTCATTTTCATTTTCCATGTATAAGGAGAATGATGACCCATCAATACCATTTCCTTGTTCCTGATGTGATGTCTCTAAATCTTAGCATTCTCACCTATTTTCCTGTAAAATTTTAGGATTTTCTTCATAATAATTAAAGTTTTCAAATTGTCTTGATGTATCAGTTAATTTTTAGTGTTTCCAATTCCACTAGGGTTAAACATTTTTCTCGCTAACGGTTCCTTTCTTCTAGCAGTTAGAACTTCTTCTATTAAAGGAATCACTTTACACATGGCCAAGCTTACCCTAGTTTAAAAAAAATCACACTCGAATTCAACGTGATCAATTATATCATGAATTCTACACTCGGTGACTCTACCAAAGGTGAATAAACTCAAAGGATGTAATCTCTGGTTAAAATTTTTCCATAGTTTCTCGACTTCCATACTGAAAAACTAGCTTGCACTTAATTTTAATTTACAAGCTTCCTTCCAAAACTCAGGACTAATATAAAATTGAAAAATAGCCCCTCCTAGCTCCAGTTCCTGTTGACGATGATTTTACTTGTAGCAACAGGGTGAATAAATTCTTCACAGATAAACCGCAAAGAGCCTATCCTTCTTGAAAGAAATGGAACAAAAACAATCTAAAGGGGAAATTTTCTTTAACAGGAAAAGATTGACTCAATTCAATCCCAAGTATCTGGTAATCAAGTCTTGATTGTACTAGGTTTCCTCTCAGGTATAATGTGATATTTTTGTTAATATCAAAGGGAATATGGTTTTTTGAAATCACATATATATCAGAAACTGAGTTTTCAATTAGAATTTAAGAACAAATATCATGAAATCGAAAGATTTGAAATAATATTTCATGAACATCAACAATTTCTTTGTTATCACTTAAGTAGATTTAGCATAAAGCATTCAACAATTTCATAGAAAATGAAATATTTTCAATAAATTTACGTTCATTCATCTATTTTTGGATCATTTTCAAGAAATTTGAACATCTATTCTAAAATAAAACATAAAAATACTAAAAAATTAAAATTTTCTCTTGGTTATTCTTCATGCATGCCCCAAAGAATTAACCAAAACAGAGCAAACCGCTTTATAATTCACCATACTGCTTCAAAACTACATATAAAATAGTGCGAGATTTTAAAGAGAGGGTTTTTAGTTTGGACACCGAGTAGGTTTTGTATGCACCCTTAAACAGTGCAGCACATAGTCTTGTGTTGTTAAAATAACAAAACCAGCAACAAAAGATTCATGAGATAGGTAGCTATCTAATTGGATCTGATATTAATCAATGTCTACGTGCATACAAATTTTTACACCAGAATGATTCAGAAGATAGGAAAAAAGAACAAAACTTAAAGAATTTTTGGCTCTTCCGACATCTAGAAATTCTAAACTTAACTTAAAAACAAAGATCCTCTGGCCTTTTATATAACATAAGGCACATATAGGATAATTAAAATACATGAGAGGAAATCTAAGGGAAAAATAACATCAAGGCACGTGGAATGTAGTGACTGATAAGAGAATTGCAATTGAAGTCAACAAAATTCAACTCCAATTACACATTGAAGCTCTTCAGGCTTTAATCTTTAATCATGAAGGTTCCTTCTTGGAACCAAACAAATCTTCTCAAACAAAATGTAGGAACTTCCCACAAATTTGAAGTGATCAGGTGGAATTTCGCTCCTACATTTTAGGTTCTTCCTTGATTTGAGCATTCCAAGAATGAGCCACCCTAGAATAGGTACACTTCTTCGTCGCATGCTTGAACTCTAGAGTCTTGGGATCTTGGTATCTAGCACATCTTTGCAACAAACTCTATCCCAGCATGAGCTTTTAAAGTGCATCATTGAACTTGGAAACACCATCAAATTTTTTCACAAATTTTATTTTCCTAACCGTCCATACCCGAACTTTGCATCACAATCTACATCTCCTGCAATCACAAATTCCACACATTAAATCCCTTTTAAAGAAAAAATTTATAAACATCTCATGTAAATAAAACCATTATTCAAATGTTAGTACATAAATCTCATAAATAACATGCTTTCTAGCATATCATAAATCCTTGCATAATTATCTTCTATATCTACTGGATTACCGGATTATTAGAATCATTAGATAAAAAAAAAATTTATTTCGTTTCATTTCCCAGTACCCGATACCCAGTATTTAGCTTTACACATGAACTTTCCCCAGACTTCAGTTTTACCGGAACTTCCACTTTACTGGACTCCAAATATCGAACTAGAACACTCTACTCATATTTGCACCACCTTTTTCCTTTCAAACATTTCCAGTTCCCGGTACCTGGTACCCAAAAAATTTACATTACGAAGTACTCTTTGATTAAAAATTTATCTTTACTTTTCACTTCTAGTGACCTTTTCAACTTGCTAGCTCCTTCCATAAGAGTTATTATTTTTTCACTTGGGTCCCCAAGTCTTACAGTCTTGGGGCATGTTGTGAGACCACACAATAGGACTCATTCACCACCTTAGGCGAATGAGTCCCATGTGGCCCTAAATTAAAATTAATTCAAATGTTTGTTGGGATTTTATCCTCCTAGATCTGATGTCATCTTGTAGTGTTGTAACTTCAAGAATTATTGCATAATTGAGTATAAATACAAGGTTCTTTCACTCATTTTCACCCCAAGCATTCAAGTATTCATCCTTATAGCAAAGTTGAGTGCACAAGTGTTTACAAGAGCATTCAAGAAGCACTCAAGGGTTGATTATCAAGCATTTTAGAGCTTAGTATTCAAGTATCAAGCATCATGTCAAAGATTTCATGCATCATGTTTTTTTTGGAGCTAACAATTGTGATGTAGGGTTTTATGATACAAGCAAGAATCTCACTCAAGATCTATCATCTTCAAGAAGGAGTCAAGATCTACATCCATTGGATCCATCTCACACATGTTTGCGACATATTATTGATAGGGGTTGGTGAGTTGCAACATCATATTTTGTTCATTCATCATTCTCCATTACTATTTCACTCTATTTCAAGGTTTGATTACCAAAACGGGGTTTGACCAAGGAAAATCCCTATCCACTAACCCAACAACATTTTTCCCTCTCCTTTTTATGTGATTTTCAAGTCTAGGTTGTAGATTTCCAAAGGAGCGAGATTGGAGAAAAGTTGTCAAATCATTCAAAGTTCTCAAAGTTGTCATCAAGCCTTGAAGAACATTGGAGAACACCTACAGGGTGCAAATCAGGGTTTCAGACCTGGAAATCACTCAAGAAGGATAGAGTAGACAAAGAAGAGCAAGATAAGAATTTGAAGCTTCGAAAAACCCTAACTAGACTGATTCGCCACTTCTGGTGAATGAGTCCCGATTTCAGTCAAAATTTAGATTTGTACATCTTTGGATACCCTTTTGGCAGACTCTTATTCCCACATGCAAACCCATATTTTGGATTGATTCGCCCAGCTTGTAAAATGAGTCCCACTCAGCATTAAAAGTAGAATTTCCATTGTTTCATACCTCTTCCAACCATCTCCATATTTCTAGGTGCATACCTTCATTTCTGTAGTTTTCTGTGTTGAACATTCATTTACATTTCTAGGTCATTTAGTGTTTCTTTACATTGAATTAGGGTTTTTCATTTCATCTTGCATCATACTTTTCATTGCATTTGTCTTTCCAATTTCTTACTTGGTGGTGAACCCCTTATTAGTTTGCATTCAACCCCTAGGATAGCTCGCTCACAAGATCTCTTTCTCCTTTTCATTGAGATCTCAAGGGTTACCCTTTAATGTAGTAGGTGGAAAGTGGGTGTGCTCTATGTCCTAAGTCAAATGATAGCATTCAAACCCCATTTTTCATATACAACATTTTTGTGAACCAACATTTAGAACATCATAATTCTGATTTGGAGTGCATCATTATCCTAGATTTGGCTTGCATTAGCATTAGTTAATTGACAATCTAGTGTTTAAAATTTTTGCATTAGTGAAAGTGCATATAGGTTGCATTTTTTCATCTCAAATCATTAAAAAACATCTGAAAATTTCTTTTTCATTTAGGTTACAGATCATGCAAACTAAAAAGCATAAAAATCACTTAATTTTTTTTTTAAATTGTGAAAAAATAACTATAAGTGGGACTCATTTGCCCCTCTGGGCGAATTAGTCCCATTCCAGATTTTAAACTTCCTTTAACAGCATTAAAAACCTCATATTTGTGCTTCCTAAATCTCTTGGTAACATATACTATAAGTCAGGAAAGTTTCGGTAACATTTGTTTTATGCATCTAGGTCAAAAACATCAATTTAGGGTACTCATTTTTTAAATCATTTCAATTACATGCATCATCAAATCTAAAAATGTTCACATTTCTGAAACTTTGCATCATATGGATAAAAGTACTTTTCACTTTTGGATATACAATTTTTACATTCATAAAGCTTTGTATAAGTTTGATTAAAATTTCTTTTCATTTTTGGGTATACATTGTTTGCATTCTTAAAGTTTTGCATACATTGGATAAAAGTAATTTTCGTCTTTAGATATGCATTGTTTACATTCTTAAAGCATTGCATAAGATGGTTAGAAGTTCTTTTCATTTTTGTTCAAACAATGTTAGTACCTTACCTTTCTAGGAATGCTAAGCAATAGTTCATATCCCCTCCCCATGAGAGTGTTTTAGTGAAAGAGAATACAACCTTGAACATTCCTAATGATCTTATTCATTCTTCTCCTAATATCTCTCCTATTGGTGAAGAAGATAGTTTGGTGATAGAAGAACCAATCAATGAGAGTTTTGAGAATCATAGTTGTTTCTCTCCTTCTACCTCTCTTATTAGGCAATAAATTGATGAACAAGAAGAAACAACCATAGGTAATCATGATGATAACATAGCACAACAAGAAACCATTGAAACTTCAACTAGCCTATATTCATCTCCCAACATCTTCCCCTCTTGTGATATTGTTTTAGAGGATGAAAGAGTAAGTGAGGAAGATATGTTGGTATTGGATGATCAAACCTTTAAGGTCTATAACAACCCTCTCTATGAAAATTTTCCTACCTATCATATTTTTGAAGACATTAGGGAAGAAATGAATGAAATCATAAATGATCATGACAATCACATTTGTTCTTCTCCTAGTATCTCTCATAGTTGTGAAGAAGATACCATAATTTTAGAAAATGCAATCGATGAAAGTCATGGGAATCTTGACTTCCTCTCTTCCCCTAGAGAAAACATTATTGAACAAGGAAACACCATCATTGACAAGCAACACAATTCAACCATTGATCATTCCCCTACTTGTGATGAATTTATTTTGGAAGAACCAATCCTTGAATTTCAAGAAAATTTGGTTTTTAGTTCTCCTAAAATATCTCCTCCTAGGGAGGATATCATGGTGCAATAAAATGACAACAATATTAATGTTACTTCCTTGAATTATAGTGAAAATATGATACTAGATTACCCCTTATTAGAAGTACATCAAACCAAGACCGATGAGGTTATGAATGCACAAATGTCCATTAGATCTCCCTCAATTAATGGACCTCCTACATACCCTGTGGGACATCCTTTGAACCCGAGATAATTTCTTACCCACCTTCACACAAACCTCAAACTCAAAACAAACCCAAATTTATCCTTTACCCACCTAAGAATAATGTACCGCAATAGCCGAGCCATAATATTTTTGCTCATACATATAACACTAGAAACAATCCACAACCAATACAAACACCTTCAACATCCTTTCCATTGCCTAATCTATCACCTTCAACATCCCTTCCATTGCCTAATCTATCCTACCCAGTCCCCCTCATTTTCCTACACAAAGTGGAAAGGATTATGATCAAGTGTTGAACAACTTAAGAACACTCCTACTAAGATATCACTGTGGGACCTTATTCAAGCCTCCCCCCACTATCATAGCATGATTCAAAGTTCCTTGCAACAAGTTCCTATCCCTTCTAATGCACAACTGAATGGCATAGCAGCCCTAATTGAAGAAATAAAATATGACATTTTTTTCCACCAAAGTGAACTCCCTACTTTGGAAGTGCAAAAATAATGTGATGCTTTCATGATAATAGATAAATATAATCGAACAAGAATAAAAATAACCCTTATAGATAATGGCTTCACTCTTAATGTGTGTAGTGTAAAGATTTTGGATAGGCTTGGCATGGATAAATAAAAAATTCAACTTGCCTCTTTATCTATTAGCGGGTTTGATAATGTGAGAAGACAACTGCTGGAGTGATTACTTTTCCTATTACAATTGAAAAAGTTACATTACAAACTCCTATTCACATTATGCCTCATGTTCATACAATCTCCTTTTAGGGAGACCATGGATTCATGAGATGCATGCAATTCCTTCTACCTTTCATCATAAAATGTAGGTCTACAACAACAAAGTGTACAAATTGGATGTTGATAATGAGCCTTACATTGTTTTACAACTCAAGAAAAATGAGGAGAATCCTTTGAAAACATTGACACCAACAACACAAGTGGAACCTGTGCAACAGAAAGACAAAGAAAAACATGTTGATAAAATCATAAAGCTATTATAAGATGATTGGGTTTCATTAGACTTCGAACCAACATTCATGGGAGAATACAAGATCATAAACAAAGACTCTGAAAAGGTAAAATAAAAAGCAGTAATGTCAACACAAAATACAGAAGATCCTTTGAAAGCATCCACCTCAATCACTTTAGAACAAAAGACAACAAATTACACAACAAACTTTAATGAACTTAATTATGAGCAACCACCAAATCCAAAAGAGATGAAGAATCTTTATGGAAAAGGTTATTAAATGATTAAACAACTTGAATATAGTGGAAAAGGATGTGGTGCTAGAGAACAAGGTATTTGCATCCCTAGAGAACCTCACACACAAGAAAAGACTAGTGGTCTTGGTTATTGTCCCTCGAAAGAAAGAAACAATCCTTCGCTCAATATCAACACTATCACAAAAGATTCCTCTAATCCAACTTTAACATTAGTGCATCTTGAATTGATAGACACTAGTGATCTTGATTATTGTCCTTTGAAAGAAATGAAAGAAACAAAGAACTCTTTGCTTAATGTCAATGTCATCTCACAAAATGCTAATGATTATTCGTTATATTTTACACCCTCCTATAAAGGAGAGAACAAAATCTCATAATCTAAAGATCCTTTCATAAGTATGACACGTTGTACTAAGCAATAGATATCTCTATCACAAAATAAAGGAACATCTTCTTTTGATCAAGAGAGTATCTTGATGAGACTCCTCCAAGAACACAAAAGAATTTTTATTACAAGAGTTAATTTTTTGCATATTACAGAGTTCATGGTCATTCTACTAATGAATGTAAGGCTTTAAATAACAAAATTCAACATCCTAGGTATTATGGTACTCTTCTTTGTGTTGAAGCACCTAGTTCCTCTAATTGAAACTTATTTTCATCCTATTCGGCTCATCCTTATCTTGCACTAAGTGGGGGAAAGGGGTTAGGTAGCCTTGTCCTCATATGTCACTTGTTCTTGCCTCTTTTGGCTAGTTGACCACATTTCATGTACATATAAGAGCAAGCTTAGGATGTGGATGACATTCCTTAAGTTGGCTCACATGTGACATATCAAGTTATAGATTTTAGGGGCAACTCCTTCCCTTTCTCATGATGTATCTTATTGGAAACATATGACTTGGAATAGGGCTTTCTGAATAACCTCTCATGTATTCTTCTACTTTAAAGTAATTTCTCATAGTAATGGTGTTAGCATCTGCTTTAAAGAGGGGGCATACATTGACACTCATGTTTCATTATGTGATTTATTTCTTCTTGTGATGCGTCATTTTCTTTGTGGTGTCATTGGGCTTGATTTCCTCTAAGAGCATGATATTTCTTTGAATTTTCCTCTCTTGGAGACATTAGGCACAATGTTCCCTAAGAAGAGACCTTGCATGAACTAAGAAAAATCCCTTTGAATATACCTTACACTATTTTTCATCTACAATGTTTATGCATTTCAAGCATATGAAGCTTTGCTTGCCTCATGGAGCTTGAAGTTCATTTTTTCGTGGTGCCTTATCAAAGTTATCAGGAGGTATATCTTTTGTATGGTTGGATGGGAAGTAGATCCGAGTTATGAAATTCTCTTAGCCACTCATGCATGTGTGTGAGCGCATATCGGCCATATGTATCTCATCTTCTTGGATTACTCACCCAGCGGACAACCTGAAGTTTTGTTGCCTTAGAGTCAGTATACTTTTTTCGGACAAAAAACCTAGATATGATCCACATTGTGATGGAAAAATGATCAAAGCTTGATCTTCCTCTTTTCCTTTTTCATTTTGTTTAATTTTCTTTATGTCTTTTATAGTGCATGCTTGTGCCTTTTTGTTGCTCTTTATATCATTTTCATGTGTGTTCTTTTGTGCCTATGATAGTTTTCCATAGGAACTTGGTTCTAGGGGCTTGCACAACCCTCTTGGCCATGGCCATCCTATATCACTAGAATTGGTGAATTTGAACCCCCCTTGATCGTTTGTATATTTGGTCTACTTTAGTGTGAGTTGGTTTCAAGTTCCTCCTCTCACTAAAGTGGGGGCTAGATGTAATAACAAAAAAAGGTCCCCCTAACTTGGTCTTGATTCAGTGTTGTAATATGCCTAACATATTCATATTAGGTATTGGGCCCTTGTGAACTAAATGAGCTTATTGGTGCCTTGTTTAAAGTGTTGTAAAGTGTTGTAACACACTTCCACACTTTTCTAGGGTTTTCATTAAAAATTGGGCTTTCTTATGCTTTAATTGGCCCTATTTTGCATCCAAAAGCCTTATTTAATGCATAGTTTTGAGGATAATCTAGACAGAAATCAATAACCAATCATAATTTAGGTGTTTCAAATTTGAATGACCTAGATTTAGTGATCTGGGACTCATTCACCACCTTGGGCGAATGAGTCCCACCTATATTTTTTTTCATCTTGAGCCTAATTTCACACCTTTCTAAGCATTTTTAAAAATGGTCCCAACAATTATGCCTGGTGGGACTCATTCACCATCTTGGCTAAATGAGTCTTGTGTGGCCCAAAATCAAAATTAATTCAAACTTTTGGCGGTATTTTATCCTCCAAGATTAGATGTCAGCTTGTAGTGTTGTAATTTCGGGAATTATTGCATAATTGAGTATAAATACAAGGTTTTTTCACTCATTTTCACCCCAAGCATTCAATTATTCATCCTTATAGAAAATTTGAGTTCACAAGTGTTTACAAGAGCATTCAAGAAGCATTCAAGGGAAGATTATCAAGCATTTTAGATCAGCATTCAAGTATCAAGCATCATGTCAAATATTTCATGCATCATGTTTGTTTTAGAGCTAACAATTGTGATGTAGGGTTTTATGATTCAAGCAAACATTTTACTCAAGATATATATTATCTTCAAGAAAGATTCAATATATGAATCCATTGGAGCCATCTCACACACGTTTGTAGCATATTATTGATATGGGTTGGTGAGTTGCAACATCATATTTTGTTCATTCATCATTCTCTACTATTATTTCATTCTCTTTCAAGGTTTGATTACCAAAACAGGGTTTGACCAAGGCAAAACCCTATCCACTAACCCAGCAACATTTTTCCCTCTCCTTTATGTGTGATTTGTAGGTCTAGGTTATAGATTTCCTAAGGAGCAATATTGGATAAAATTTATCAAATCATTCAAAGTTGTCAAAGTTGTCATCAATCTTTAAAGAACATTAGAGAACACCTATAGGTTGCATATCAGTGTTTCGAACCCAGAAATCACTTAGGAAGGACAGAGCAGAAAAAGAAGAGAAGGATCAGACTTTGAAGCTTTAGAAAGCCCTAACTAGACTAATTTTCCACTTTTGGTGAATGAGTCCCAGTTTCAATCAAAATTCATTTTTTTGCAGACTTGGATACCCTTTTGGCATATTCATGTTCCCACACAAAAAACCAGATTTTGGACTGATTCACCCAGCTTTGTGAATGATTCCCACTCAGCATTAAAAGCATAATTTCTAGTGTTTCAAACCTCCTTCCAACCATCTCCATATTTCCAAGTGGATACCTTCATTTCTAGTATTTTGTGTTGTTTCATTTACATTTCTAGGTCATTTAGTGTTTCTTTACATTGAATTAGTGTTTTGCATTTCATCTTGCATCATACTTTGCATTGCATAATTTGTCTTTCCAAGTTATTACTTGGTGGTGAACCCCTTATTAGTTTTCATTTAGCCCCTAGGATAGCCCTCTCTAAAGACCTCTTTCTCTTTTGAATTGAGATCTCAAGGGTTACCCTTTAATGTAGTAGGTGGAAAGTGGGTGTGCTCTATGTCCTAAGTCATATGATAGCATTCAAACTCCATTTTTCATATACAACATGTTTTTTCTCTTTAAATACCCTTTGAACACCATGTTATCATAGTGAATGAGTCTAAACATGTCCTAAAAAGGTTCCCTAAGATGAATGAATGGTGTATGAGTATGTATCCTAGTGTTTAGACTCTTTTATGTTAATGATGGATTATGATAATACTTAATTAGTAGTTAAACCTTATTATGGGAATGGAATAGAATGAGAGGGATAAATCATATTATCTAATGTATTTTATCTATGATTATGATATTGAACCATAAATTGATACAATTGCATGATAACATAGAATATTCCTATTCACATGTATAAGTGTCATGGTCACATTACTAAACTTAAAAATTGATTTAGATGTACTATCACTACTTTGTTTAAGAAAACATTCTATGCAATTTTTTTTTTTGGAATTATTATTATTGCACTTTCTTTAGTCTTGAATACCTTTAAATTTCACCTTTCTATCATTGTTATATTGTGATAATGAACGATAGTCAAAACCTATCATGTGTTTACTCATTACTAATTGAATTATCATAAGGTCATAATTATTGATAGATAATGTACCTATCATAACATTAGTGTTTTACTTTTATTTAGTCAAGTTAATTTATCACTACATGGTAAATTATTGATGAATGGGAAAATGGATACCTTTTTGGGATATCACACTTTTCTCACTCAATCATTAACTAATGTCCTAAGAGTCCTAATTAGACTGACAAGAAACCTCTCAAGGTGAGCCAATTCTAAATTAGGAGGGTCCTAGGAAGGGTTTCTTAAGTTCTAAGGGATTCACCACCAAGCAAATGCTTGGAAAAGAAAATGTTTTTGAAAACATGTTGTGATATGCAAAATGACCTAAAACTAACAATGCAAGAGAAATGAAAGATGAAAATAATGAAATTATGCAACAAGGAGATGGTATGTGTGCACTTGGGAAATTTGGAGATGTTGTGAGGATTCTGGAAATGCAAACAGGCTACCAAAATATGTTGTGGAGGACTAAGACGCCCAAAATGGCGTATTAGTCTCGTTGCTATTATTTGAGGCAAATGTGGAGTCTTCGAATCTTCGAATTGGATCTCTGAAAATCTCTGAAAATTGAGCCTGGGAGGACTAAGACTCCCAAGATGGTGTATTAGTCCCACTTTGAATTTCTGCAAACTTTGAATAGGATCCTAAGCTCCTAGGTCTGCAAAAGCTTCCTTTCCAGTCTCAAATTCTGGAACTTCCAAATAAGGCCTGTAAATGAGTTTTCGTGAAGATGACAACTTTGTAATGCAACTTTCCAACTTTTGCAACTTTTCACTCCAAGTGATCTTTAAGTCTGCAACCTAGATCTACAATCACAAATGTGCAAGATGGGAAAAAAAAATTGTTTGTTAGTGAATGGGGGTTTTCCTTGGTCAAACCCCTTGTTGGTAATTAAACCTTCAAATGAAATGAAATGGAGGAATGATGAATGAACAACATGCAATGCTACAACTCACCAAAACCTTTATGAAGTTTGCAAACTTGTGTGTAATGGTTGTAATGGATATGGATCTTGAATGCTTGAAATACTGGACTTGAATTGCTTGCTTGGATCAAAACCCTACATCATAAATGTTAGCACAACAAAACACATGATGCAAGAAACACTTTGATATGATGCTTGAATCTAAAAATGGCTTCAAATGCTTGATGAATCTGCTCTTGAATGCTCTTGTGAGCTCAATTATGCTATGATAAAAGATCTCACAAAATACTTGGGTTGAAATGAATCAAGGAACCTTGTATTTATACTTATCTATGCCTAATATCCTGAAATTATATCACACCAAGTTGACATATGAATTCATTGAATAAAGGAGGCTAAATCCTGCCAGAATTTGAAATTGAACCTCAAAAATGACTCAAGGAGGACTAAGACACCCTAGGTGGCATCTTAGTCCCAAGTCCTAAAAACTTGGGGCACAAACACCAAAAAGGGGCTCAATCCAGGGGTGCCAAAATTAGGGTCCCAAAAGCCTTGGGGGACTAAGATGCCCTAGGTGGCATTTTAGTCCTGACCCAAAAATCAAGGACACACCGATGGAGTCATTAAATTAACACTTATGCATTGGAGAATGTGGAAATTAACCAGGAAAATATGTTATTCATAGGGATTTTGGACACAAAAATAGGACCAATTAAGTCATAAAGAATCATAAATAAAACAAGGCGGGCCCAAACAAGTGTGAAAATGCAAGGCTATGCATTTTACTCCACTACATTTAGCCCCCACTTTAGTGAGAGGATGAACTTGCTTCAAACTCACACTAAAGTAGCCAACCACGTAATCAAGAGGTGTTCAAATGTAAAAATGTTAGTAAGATAGGATGACAATAATCAAGAGGGTGGCCATACCCCCAGGATCAAGATCCTATGGAAAAATCAACATAAGCACAAAGGAACACACTTGTGGATGATATATGAAGCCATAAGCAAATCGCAAACATACACCATCAAAGGAAAGAAAATGGCAAACGAAAAAGGAAAAGTAAAAATTGTTGTGGATCAAGCTTCGACTGGCCATCCAACACAGTAGACAAGGTCTAGGTTGTTTGTCCAAAATGGTTTACAAGTGGAACGCATTGTCCACTATGCAAACAAAACACACGCTGACAAGGGCTAGTGGGAGGTAGGTGTCCACTAGGTGATCCCCAAGGGATCATATTAAAGCCATACCTCCATGACTTTAATAAGACACAAAAACACATGTTCACACGAGTTAGTGATGCTAGGTGTTCACTTGGTGAGCCCCAAGGCAGTCCGTAGCAAAGCCATACCTTCATGACTATAATAAGGACAAAAATGCAAAGAAAATGTAACAAGAAAGAGGGATGCTCAAATGGATTTTGCTTAGTTATTGTGAGGTCTTACTCTTAGGGGACATTGTGCTTAACATCTCCAAGAGAGGATAAATACAAGGTCTCATCCTGGGGAACATCATACCCAATGCTTCCAAAAGAGGACAAGCACAAAAGGGTCTCTTCTTGTTTCCAAGAGAGGAAAAGTGCTAGGTCTCATCTTGGGGAACATTGTATCTAATGTTTGCAAGAGAGGACAAGAAAATATCATGCTCTCAGAGGAAGTCAAACCTAAAGACACCACCAAGAGGAAAACCACATCACATAAAGAAATAAAATCACATCAAGGAACATGAAAAGGAAAAATGTAAATGAAATCATGTCAAAATAATGAAAATGTATGCCACCACTTTAAAGAAATTTCTAACACCATGCTGTGAGAAATTACTTTAAAGTAGAAAAAATGAAAATGCAATCAAGAAACAAGACATGAGAGCTAACTTGGAAATATCTATGCCAAGTCATATGTTTCCAAGTAAAGCTATGTCATGCAAGAGAAAAGGAAAAGAGAGGGGTTTCCCCAAAAATGAAAACACCAAACACTTAAGGGATCTATGGATTTGGGGTCAATATTTTCTTTGTTGCAATGATATTAGAGAGCATGGAACTATCAACATTCCCGAAATACACATAACTAGAAGAATAACACAAAGAGAGCAAAAAAAAGAAAATAAAGAGCCTTTTGGGTCAACATGGAAGAGACATAGGGTGTATCGATACCTTGTGTCATCCCCAAAAGGAAAACACAAGAAAAATAAAAAGGAAAATGAAAGTCAAAGAAAAGATAATGAAAAAGGTTTTGATTCAACATGAAGGAGACATGAATGTCTCGATGCCTTGCATCATGTCCCCAAAAGGAAAACACAAGAAACAAAAAATGAAAGGAAAAGAAAAAATATTAATCAAAAGGAAAAAGTGTATGGCATATAGAAGAATGAAGGTACAAATAGAGGAATGCAGAGAGAGAGAGAGAGAGAGAAACATCAAACAAAACATCATGGGGGATCACATTACATACATGCAAAAAAACAAAAATAAAATGAAAAGGGATAGTAAGGTATAGGCGATTCAACCTAAAGTAATTCATCTGCCTCCCCAATCTTCGTTTGTATAAGCAAAAAGTAGATAGCAAACCAAAGGGACAACAACAAATGCCTTACTAGGACAAGCCCAACAACTTCTTGTCCCCACTAAGTGCAAGACTAGAATGGGTTGAGGTAGGTGATGAGAAGGGTCATGTAATAGTGATAATAGAGTATTCTACAACCATTACATGAAAAAAGGGGTCCCAATTTAAGGGATTATTTCTATAATGTCAAGCCTTTTAAATTCTTGCTTTAAGGTATGACATGCATCTGTACTGTGACAAAAAATTCTATGATATTTGCAATAAGATGTTTTTTTTTTCTTAGGATTTGGAAATAAATTTTTAGGCATGGGTGGTAATGTAATAAGTCCTTGACTTAAAATGATATGTAAAGTTCTCTCGGTTGAAGATGGCAAACAAGGGTATTGAGGTTTCTTTACTAGATATGAGATGTTCTGCTCTAGCTAGATTCTCCAACTTCTGTAATTGAATAAGGAGGAGGACCTAAGATGATCCTAACATCCTTGTTATTATTATAATCTATTGATTGTTCTTGAGGGAGAATGATGCAAAGCTAGAGGAAGAAACAATCACACTTGAATACATTTTTTCACAATTAGAGATTCAATCCCTCTAACTCTTCATAATTTCACTAGAATTATTCATAAAACAATGGCACAAACTTAATTCTTATAACTCTAACCCAAATCAGGCTTCACAAGACATTCATCCAAGAAAAACAAACAATTACAAATTCATCCATCTCAAATCTTCAAGTTCACTTTTCCCTTCATTGATCACTTGACTCAAATCATCAAAACTAAGAACACAACTCAAAACCATTTGTTGGTTCACAAAACACCTTTAGACAACATCAAAATTATGGAATCAATTTTTTTTCCCAACACAAACAATTCAAAAGTATTAACTCTCCCAAGTAGACTATTCAAAACAACCATTAGGCCCCTTTTAGACCATATAAACTATCAAATTTACATTACCAAGCCCATTTATCTTTTCTAATGCCTCAAACAAATATAAAATATCCTACACAATCATAACTTACTGTTCCCCAATCATTTTTCATGACATTTTAACAACTTTAACTCTAAACCCTTCATTCTTGACTCCAAGTTAGGACTGGCATAACGTTGATTAGTCAGTGAAATGATGGCTTCAAACTTAAAATACACCAAATCCTATTTTGAACAGGTTCACAATACACCATTCATATTTCACAAACTCAATTACCAAAGGAGAACACCAAATACATGTTCAAATTGCTTAAAAAATTTATTGTTCTCTATCTTACCAGTCTTTTGAAACATGAATAGACATAGGGCTTATTGATTTTACTATTTCCACCATCAACTTATTCTGAACAACACTTGAAACATATTAAATTTGATTAGATAAAGCTTAATAACCCATCAAATATTCATTTCCAAAATATATTTTAACAAACCCTAAGTCAAATCCACATACTATATTCTAATTTACCAGTTCGTGTACATATTACAGTCAAAAACTTCAATATTTTACACATAAATCTTAACCTCATGGCATGAAACCTTAAGAACATGAAAATAGGTCCTACCAAGATTATGTTTTCCAAATATTAGCAATTTCCAATGGTTGAATTAAAAGGAACACAAAATTGTTTGCCTCTGCTTACCCTAAAACATCGTTTTCACTATTTTCAGGAAAAACTCAATATCTCTCTCAAAATTCCACCAATTTGCATGAAACAAAAATTAAGAGGAAAGTGATTGCCTATAAAATTACTTACAAACAATTAGTCTTGCATGTCTACTTGTATAGGGTGATGAGCCTAGTTTTTGGTCCAATTTTGGGTAGAATCTATAGTTTATTTGATGGCAGTTGTCATGGACTTTGATGCTAAATGTTGATATTTTCATAATGTTTCCCTCAAACCATAGACATTGGGATTAATCCTATTTTTACAAGTTCTAATGGCATCTGGGGTGATCCCACAATAGTGGTTTACAATTTTTGGCCAAACTAGACACTGAAATTATTAATTTTAACTAAATCTTCACTTTCAGGCACCTATAGCAGCTAAACCATGAGGAATTTGAAGATGATGCAAACTAGAGTTTCATGAAATTTTGTCTATAGATTCTAAATATATTTTTTTCAAAAAATTTAAAATTATATTGCACTTATTTTTCCATCTCCCTCGAAAACTAGTTTTTTCATAAAACAACATTTTTAAAAAGTGACACTCACCGTATAATGCATAACCTTTTTTCCATGAAGGATAAAATTCTAATTCTTTCAAATTTAGATTTGTAACTCTGATATCTAGTGCTTCCACCTGTTTAGATAGGTTCTTATTGATTATTTTTTCTGTAATCAAGTTTCGAAGTCAAAACAATTATAATTCAAACATAGCGCGATTGTATAACACGCAACTTTTTTTGTATGTATCAATATTCAATTTATTTATTTTGTTAGATCAAGGACTTCAATATTTGGTGCACTCATATTTTTCAAAAAAAAAAATTGATAATCTGCTATTTTTCCACATATGTAGAACAAAGAGCTTGATTTTCGATGAAAAACCTACATTCACAAGAAATAAAAAAAAATATAATAATCATATTAATTTAATTAAAATTATACCTTTTGGAAGCTTATAATAAGGAATACATAATTACAAAAAATAAATTGTAAATGAATTCATTTGATCCCACAAAAGGTAAATCAAAAGTGGTTTTTTATCAGCATTTTGATAGGTGTAAGGGAGAATCCATTATAAGTATGGTTTAAAACTAGCAGGGTTCTATCCAAGGGGGCTTGGTCTAAGGTGGTTTGATCAAACCCTATTCAATTGGAATCCTTTAAATGGAACTTATCAAGGCTTAAATCATTATATTTTCTAAAAATCTATGATTTCAGCAAAAATTAGGATCTCCCAGAAACTATAAACCACTATTGTGGCAGCACCCATTGGCATATTATGTGGATTATCTATATTGATTTTGCAATTGGTTAATGAATGTTTCTTAAGGTGGTTATAGATATGTAGTTATTGTGCATATTGACATTACCATGCAGATTTAATTTGAGGATGCTAAGTTGAGGAAGACACTGCTAGTTGGGCATGCACCATAATGTCCAACAAAGGAATTGCTCAAGGTCAAAGGAGGTCGATGGAAAAAAATTCCTCATGCAACCAAATATAACCACCTTGTAGTGTAATTTAATGATTGATCAGACACAGGCATTATTTTTGTGCTAAATCTATGTTTGGACCTGCATGTCTAACCAGATTTGATGCACGTGTAACTGTCGCCACTCCACTTTCTCTATTTTCCCTAAATGGCATCCTCCTCTAGTCGTGGAGTTGGCTGCCTTGTCTAGCTAATTGAATAAATAAAGATCTGATGCTCCTTCTTTAGGGGTTGCACAATTTGATAGTGTACTTTTACTCTCAAGTTTTCAGTAATATAGATACATTACTCTTTTGTACTCATGATTTACAGTGAATAAAATAAATTTTTGAGTTCAAGTATCTGAGTTCTCATTAGTTTTAGAGGATACTTATCCAAGGGGGGGCACTTGGTGATTAATTTGTCCTCTTAGTTTAGTATTAGTTTATTATTACTTTCTATTTAGTAATTAGTTAGAAATATGGCACTGACTATTCCTGCAGCCAGTAGAATTTCATTATGTGATTTTTCCTGCAGCCAAAGCAAACAGAGTAGTGCCATGTTTTTTGCCCATATTTTCATTCCTTCTATGCATTTTAGTTTGATGTAGTTGTTGATTGATGATTGGCATTTATGGTATTCCCTTCTAAGCAATTTACTTTCAGCATTGTGTGCTCCTTAGTTGTAGAATGAAAATGGCTACTTTGGGTTCCTTGTGCACACACTATGCTGACCCATTTCAAGTTCACATCCGTAGGTTGACAAGTTAAATGCACCTTCGTGGTGATTGAAATGGCTATTTAGGTTAGATTTCCAATCTCTAAATAATGACTGTAAGGGCTTAGTCATTAAAACATTGTATGAGGCCAACATTTTTTGGATTTTTTGTTGGGGATGGTATCAAACTAGGAAGTTCTTTGGAGTCATTGGTAGTTTTTCTTGCTATAGTGTTTCTGGAAGTTGTTCTTAGTATATCCTCATTTAGGAAGTAATGACCCCCTTATTCTTTACCAATTCTTTGTGTGAGTTGGCTGATCGTGAGTGATATTGCATGCATAGAGGAAGGAGAAGGGATGCTTATGGGAGATTCCTTCCTAACAGTCCTAATCCATTCTAGCTAGTTGAATATCAGAACCTGCCAAGAGAAGAAGAAGAAGAAGATCCACACCCCTTTGTTGATGCATTTCCTGATCTAACCAGCTCTGAAGTCTTCTTTGAAGACCAAAATCAACTTGAGAACCCCTTTTCTTTGGAACTACATCAAGTAGGCATGGGTGATGCAAATAGGAACAAACCCAACCAGCTAGATTTTCCTTCCCCATTGCCCATTAGAATGAAGTTGAAAACATCAAGAACATCCCTGCTTCAGCACTCCCTAAGTTTTATGGACTTGTCATAGAAGATCCTGATACCTTTTATTTGAGTTTGGCATACTCTCCAAGAGTTATGATTATACTACTGATGCCCATAGGCTTAAGCTATTTCCTACCACTGTGAAAGAAGCTGCATTAAGATGGTTCATGAGCCTAGGAAGAGATACTATGGAAACTTGGGAAGACATGAAGACAAAATTCCTTGAGAAATATAAGGAATATTGTAGGGGGAGTGACATGAGAGGAAGTGACATTTTCAAGATGTAGCAAAAGGAAGATGAGAGGCTGGAAGATTATATTGCAAGGTTTCTATTTTTTCCTACAAAAATCTCCACACCATACACTCAATGAAGACTCACAAAAAAAAAATTCCTGAGAGGAATCACTGATAGCTACACTAATGCCTTGGACCTCATGGGAGGAGAAGATATCTCCCAAGTTCCTTGGGAAGATATCAAGAAAACATGTCAGAAGTACTCTAGGGAAGATTCAAAGAAAGGGAGAGCTTACCAATCTTCCATGGGTGAATCAACTACCGGTGGAGTTTCAAGAATGGAGATTACTCATTTGCTGGAAAAATTCAGGAAAGACATTATAAATAAACTAGCTACTCAACTAGATACACTTCATGCCGGAAAGAAATAAGATTAACCCTCCAAATGCTTGGCCCAATCATCAAAGCTCTCCACCCCAGTGGAAGCAACCTTAGAGGAATTGGCAGCAATTTCAAGGGTAGTGGCAGCCACCTCCAGGAAATTGGTAACAAAAAAATAAATGGAGGGGAGGACAACAATGGCCTCCCCAAACAACCAATTACATGCAACGACCTTCTCAACCCTAGCAACCTGCTATAATTCCTCCACTTGCTAATCCAAGATCAAATGCACCTAAACCTACTCAGCTACCAGCTTAGCCCACACCCAATCCAAATAAAAAACCACAGCAATAGCTTACATACTCTGCTAATTCAAATCAATTCCCTGCATATGTTGTGAGTGTAAGTGACATCCATTTGCATTCAGGAACTACTCTACTAGCCCCTTCCAAGCCCATTATCATTGAGCTTCCTATGGAAGAGGAGGATGAACCTCTGAATCATCCCATTCAGCCAAGTGTACCTAAAAATCCTAAACCAGTCCAAGTTAAGAAAACTGAACAAGAACCACCATTTCATCAGAGATTGGAATTTTTCAAGAAGAAGGAAGAAAAGGAGGATACAACTTTTGACATCTTGGATCAGATGAAGCACATATATGTCCAGGTACCTCTATTCCAGGCCATAAAGGATGTCCCAATTTATGGAAAGGAAATTGAGGAAGCATGCCTCAAGAAGCCAAGTAGGAAAAAGAAAGACCCAACTACAGTTCATGTGGTTGGATAGTTAGCTGACATCATGCTAGGAAAAGTAACTATCCCCAAGTATAATGACCCAGGTAATCCTGTGGTAGTAGTTGTTATAAATGGGATCCAAATTAAGAATGCTCTGATTGATTAAGGGGAAAAAAAAATGTAATGACCAAGGACATCCTGCAAGAACTAAAAGTTGCAAGCATCTGATCTACTCCTACTATCCAGCAGCTTGCTAATAGCTCTATTGTTTTTTTGAAAAATGTGCCTCAATCTCACAGGCTGAAACCTCTGGAAGAGCAAAGTCAGTGTGACATTCCTTTTGTCTGGTCAACTGGAAGTTTGGTAACTTTGTGGTTTGTATAGGTTGCCGAGACAATGCTTCCATCTTGCCAACTGGTGTTGTTGCTGTGACTTGTGGCGTTCGTTGTAACCTTCTACCGAGTGGAGATCTCTAGCCGATGGGTTGGTGTCTAGCGGATGTCGGGTAGACTTGTGGCAATTGTGTCATCAGAGTAACTCATATGTTTCGGTATGAAGTCTTTTCGATATGGAAATTGTCGTTGATAGCTACACTTGGAGTCTTTGAGGTAACACGGAGGCTGCCCTATGAACTCTTGGTGACATATGTTTGTTTCACCGATGTCCATCGAGGTAACGTGGAAGCCTCAATAAGAAGTCTTAGCAATAGTTGATTGTCTCGCTGATGGACGTGGTTTTGCTGACTGGCTAGCGTCTTCATTGTAACCTCTTGGCGAAAGTGTTAAGTCTTTCCGACATTGGTGTTTGTTAACGGGTGTCTTCGGTGAGACTCCTAGCGAGTGAATTCTTCAGCGAAAGGTGTGAGCATTCAGTATTACCTCCCAGTGATAGCGGTAAGTCTTGCCGACTATTGGAAATTTCAGAATAACATGAAGGTTTGGTATGATCTCTTAGAGAAAGATGATAGTCTTTCCGATGGGAATACTCTTGTCTATGTGACTTGTGAACTTTGGTATGATGTCCTAGTGAATAGCGATACATGTGATGGATATCGGTATGATGTCTTGGTGACAAGGGGAAGTCTGAGCGATAGCTTGTGAACTCGGTGTAACATCTTGCCGATAGTGAAGACTCTTGGCAATAATGACAAACTGGCTTTATGGCATCAAGGAGACATGGTTAGTGTCTCACCGACATGTGAATACATTTTGAATGCCTTTGATCGAGTGATGACTATCCTACGTGGTGTGACTTGGACAAATCAGAGGAGGTAGAATGTGAACTATTTGTTGTGATCTGACAGTTGGAATCAAACTGATTCACAGAGGTAGTAGAGAACGAATGTGTATGCTTTTTTCAACATTCTGAAGCGATAGATAGAGAGCGTTACAGAGAGGGCCGAGAGGCTGGCTGGATGGCCGAGGCCTTGAGGCCGAAATAGAGGAAGTGAGAGGTAGGGTTATACTGTTGAATACTCTCTTGATCAAGGATTAAATGCCATGGTTGATCTCTCATGTTGATCTATACTGTATATTGTTTGAGGGTATTGCAACAGTATGAAGATTGTTTGGTTTGAGAGGTTGATCAGGAAATGTACAGAGGGAGAGTTGGTTACCAGATTGTTTCCAAAATGAACAAGATGTAATCTATTAAAAGACTATGAGCCTGAATTGTATTGTAACCTTTTGTTGCTGAATAATACAATGGCTCAAACTTTGGAGGGTGGGTTTTTTTACTTGAAATGGTTTTCCCCACATAAATCTTTGTGTTTTGATTTTTTCTCTTATCTTTCATCTGTGTTGGTTCTGCTTCTAGAATCTATTATTGCATGATGTTGAATTTACATGTGCTTCTCTCAGAAGGATTAATGTGGGAAATAAATTGTGTCTATTTTCGCTTTAGGACATAGTTGTATGTGTCTTTGAGGCAATCTAATCAAAATTGAAGTTACCGAAGGCACCACTATTCTTGGAGATTTCTCTGAGATGCCCTAAATTTCTCTTACAAGTGGTATCAGATCCTTCTCGTTTTTGGTTATGGGTATTTCTTCTGTGAAGATTTCTCAGTTTGTTAGGCTGGAGGAAATATGGAGGAATCGTTTGATTTATTGATCCTTTGGTGAGTGGAAGTCTTCTTATATTCGGAGACAGCATGTAGCTTGAAGGATGGTGGAGATGGAAAAGGGAGTTGATCATGTTGTTTTGTTGAGATCTGTGTCTCCTAGTTGGTAGTAGTATAACCTTGGTGTATGAGGTGAATTTCTTTTCTCTGTGGCTGTGTAGCAGTAAAGCTTTCATATTGGGTGTCTGTCTGAGAGGCTCCTTGGTGATATGGAGAAGCCTACGTTGTTTCTCAACCATGGAAGAGAGTGCTTATGGTAGGTGGTGTTTCCTAATGTTGGAAGGCACTGTTTGTTGTTAACCTCAAATACATAAAGGCTATGGAGTTAATCATTAGATGGTTTGCAGCTTCTGAAATAGCCTTTCTCTCTTTCTCGGATGCATGTACATGTTGGTGGTTTAGATTTGACCTGAAAGGGGCCTAGATTTCCTAAACTGTTGTTTTCTTTTTAAGGATGTTTTGTACTTACATGGCTATGTGGTTTTGCAGGTTTTACACAGTTAAGAAAAACTTGTAATTATGTGGAGTTTTTTTTAAGCTATTTTCTAGAGCTTGGATTTTGGGGTGTTGCTAGATGAGATAGTTGCAGTTCTGCATGCATGCTTGGTGCATGGTTTGAGGAGGTGTGTTTTTCTTATCTACATGGGGGTGTTGGCAAGTGATTTGTCACTCAGCATTCTTGTGGTTGTGCTTGTGGGTTCCTTGATTATGGTGCTCATTGTGGACATGATTGGAAAATTAGGTTTGGCATGATCTAATGTTTGATTCATGTTGTCTGCGTGGTTATTCTCTTTAAAATCTCAGTGTTGTATTTTCCAATGCATTGATGGGTTTGCATGTTTGATGTTTGTGATCTACGAGTTATGCAGTTGGTGGATTAGCTACCCATTGGCTATAGTGAGATAACTTGGATGTGGACTATCTTTATCCATGAGGTTGATTCATTACTGGTGCAGACTTGTTAGCTAGCCTTGTTTGTGCTCACTTGTGCATTGGTGTGATTGATTTGAGTACCCGAATAGTCAGTTATGGGAACCTGAAGCAGGTGGTCATGATGCTTGGAGATCTCGGATGTCACATTTCAGTGGGAGCTTTAGTAGAAATTGTGGGTTCATCACATGGTGGTGAATGGTCTTCTTTAGTGTTGTAGATGTTTCTTGGGGGGAACCCTTAGATCTTGTTGTTGTAGAAAGGGTTCTTTCGCATTTGTATGGACATTATTTAAAGATGTGCAACATCTTGGATCCATGGAGGATGCTTGGAGTCTTTTGCTAAGGTGTTGGTGGTGCTTGACAGGTGATGTTGGTTTTGAGTTTATTTGCTTTATGTCATTGTATACTCTTGTTTGTGTACTAGATTTTTGGCATTATGCATTGTACTTGAGACAATGGTGAAGTCACTTGAAGCATTGTATCTCCTATGGGGATATGTAGATCATGGTGTCATGATAAGTTCCTGATTCAGATGATTGGAGCTTTGACAATGGTCTAGTAATTCTTTGTGTATTGGGTGCTTTGATTATTTGCTTGATATTTTGTGATAGTGGAGTAATGTAGTTGAAATTTAGCATGAGATTATCAGTTGCTAGTACTCGTGGATACATGAAGAATAAGGTGAGGTTGTTTTTCTCTTATGAAAGAAGTATTGTTGATTGGTATTCTTGATGAAGTTTTTCAACAGAAAGTCTAACAAGCCTACACCTTGGTTGAATGTAAGTTCAATAGAGACCTATGAGGAGATTGCTCTTGGATTAGTCTTAATGAATTATATATCTTGAAGGAGTATTCTCGTTCCCACTCTTGGTCTGCTCAACAGTTTATCTAAGAGGTATTTGGCCCATTATATTTTTCAGATGTGTTTTATGTTCACTTTCATGATATGGATCTTGAATTATTGTTTAATGATTCTGGAGGATTCATAGTGGAAGATGTGCAGCTTGTTTATCTCCTTGATCTTTTGTGTTATGTTATTTACTGATGAGAATTGGTAGGAGATGATGTATGGGCTGATTTCCAGAAATGGGGAATGAACTAGTTTGGTCTTTTTTGAGAGGCTTACATCCATGTTGTTAAAAATTGGTTTGATCTTGGTGATTGAACAGTTGGATGTTGTTAAGGATTTTCTTTTAGGATGTGAAGGAGATCATTCTTGACACAGCTGGTTATTAGAAGTGTATGTAGGAGAATGTTCTACAGGAATATGGTGTGTAGAGTTTCTCTCTTTGGTCTTGGTTTATCTCCTGGATGTTTGGTTTCACATTACATTGGTTTGAGGTTTGGTTGGAGCTACAGTGATCACTTGTTTGTGGTCATGTGTTTTCACTCATGTTCATGGGTGATGACATGGAGGTTCTTATTTATTTTTCCTTTGTTGCATGTGGAGATCTTGGGAGAACTGTGAAGACTTTTGGTGAGGGAAATGTTTCTTGTAACATTTTGTTGCAGGTTGCGCATATCATTGTGGATATTTCCTTGGTACAACATGGTTACATTTTCTATGTACTGTTATTGGTAGACTTGTGATGCCTTTGATCTTTCAGATTTGGATTACTCAAGCAGTGGGAGTTCATGTATATGTTTTTTCTTCTTTGACTGGTTGGCACTTGGAGCTTGCATTTGCTGTTAATGAGTTGGTTTTGGAGTGGCATGAGTTTACTAATGTTGATACCTTTGAGGTATGGGGATCGGATGGAATAGCACAAGTTGTGGGTGCTATTTTTCAGTCACATGGGTTTATCAATTGGATGGAAGCAGCCTGTCTGATTGTTGTTCTAGCTGGTGTTTTTTTATCTTGTTTCTAGATAATGACTTCACGGTTGTGTTTTGTTTGAGGCTTTGAAGTTGATATTGCTTTTGTACAACGTCTAAGGACAGTGAAGTGGTAGCAGTATCTTGTTGATGATACCACTGGGATCTTTTGCTTGTGTTCATTGGAATGGTGCTTATTCACCTTGGCTTGTATCTTTCTTCCACAGGTAGCATGTTGGAAGATGACAAGAATTTTTTCCTGAATGGTGGACATCTTAGATGTCAGTGCATAATTCTTGATGGAGCATGAGAGAATGTTTGAGGTCTATATGGTTTCCTGGAAGGCTGTGATCAGTTGAATTTTGGTTGCTTTGTTGCACAGTGAGTTGCAGTTGGATGCCTGATCTTTGTTGCAGATTGTCTAGTGGATTGTTATCTATGGAATCTTGTTGATTGGGTGTCTTGAGTATTGCGGGGTCTAAACTGGTGGAGCTAGTTTTATCTTAGTTTCTGAGTGCTCTGGAGGTGCCTATGTGATCTTCGTCAAGTGGGAGAATGTTGGAAAAATGTGCCTCAATCTCATAGGCTGAAACCCCTGGAAGAGAAAAGTCAATGTGACATTCCTTTTTTCTGGCCGATTGGATGTTTGGTAACCTTGTGGTTTGTAGAAGTCACCGAGACAATGCTTTCATCTTTTCAACTAGTGTTGTCATTATGACTTGTGGCATTCGCTGTAACCTTCTATCGAGTGGAGATCTTTGGCCGACGGGTTGGTGTCTAACGGATTTCAGGGAGACTTGTGGCGACTATGTCATAGGAGTAACTCATATGTTTCGGTATGAAGTATTGTCGATATGGAAAGTCTCATCGATAGCTACACTTGGAGTCTTTAGGGTAACACAAAGGCTTCGCTATGAACTCTTGGCGACATATGTTTGTTTCACCGATGTCTATTAGGGTAACATGGAAGCCTCGATAAGAAGTCTTAGTGATAGTTGATTGTCTCGCTGATGGATGTGGTTTTGTTGACTGGCTAGCATCTTCGTTGTAACCTCTTCGCGAAAGCGGTAAGTCCTGTCAACATTGGTGTTTGTTAACAGGTGTCTTCGGTGAGACTCCTAGTGATTGAAGTCTTCAGAAAAAGGTGTGAGCATTCAATATTACCTCCCAACAATAGCGGCAAGTCTTACCAACTATTGGACATTTCGAAATAACATGAAGGTTCGATATGATCTCTTGGCGAAAGATGATAGTCTTGCCGATGGGAATACTCTTGTCTATGTGACTTGTGAACTTCAGTATGATGTCCTAGCGAATAGCGATACATGTGATGGATATCAGTATGATATCTTGGCGACAAGGGGAAGTCTAAGCGACATATTGTGAACTCGGTGTAATGTCTTGCCGATAGTGAAGACTCTTGGGGATAATGATGATCTAGCATTGTGGCATCGGGGAGACACGATTAGTGTCTCACCAACATGCAAATATATTTTGAACGCCTTTGACCGAGTGATGACTGTCCTACATGGTGTGACTTGGAAAAATTAGAAGAGGTAGAATGTTAACCATTTGTTGTGATCTAACAGTTGGAAACAAACCGATTCACAAAGGTAGTAGAGAACGAATGTGTATGCTTTTTTCAACATTCTGAAGTGAGAGATAGAGAGCGTTACAGAGAGGGCCAAGAGGCTGGCTGGATGGTTGAGGCCTTGAGGCCGAAACAAAGGAAGTGAGAGGTAGGTTTATGCTACTGAATACTCTCCTGATCAAGGATTGAATTCCATGGTTGATCTCTCATGTTGATATGTATTGTATACTATGTGAGGGTATTGTGACAGTACGAAGATTGTTTGGTTTGAGAGGTTGATCAGGAAATGTACAGAGGGAGAGTTGGTTACCATATTGTTTCCAGAATGAACAAGATGTAATCTCTGAAAAGGCTATGAGCCTGAATTGTATTGTAACCTTCTGTTGTTGAATAATACAATGGCTTGAACTTTGGAGGGTGGGGTTTTTTACCCAAAAGGTTTTTCCCCACGTAAATCTTTGTGTTCTAGTTTTCTGTCTTATTTTTCATCTGTGTTGGTTCTGCTTCTAGAATATGTCATTGCATGATGTTGAATTTACATGTGCTTCTCTCAGAAGGATTAATGTGGGAAATAAATTGTGTCTATTTCCGCTTTAGGATATAGTTGTACGTGTCTTTGAGGCAATCTAATCGAAATTGAAGTTACCAAAGGCACCACTGTTCTTGGAGATTTCTCTGAGATGCCCTAGATTTCCATTACATTGTTAAGCCTGATGGTGTAGTGGAGGATCTTGTGGTAGTTTTAGACTCATGGGAGTACCCAACAGACTTTATGATTCTTTCTCCTAAAGCTACACTAGGCAGGTATCCCATTATTCTTGGAAAACCCTGGTTAGCAACTCCAAATGCATACATTGGATGTCGGTCAGGTGACATAAAAATTTCATATGGGAAGAGCACTAAAATTTTTGTTCTTTATCCTCCTGCTTAGCCATCTTATGATGAAGATAATCTTGTATGGCCACATGTTGGTGAAGAGGTCGAGGAAGTTCATTCTGTGGCACAGCTTATGATGCTAGGCAGAAGCTCTTTCATGCAGCTCCAAGATGAGGATGAAGTATTGGCTAACATCATTTAGAACCATTGTGAAGTGGAGGAAAAATCATCTTCTCATTCTACTACTCTAGTCAAGACACTTTTGCATGCTCTTTCTGTAGCCACTATTCCTGCATACATTCTTCCTGCAGCCATTGTTTCTACAGAAAAATTTCCTGCAGCAACAAGTATGTCCCATACATTGCTTCCATATGAACTAAAGGTATCATGTGTTCATGAAGCATCCATGATAGAGTTAACTACACAAGTATAGGTTTCAGAAGGAAAATATATGAATGTTAATAGTAAATTAAGAGAAGAACAACAATTGTTATTAGAAAACTTATTAAGGACCCATCGGCATGCATTTGCGTGGGATTATCATGAAATGAAGGGATTGGACCCTAAACTTTTTACACATAGAATTTACATCAGAGATGATTGCACCCCAGTAAGACAACCACAAAGAAGAATTAACCCTGCACTTAGAGAAATTGTAAAAGGGGAATTGCAAAAATTACTAGATGCAGGATTTATCTACACCATTTCAGATAGTCAGTGGGTGTATCCATTAGTGATTGTGCCTAAGAAAATATGGAAATGGCGAGTTTGTGTTGATTATATGGAACTTAATGCTGCCACCAAGAAGGACCACTTTCCCTTACCCTTCATTGATCAACTTTTGGACACACTTGCAAGAAAGCGCTACTTTTCTTTTCTAGATGTATTCAACGACTACAACCAGATCCAAATTGCACTAGAGGACCAAGAGAAGACCACATTTACTTGTCCATGGGGGATCTATGCCTATTCACTACTCCCATTTGGATTATGCAATCCACCTGCAACCTTTCAGAGGGAAGTCATTAGCATATTCTCAGACATTTCTCATGATTGCATGGAAATTTATATGGATTACTTTACCACTTATGGTAATGATTTTAATCAAGCCTTGGAAAATCTCAGGAGAGTCCTACAGAGATTTGAAGACCAAAACTTGTCCCTAAATAGTGAAAAGTGCTTCATGATGATTTAGGAAGGTGTAGTTCTTGGCCACTACATCTCCCACAAGGGAATTCAAATAAATCCTGCAAAGATTGAGTGGATTGAAGCTTGTGACAAGGCATTTTCTGACTTGAAGGAAGATTTGACTCATGCTCATGTACTCAAAGGGACTAATTGGGAACTTACTTTCCACATTCATACTCATGCATCAGATTATGTCATAGGAGCAATCTTAAGAAAGAAAGAAGGAGCTATTGAAAATTTCATTTACTTTGTCGGCAAAAATTTACGAGAAGCTGAATTCAATTATACAGTGATAGAGAAAGAAATGTTGGTAGTAATCTATGCACTAAAAAAAATTAGACATTACATAACAAGTTACCAAATCTTTCTGCACACTGATCATCCAACCATTAGATATCTCATGACTAAACCTTTGATCACAGGTAGGTTGGCAAGATGGTTATTTTTGATGCAGGAGTTTGATATAACCATTGTGGATAAGCCAGGGAAAGCCAATGTTGCATATTTCTTTCAACGATGACTACATCAAAAGACAATCAGCTCATAGATAAATCTTTTCCTAATGAGCATCTATTTTACCTTAGTATACAAACACCCTGGTATGTTGACATAGCCAATTATTTGGTCACAGGTAGAGTTCCTTCTCACTTCTCTCCCAAAGAAAAAAAGGAACTCATTGGAAAAATTTCTCCTTTCTCCTAGATTGTTGGATGTTTGTTTTATACTGGACCAGACCATGTCATGAGGAGATGTGTGAGAGAATATGAGACATATGACATTTAGCATGCATGCCAAAATAAACCATGTAGAGGACACTTTGTAGCCAATATGACAACAATGAGAATTTTGAACACAAGGTATTACTAGCCAACACTCCACAAGGATGCAGGAAGGTATACTAGAAAATGTGATAGATTTCAAAGAATGGGCAGACCAATCAGATTTGATGAGATGCCACTTTTCCATCAGGTAGTAATCACTCCCTTTGACAAGTGGGGATTGGATTTTGTGGGACCCATTGACCCTCCATCAACTGGTAAGTCTTATATATTGGTATGCACTGATTATGTGACAAAGTGGGTAGAAGTTAAGGCCATGAAGCATGCAAGAGATAACAAGGTTGCAAAATTTATTTATGAGGATATTTTCACAAGATATGGAGTTCCAAGAGAAATAGTGACTAATAAAGGGGATCAATTCACATCAACCCTTGTTGCAGCACTGGTTAATGAGTACAACATAAGGCACATGAAGTCTAATCCTTATCACCTCTAGGCTAATGGCCAAGTTGAGGTGACCAATAGAGAAATTGAAGCCATTCTTGTTGCAAGGTGTGACCCTTCGTCTTCCTATGGTTCTTAACCGAAGCTTGTATCAGGAATTGATAGGTCGATCTTTTGGTGTAATGGAAAGTCCAACAATTAGTATCAGAGTTGGTCACAGGTTCAGACCTCGTGCTTGTGCTAGGGGGATTGTTGCAAGGTGTGACCCTTGGTCTTCCTTGCAACACTAATGCTTGGGTTTGTGACATGGTCTAACTACCTCCTGTGGTTCTTAATTGAAGCTTGTATCGCGCATTGATAGGTTGATCTTTTGGTGCAACAGAAAGTCTGACAATTCTAGCCAAACAAATTACCAGAAGTTGTTTGGGCCTATAGGACAACCTAGAAAACAACTATAGGCTTCACTCCATTTGATTTTTTGTATGGAAAGATAGCCATGATTCCCATTGAATTTGCATATAAGACTCTTCGAACTGTAGTAGATTTGGGGATAAATATTTTCGAAGCACAGAGAGAAAGAATCATGCAGCTAAATGCTTTGGATGAGATAAGAAGAGAAGCCCTGCATCATATAGAGGTAGTGCAGAATCAGAGAATCAAGTGGCATGAAAAATTTATCAAGGATAAGAAATTCCAACCAGGAGATTGGGCACTACTCTATGATTCAAGATATCAGGACAATGCAAGAAAATTATAGATAAGGTGGCTAGGACCATATGAAGTCGTTGAGGTCTTTCCTAATGGAGTTGTTCAAATTACTACCATTGACCTTGTCAAATTCAAGTTACTTGTCAATGGTCATCTCCTCAGATTATATCACAAGCCAACTTCCAAAGAAGAGTTTATGTAGCAATTCACCCAGCATTCAACACCTGAGCTTCTTGCAGCTAAAGGAAGTGGACCTAGTGTCCCTCTTGGCTAATTAAGGTCCGTATTTTTCATAAGAAATACTTCCGCTCTTGTGGAAGTCCATTTCTTCACCCATCCGCTCACATGTGTGAAGTGACACTAACTACAGCCACCATTTCTTCCCATCATAATTCTCCTTTATCACTCCTTTTCTTACCATTATTGACTATGTCGTAATCCTGAGTTGCAAAAAAGGTAAAACAAAAGAAAGGGAAAAATCAGCCGATATCAGCATTGGAAATTTAGTAGGTATTGCAAGAAGGCGTTTGGCTTTTAGACAAGAATTGCATGAAGGAAATTTTGCAAAGTGATAGTTGATTGCAGACAATGGGAGGAGGGTTAATTCGAAATGAGCCCTCAGTTCATGATGTTTTATTGTAGAATGCACAATGTCTAGCTGAATTTAGAAATTCTGGATGGTTAGATTACTTCCCAAATCTAGATGGATTTGATGAAAGCATTGTACTAGAATTCACCCAGACATTTTCTGAAGGAAAAGCTATAGTAAAAGGGTTGGAGGTTGTGGCAACTGAGGAAATAATTGCAGAGGCTACAGGGCTACCTGTTGATGGTGAACACTACCCTACCTCTAGAGACGCTAGGTTAGCTAGGGCCGAGTTTACAATACATAGTGACCCTCCAATCAGCATGGATAAACAGGGTGCAAAAAGAACCTCTCTGCCTGAACCATGGATGCAGGCAGTCATCTACATTATAAGGTATCTCACCTGTGAAGGGCATTTTTCAAACCTACATTCAGTACATTTCAAACTCTTGAGTCACATGAGGCACGGGAGGAGGATGAATGTGCCTAACGTGCTATACAATCTTCTCTCAATCATGGTGGTCGAGACCCAGAAAGGTAGGGACAATTTTGTTTCCCACCATTTTCTGATTAAATTGCTAGTTGAAAAGTCTTTGCATGATGTGTCTAGAATGACCCAAGAAGAATTTATAAATGTTGATCAAATTAGACCTGAGCACTTGCAACCTAGGTTTTTGCCTCAACCTCATAGGTCTAGTAGGAGATTGAGCAAGGTTGAAGCCACTCGTGGTGCTTCAACCTCTAGCGCAGGCCCTAGTGTAAACCCTCCTACAATAGAAGAAACCATAGAAATTAATTATTTTGGAATAGAGTACTCAGAAAAAGAAAGCTCCTCAGATTCTGATGACAACATTCCACTTGGCACCCTGATGAAAACTAGGGCACATAAGAGAGAAGTAGAAACAAGAAAAGGAAAGGCCAAAAGGCAGCTGGCAGAAAGAAAGGTGTCAAGTTCTAAGAAGAGGAAGGTTGGCACTGTTCATCCTACAGCCAAAGAAAAATGTGAGAGACCTCCTAGGAAATCAAGACCAACTGGGCCAGTGATTGGTATGCCTCCAAAGGAAATCCTAAGCCTGTTGAAACATCAAATGAGGACCCTAAAGCTCCAATCGGGTAGGAGAATTTTGAAGAAGAAGACATATTTGAGAGAGCAACAAATATAACACTAGCCAATCTTGCTAACATTGCAGAAGAGTTTGAGGAAAATCAGGATTTCCTGCAGCATGAGCAAGAAGTCCTATAGCAAGAGGTCTTGTAGCAACAACTAGAACCATAGCAGGAGTTCCTACAACCACAACAAAAAACAAGAACAAGAGCCCCTACAGTAAGAAGGGGGAGAAGAAACAATACCCTTGCAACCAGAGACAACTAGACAACTTGAGTCCATGCAGATAGTACTATATGGGGAGCAACCATCGATAAGAATACTGGTAGGAATTCATAATCCTCTTGATTTTACAATACATATGGAAATTTTGAATTTATGGAAAGAAATAAAAAGGAGGGGGGAAGAATGGAAAAATTAAATGCAAAAGAGGGATGAGGAGATTGAAGATAAGGACACAAAAATTTCCACCCTAAAGAAGAGGTTGGATGATATGGCAACCTTGGTACCACAGATTTTGGAATGTAGGACCCCTCCAAGAGTCTATGCTTTACACTTGAAAGAGAAATATCTCTCTTTTAAGCTATCAAGGATTGTCTTATGTTTGAATCCTTCTACTGACACTCCCAATAAATTTTTCAATGCTTATCAAATTGCCTCCCCTGAAATGAATAATTTACTATGTGAGTTTTATTTGCATAATTATGTTGTAAATCAAGACCATGGTTGGAATCTACTATTGTATGTTGGAGATGTCCAAATAAGGGCATTTATGTCTTGGGTACAAAATGAGATTAGTTGGGGACAACATGGGGCTTATAAGGAATTGGAGTCTAACATCCCTGTGCCCATTAGGGTTGAATCAAGCAACCCAAAGGATATTTACAAAGAATGGAACAAAATGATTCTCAGAACTAGTTATGGCAATAGGATTATGCCTTGGATTGAGGCAGTTTACAGTGAGTATGAGGTAAAGGTAGCAACAAAGGAGGAAACTATGAGAAGATACCTATCACAACAATGGAATAGCCTAACTAATGAGATGAAGCAGGTTGAACCTCATTCCATCCAAAATTATGTTGCAGCAATAAAAATGATTGATAGGTATATTTAGATTGGGAGAACGAAGGGGTGATTTTGGCTTCCCCTGACTTTCCAGCCACCCATTCTCATGTGGCCCATGCCAAACTTCAGATTCTACCAGTATGACACTGCTATAGAAAAATAGAGATGGAGTAGATTGGATAGATTGGGAGGATTCTATTGGGACCCTAATTCACGCTCAGTAGCCACTAATGTTGGACAACTATCAATTGCAAATTTCAAAGCTTTGACCAAGCAGAATAATAAACCTTCCCCTATTGGAGGACCAGCAAAACGTCAGGCTGGGGGGAGTGATGAGCCTAGTTTTTGGTCCAATTTTGGGTAGAATCTATAGTTTATTTTATGGAAGCTGGCATGGAATTTGATGCTAAATGTTGATATTTTCATAATGTTTCCCTGAAACCATAGACATTGGGCTTAATCCTATTTCTACATTTTTTAATGACATTGGCATATTATGTTGATTATCTATATTGTTTTTGCATGTGGTTAATGAATGATCCTTAAGAAGGTTATATATATGTAGTTATTGTGTGTATTGACATTACGATGTAGATTTAATTTTAGGATGCTAAGTTGAGGAAGACACTGCCAACTGGGCATGCACCATAACGTCCAGCAAAAGAATCGCTCAAGGTCAAAGGAGGTCGACAACAAAAGATTCCTCATGCAACCGAATGTAAACACCTTGTAGTGGACTTTAATGATTGAGCAGATGCGGGTGTTACTATTGTGCTAAATCTATGTTTGGACTTGCATGTCTGACCAGATTCCATGCATGCATAATCATCACCGCTCCACTTTCTTTGTTTCCCCTAAATGGTGTCCTCCCAGTCGTGGAGTTGATTGCCTTGTCTAGCTGATTGTATAAATAAATATTTGATGCTCCTTCTTTAAGGGTTGCATGATTTTATATTGTACTTTCACTCTCAAGTTTTCAGTAATATAGATACATTACTCTTTTGTACTCATGATTTACAGTGAATAAAATAAAGTTTTGAGTTCGAGCATCTAAGTTCTCATTAGTTTTAGAGGATACTTATCCAAGGGGGCCCACTTGGTGAGTAATCCATCCTCTTAGTTTAATATTAGTTTAGTATTACTTTTTGTTTAGTAATTAGTTAGAAATCTAGCACCGACTATTCCTACAACCACTACAATTCCATTTTGTAACTATTCCTATAGCCAAAGCAGGCAGAGTAGTGCCATGTTTGTTGCTCAGATTTTCATTCTTGTTATGCATTTTAGTTTGATGTAGTTGTTGATTGATGATTGGAATTTATGGTATTCCCTTCGAAGAAATTTACTTTCAGCATTGCGTGTTCCTTAGTTGTAGAATAAAAATGGCTACTTTGGGTTCCTAGTGCACATACTGTGTTGACCCATTTCAAGTTCACGTCCCTGGGTTGACATATTAAATGCACCTTCATGAAGATTGAAATGGCTATTCAGGTTAGATTTCCAATCTTTGAATCATGGTTGTAAGGGCTTAGTTATTAAATCATTGTAGGAGGCCTACACAGAGCTGCACAGCACCAAAGAATAGAGAATTTTCTGTAGAAAATGCATTAAATAGTGCTTTTTATTGATCCAAATCATACATTCAATCACCCACGAGTTCAAAAATGACTACAAAGCTTTTTTAAAGGTAGAACATCATGAATTTTTAGTTTCAACTACCTTATACCGACCTACAACACAAATGACCCTTCACCTTCCTAGTTTGCATCATTTTTGCAATTTGACAGCTTTGAAATTTGTATGACAACTTTTCTCCTTTTTTGTAATTTAACACAAAAAAATAAACTTTAACCCTCCAAATGACTTCACTAAATGGAAAATGACTCTTCTAACCTTTTTACAAGGTAAAGACATCAAAATTGCATCAGATTACAAATTTTCTTCAACATGAAGCATGAGGTTGCCATGGTGCTCCTATATCAGAGAAGGATATTCAAGTCAGGGGGAGAATCCAAGATCATTGTACCATCACTTCAGAGCCTTAGATATTCTCTAGGAGTCTTTTTGTTATAAGAGGGATCTTGGTATCCTAATCCTTTTGTGTTTTCATCGATTGATTTTTTTCTCTAAGACATGATGAATTTCATGCTCACTTCTTGTGTCACATCCTTGTTTGGTCAAGATGGTGAAGCCTTTGCCATATGTTTCTTCTAGGTTTATTGTAGTTTTTGTTACTTTTTTATGATAAAAGGGTTGAGTGTTTGCTTGTTTAGAGGAACTAGGTTCACCCGTCGTAGGTTAGGTTGAACTTTTTCTTCAGTTTTAGTATGTAAGTAACCAAACATCTTAGGGGTTGTATTGTGGGAGGATCTGGTTGTTTCATGGAAGGATAGAATGATGCATTAGCTTCAAGGTTATCAATACAATCATTTATGAACTGATTCATGTTTTCATCATCTTCTCCAATGATGTCAACATCACGAGGAGGACCTGCATTAGGAGTTGAGTGAGCATGGGTGAGTTAAATTTCATTAGGGTCATTACCAAAGGCACAATTTGACATATCTACCAAAGATTTCAAGGACGTCCACAATTTTCTAAAGCACATATCCATGATGCAAGATTGAAAAAATGCACTTGAAATGAAAGAAATTGGAATAACAACAAATTTGGAAACTCAAACTGAAAACATAAAGCAGCCCACAAAAGCACAGAAAAGAAATTTCAGATCCTAAAAAGCTAAGAATCGAATTCTACAAGGACTAAGATGCCAGGAAGGACATCTTAGTCCTCCTAGTGAGATTTTGAAGTGGTTGAAACAAACAACAAACAAGAAAGAGAGATTTCTGAAGCAAAAAATATTGAGAGAGATTAAGACGCCATGAAGGGTGATTTAGTCCTAGCAGAGGATTTTTTGTAGAAAAATAGGGAATTTTGGAATGTCAATAGTGTTTATAGATATCCTATGTAGTATGCTGATGCTTGGAAACAGAAAAATGTGCAAATAAGTGCAGGAAAAAGTAACTAGAAACAAGCAATTGAATGCAATATTTGAATTTGCAATTTTTCAATTTTGAATGTAATAAGAATGCAATGAAGATGAAGAAAAAATCACTTTTCAACTTTTCAATGAAATTAAATGATGCAATAAATTAAATATGCAACTTATATGCACTTTTCACTAATGCAAATATAGGAAACCCTAAATGCAATTTCACTAATGCAAGATGCAAGACACCTAGATGCACTTTCACTAATGCAAAATGCAATGCAAGAATGAATGATATCTAGATCTAAGGACTTAATAGACTCCAAATCAAAAATACAAAGTGTCAGGTTCACCAAAATGATGAATGGGAAAATGTATACCTTTTTGGGATGTCACACTTTTCTCACTCAACCATTCACTAATATCCTAAGAGTCCTAATTGGATTGACTAACAACCTCTCAAGGTGAGCCAATTCTCAATTAGTAAGGTCCTGGGAATGGTTTCTTAAGTTCTAAGGGGTTCACCATAAAGCAAATGCTTGGAAAAGAAAATGTTTGAAAACACGCTATGATATACAAAATCACCTAAAACTAAAAATGCAAGCTAAAGGAAATATGCAAATAATGAAATTATGCAATAGGGAGATGATATGTGTGCACTTGGGAAATCTTGAGATGTCGTGAGGATTCTGGAAATGCAAACAGGCTACCAAAATATGATGTGGAGGACTAAGATGCCCAAGATGGTGTATTAGTCCCCCTGCTATTTTTCGGGGCAAATGTGGAGTCTTCGAATCTCAGAACCGGATCTCTGAAAATCTCTAAAAATTGAGCCTAGGAGGACTAAGATTCCCAAGACTAAATTTCTACAAACTTTGAATAGGATCCTAAGCTCCTAGGTCTACACAAGCTTCTCTTCCGGTCTCAGGTTTTGGAACTTCCGAATAAGGCCTGAAAGTGAGTTTCTGTGAAGATGAGAACTTTGTAATGCAATGTTGCACTCCAAGTGATCTTCAAGTCCACAACCTAGATCTGCAATCACAAATGTGCAAGATGGGAAAAACTTGTTGTTTGTTAGTGAATGGGGGTTTTCCTTTGTCAAACTTCTTGTTGGTAATTAAACCTTGAAATGAAATGAAATGAAGGAATGATGAATGAACAACATGCAATCCTACAACTCACCAAACCCTTTATGAAGTCTACAAACTTGTTTGTAATGGTTGCAATGGATATGGATCTTGAATACTTGAAAGATTGGACTTGAATTGCTTGCTTGGATCAAAACCCTACATCACAAGTGTTAGCACAACAACACACATGATGCAAGAAAACACTTTGATATGATGCTTGAATATGAAAATGGCTTCAAATGCTTGATGAATCTACTCTCGAATTCTCTTGTGAACTCAATTATGCTATGATAGACCTCACAAAAGACTTGGGTTGAAATGAATCAAGGAACCTTGTATTTATACTTATATATACTTAATATCCCAAAATTATATCACACCAAGCCGACATATGAATTCATTGAATAAAGGAGGTTAAATCTTGCCAAATTTTGAAATTAAACCTCAAAAATTACTCAAGGAGGACTAAGACACCCTAGGTGGTGTCTTAGTCCCAAGTCCTAAAACTTGGGGCACAAACACCAAAAAGGGGCCCAATCTAGGGGCGTCAAAATTAGGGTCCCAAAAGCCTTGGGGGATTAAGATGCCCTAGGTGGCGTTTTAGTCCCAACCCAAAAATTAGGGACACACCAATGGATTCATTAAATTAACACTTATACATTGGAGAATGTTGGGATTAACTAGAAAAATATGTTATTCATAGGTCTTATGGACACAAAATAGGACCAATGAAGCGATAAAGAAGCATAAATAAAGCAAGGCGGGCCCAAACAAGTGTGAAAATGCAAGGGTATGCATTTTACTACACTACAATTATAAATATTGTTTGATAATCATGGATTATAGATTCCTTACAGGTCAATATCTTTAAAAAAAAATTAATCCTTGGATATTTTTTATTGACATTAATGGTTAATAATGATACCTTGTTTTGTAAGTTGTTACTTATAGGTTAATTATAAATAGTGGTAATAGATGAAGCTTATGGAGTCCCACCTATTCTCATATGTTCTTAGTCACCCTATGGATAATTTGATAACCATATCTAGTTAAGTGTAAATAACATGGATATTCTAGTGGATCAAGGTTGAGGGGTTATCTACATAAAGAAATCAAGGTAGGAGATAAGGTAGTTCCCCTATCCCTCTTTATATAATAGTATTATACTATTATGTTTTGGTTAGATTTCACCACAAGGTAGTTAGATTTATATAGTTGTATCGTGTCATCTTAACTATTAAACTATAGAGGTAAAGCTATATTGTATCAAACACCAAAACTTTAGCCAAGAAACATTACGAATACATGTTCAATTTATTCTTTATTTTTGTTATGACATGTAGCTTCCCTATGTTATGTACTCAATTTGATTCTCTCTTGGTGTGTTATTTCCATTATATACTTCCTCTTCTTTTACTTTAACAATCCTTGGTTGGTGTCATGTATTAATAATGCATTCAGTTCCTAGCACTCATGAGGTATGAATGTATAGCTATTTAATATTATTTTTTCTATTTTGAGAATATCAACATGTTCTTATTTTTGAGTTCGATTAAATATGAAGTTGATGTAGGTATTTATCAATTTTTGTACTTGATTGGTTTCATAAAGAAGGATAATATGAATCCTATCTAAAATAAATTTTCAAAATTTATGATATGCCTAAAATAGTTTTAATATCAAGATTCATTAATTAGAAGGTGGTATTATTAATTTATAAATTATTCTACTAGTGCTAAGAATTTATTTATGATGAAAAACAAGTTATGTAAGAGTTATTGGTAGGTCATATTGTTGTTATTAGACATTCATCCTTATTACCATAATACCTGCTTGAAACATAGTTGGACACCTTACAACAATCATTGCAGTATTTTAAGCATGGTTTAAGTCAAGCTTTCTCACACCTCACCTCACATTTATCACCAAAAATGTTAACATTTAATAGCCTTGGGGATCACATTCAATATTCGTATTCCATCATCACAATGGGAAAAAGTATCTTTCACATTTTGCAAGCAATACTATGTGTATGCTTCACAAGGCATTGTAAAACAACTTATAATCCTCAACAATGGTTGGGAATGCAAACCGCATAATCAAAAATATATATAAATGCTACCTTTAATGGCTGCCTTGAGTCTCTTTGTTGTTCACTAGTAGATCCACATGTTATTTCCTTTATTTTTCTATGTTATTTCCTCCATACTAAGAACAAGTGTATGCATTTATCATGCCTCTCCCACCAACATCGAGTATCTTTCCAAACTCAGAATACATTATGTTGGTTAGTTACAATAGTTAAATTCATTCTAATTTAATATTTATATTATGACAGATTTGATTGGACTATGGCCATTTTATTTTTGAGTAATTGGTGTGTCTTCTAGATATCTTATTCAAGTGTATATATTTTTATATTTCTTATTTAGTTGATAAATTATTTATAAGGAATTTCATTCTAATAAAATCATATTTTATAATTTAGGTTAAAATAAATTAGACTTGAAATAAAAAAATTCAATTTTTTTATATTTTAGAAGATACAAAGTAAAGTTTTAATGATATATTTTCACAAAGGTTTAAATTCATAAATTTAAAGGATTAACTTAAATAAGGAATAAGGAAGTTGGAATAATCTTACATAATTCTACTATTGATCTAATAATGAACACTAGTGATTTGATTAAGAAGACACCAACACATTTCTAAAAAGAAGATCAAGCTATTAATTCTATACCCATTATCAAAGGAGATGCAGTTGAAGGTAGCACATGACTAAGGACACAAGATGGCATAGATTTATAAAGATTAATTGATCATGAAGAAGAATTAATGAAACAACCATATTCATTCTAAGAATATTAAGAGTCATGATAACAACTATGATACTATACAAAAAGAATTCCCTTCCTTTTTCAAGGAAGTTATAGGAATGTTTTTCAAAATCATTCACAAGCTTGCAATAGTATTCTACCAAGTCCATGAACCTTTGTACTTCATTAAAGTTAAAATGCTACATTAATCCATGATGGCCTAAATTTTCTTTGGGTCTACTATGATCACCTTCTAATAAATCACATGTATCCTAAATAATGTACTTCTATTTAAAGGAATGTGTATTTTGACAATTTTATAAATAGTTTATGCCTTCACACTCCTTGTAATACTAGTCCAATATGCTACTTGTGTTTAATTTTATCTTTATAATAAATAAAAATATCAAGTAATATGAAAAATATAATGATATAAATAATCATGAAAGATTATATTCATTAAATTCATAAATGTTCCATGGGGTGAACTAGTTATCCCAAAAGAAAGTATTATGAACTCATCAATGACAATACCTAGTTCTAAATGTAGCTTTATGAATGTATTCCTCCTTTATTCTTTGCTAATTATAATTGAATATTAGACCTATTTTTTAAACTACGGCCACCCTCTTAATCAGTGAAATAAGTCATATATTTTAGGTGGTGGATATCTAATGTTAATTGTTTCTATATTGAATATACATCATCAAGACAAAGGAAAAGTGTCTTATTCATAAAAATAGTTGGAGCATCCCATGACAAGACACTAGAATATATAAATCCTTTCTTTAAAATTTCACTTAGGAAAACCTTTAATTCATGCAAATATGAAGTGTTTATTCGATAGAGATCTCTAAAATAGGGGCTAATTCATGCATGAACTCTGTTAAAACATATAAAACACCCATTTAGGAGGAAACAAGAGGAGTTCATTAGGAAAGACATCCTAAGACTTTTCTAATGAAGGTTTATTTTCATCTGTAGGGTTCTCATTCACTTTTACTAAATAAAAATTAACAACAAACAGGTCACACCCATTTCTTTATTCTCTTTTGAGTTGTAAAATAGAAAATTTATTAATACCTTCATTCCTTGTAATCCTAATAGAACTATTTTATTATACATTTCATTCAAACAATCTACTTTCTTTCCTCTAAATTTAATCTTTGATTCATTTCTTTAGAACCAACCATTTTTAGAGTAATCTCATAAGACTCCAAGGAAAATTATGAAGAATTTCATCCAATTTTTCATTGTATGCACCCTATGTTATAATTTAGAATGGTCTCATTTATAAATTATCTTTGGATCATGTACACAACTCAACACTACCCCTTTTTTAACAAGGATTCAGATTTTAAGTTGAATTTCTAAACTATCTAAGGTGATATAAAATAGTAAGAATCACCTAATTATATTAAGATCAAAATATAAAATACATTAATTATACTTCATAGCTCTAAGCGTGACATTTTCACATCATTATCACCATGCTCCCTATCTTTCTTTGTTGGTGCCATATCCACCATGAATGAGGCCTATTTTTCTAAAGGTTCTATATATAACAAATAATTAGATAAACATTGACCAGTGTTTGCATTTTAATACTAATTGATTATCACTTTATACCTTTTACCAATTTATAATTTCATATCTATAAATATAACCCTCATTGCAAGGATTTACCAATATAAAAAATTGTAGGGGAATAACTATAATTTCCCATTTTTATAAATAGACTTCTATGTTACCTAAGTTCCAATTGAATATTTGTTAGAGTGAAATATAATATTTCTAGCTCTAATCAAGGATTCTAGATTAATTATTTCAAATCCCTCAAAAAATATACTCATTAGAGAGGTTGTGAAATAATAAATCTTACCAATTAGGGATCATATTCTTATTCATACTTTCATACCACAATCCATTAGCACAACTTATCAACCTCAATGAGGGAAATAGTCACTATTATGGTTCACATTTTTATTTACCAGTAATTCATTACTGTGGGTTGAACAAAATAATCCATCCTATATAAAATTATAAAGATATATGTGTTGGATGTTGTGGTTATGTTTCTGATATGTGGTTTTCATTGATGTCAACACTATTAGCATTAGTGCATTAGAAGTTGTATATGTCGAGGATATTGAGAAAATTGTAATAAAAAGAGTTACAGGTTGTCAATGGTGAAGTGAATTTTAGTCTATCGATGAACTCCAGACGTTGTTGTTCAGAGGTTGTGGACTATTTAAGGGTTTCTTGTTGAGTATATATAGTTTATCCACATCAAGTTTCAGAGATCTGCATGAAGATTTGATCAAGTTATGAAGATTTGTATTCTGATAGTTTTTTTGTTGCTTCAGTTTGTCTTCCTGAATGAAGATCATGTGATTTCAGTAAGTTCAGTTGTTGCAGATGCTTCTATGGTGATTCATGATGTTTCTGGATGTTTCTAGAATGTTCTCTATCAGTGTTGCACATCCGCATTCATCATTGTGCTCGCGATCTGAGATTTTCTCTTGAGTGTTCATGTTTTTCCTATTCTTAGCCAACAAGGTGTTGAAGCGTGTTGTAGATCTTCGAGGAGTAATTAATTGAAGTGGTTCATGTTTGAGGATGTTAGTTTCGGTCTTCATTATGTTGTGGCCAACCTTGGTTGATTCACATGAAAAATCTTTATTGTTTTGGGTCGACAGTTTGTATTCATTTTATTATTTCTTTGTGGACGACTTATAGCGATGTAATTTCTTATTACAGATATATATGAGCGATTTTTTATTCAAAATAAGTGTGTGTTTGTGTGAATAAGGTTCTAAATCATTCAAAGGCAGAGTGAAGAAGTGTTCATGTGCCTAACTAGAACTGTAATCAAGCATTAGCAGATGCTATTTTCTCCGTTCAAAATCTTATGGATATAATCAAAACCTTTCTATAAGATAGTGTGTCTTCCTTTGTAATTGAGCAATGAGCTCTACGCAGTGTGCCGTAATGCATGTGCATTCCCCATTCGTATTTCCTTATACTTTTAACAAGGTATAATCTTGTGGACTAACCTCCACTATGTTTTTTCCCCTTATAGGATTTCCACGTAAAAATGTTGGTGTTATGCGTCCTTTTGATGTGTTTTTCATTCATGCTTTCATGGTTATTGATCTAATCTGAGAATAAGGTTAATAAAGTTGAACTAGTTTAAAATTCTGGGACAACTGATTCACCCCGCCCTCTCAGTTGTCTATCCTTGTGTTGCCAACAATTGGTATCAGAGAAGGTTCCTTGGAAGAAGTTTAATAGCTTGAGGTGATCCAGGATGGTGACTTATAAGAAGGATAGTCCTAGATTTGATGGAACAAATTATTCTTTGTGGAATACTTGAATGGAGTGCCATCTGAGATGCATTGGTGAACCCTATTGGAGCATTACAAGTAATAGATATGTTATTCCACAGAATGGTCCTACTACTTCTGCTGAGATCAGGGATGTTGAGTATAATATAAGGGCTAAGGAAGCGTTGTTGAGTGCTTTGACTGGTACTGAGATGACAAATGTGATGGATTTGAAGACTGCTTATGAGATCTAGAAAAATTTGGAGACCTTGTATGAAGGTGATGCTAATGTGAAGATTGCTAAGCTATAAAGTCTGAAAGGGAAATATGAAAATTTGAGAATGTGTGATGAAAATTTTACTACTTTCATGAAAAGAGTGAATGAACTTGTGTGTGGTATCAGATGTGCTAGTGGATAGATAGATGAATCAAAGATTGTTGCTAAAGTACTTAGATCCTTTCCTGATTCTTACAAATTCAAAGCTAGTGCTATTGAAGAGCTCTGGACTGTGAAAAATGTTACCAGAGATATGTTGATTGGTAAGCTTACTACTTTAGAGTTGAGTGAATTTGGTGATGCCCTTCCTAAGGTATAATCTGCATTCAAGGCCACTACTTCTGGAAGAGATAAACAAAGATATGATCTGGGTGAAATTTCATCAAGAAAGACATCCAAGTATGAGGATGAAATGAAACAACTCGATGAAGAAGAAAGAGAGCTAGAAGAGCTTGAAGCACTGATTATGAAAAGAGAAGCCATAGGACAAGGTAAGTATAAGGTAAAGTTTCCTATTAAATGTTTCTCTTGCAATAAGATAGGTCATTTTGCATCAAGGTGTTCTAAGAAAGTTTCCAAGCCAAGATATAACAAGCCTAAATTCCAAAATAAATGTTACTATGTTGTTGATGAAGGTGTGACAGATGATGAATTGGATAAAGGAAATGCAAGTGAAGATGAATTTGTATTTATTTCTATCAAGGAAAATAATCTTGTGTCTACTAAATCTGCTAATTGTACAAATGTGGAGAAATTCCTAGCTGCTCGAGTTGAAGAGAAAGATGAATGGGTAATTGACAGTGGTTGCTCTCATCATATGACAGTAGATAAAAGTAATTTTGTGAGTTTGAAAAAATATGATGGTGGTGTTGTGAGATTTGGTGATGACAAAGTTGGTGTGATCTGTGGCAGAGGATGCATTTCTCTTGATGGTAAGCATAATACTAATGATGTCTTGTACATGTGGAAGGTTTGAAGCATAATATTTTTAAGTGTTGGACATATGGTTGATAAGGGATACAATCTTCAATTCATGGATGGTAATTGAAAAATATTGGGAAATTCTGGAAATGTGATTGCATTAGGTACAAAAACAAAAGGTAATATCTTTCACCTGAGTGTTGCTAGGAAAAATTGCTTGATATCTCAAATTGATGAAAGTTGGTTGTGGCATAGGAGAATGTGTCATGTTAACTTTGATAATATTGTCAAGATAAGTTCTACTAAGGATGTGAGAGATCTTCCTAAGTTGATGAAACCTACTAATGCCATATGCAAGGAATGTCAATTAGGAAAGAAAACTAGAATTTCATTTTGAAGCAAACAACAAAATTCAAATGGATTGTTGGATCTTGTGGATACTGATTTTTGTGGTCATGCTAGAGCCAAAAGTTTACAAGGATACAAGTACTTCATGTTGCTTATTGATGACTATTCAAGAATGATGTGGGCTACTTTCTTAAGGGAGAAATATGAAGCTCTAGAAAATTTCAAGATCTTTAAGGCTATGGTTGAAACAGAGACAAGTCTGAAGATTAAATGTTTGAGATCAGACAAAGGTGGTGAATTCACTCCCAGTGAGTTTAATTCTTTTTGTGAAGAACATGGAATAAAGAGACAATTATCTACACCGTGGACCCCTCGACAAAATGGAATTGTGGAAAGGAAGAATAGAACAATTCTAGATGTTGCTAGAACTATGATAATGGAAGGAAATGTACCTCATATCTACTGGAGAGAAGTTGTGAGTACTGTTGTGTACACACTTAATCGGGTACAAATCAAAGGTGATACCGGTAAGACTCCTTTTGAGCTATGGATTGGTCAGAAGCCTAAGTTGTTAGATATTTCAAGATCTTTGGAAGCAAGTGTTATATCAAAAGAGATGAAGATATAGGAAAATTTGATGCTAGGAGTGATGAAGGAATCTTTTTGGGTTATTTTACTAAAAGCAAGGCCTACCGGTGTTACAATAAGAGATTGAAGAAAATGGTTGAAAGTGCAAATGTCAAGGTTGATGAAGACATAGTTGCACCATCCAGAATTTGTGGATATGATTTTGATGATCGGAATGATAGTACAAACCAAGGAAATCAAGTTCAGACTTCAAGTCAAGTCCAAATCATTTTGGTGAATCAAAAAGATCAAGAAGAAGAAGAAGTTGGTGAAAGAGTAGAAGAGAGATCAGAAGAACTTGAAATTCAAGAACGTCCTAAGACTCTAAGGTATATAAGGTTGAATCATTCAGAGAATTAGATCATAGGTGATAAGAAAAAAGGTGTTTAGACTAGGAGAAAGATTGCAGAAGAATATTTTTTGATTTCAAAGAATGAGCCTGACAATGTGAATGAAGCATGCAAAGATGAACATTGGGTTGAAGAAATGAAAGAGGAACTACAACAGATTGAAAATAATGATACACGGATTCTTGTTCCCAGACCTAAGGATAAAAATGTAATCAGAACTAAATGGGTCTTTAGAAACAAACTGAATGAGCAAGGTGAAGTGGTTAGAAACAAAGTGATACTAGTATGTAAGGGATATTCACAGATGGAAGGTATTTATTTTGAAGAAACCTTTACCCCTATTGCTAGAATTGAAGTTGTGAGATTGTTTCTTGCTTATGCTGCTTACAAAGACTACAAGGTTTATCAGATGGATGTCAAGTCATCTTTTCTAAATGGTGAGTTGGAAGAAGAGGTGTACATGTTGAACAACCAAATGGATTTCGGTTGATTGATCAGGGAGATATGGTTTGTTGGTCAAAGAAATCATTGTATGGACTCAAGCAAGCCCCTAGAGCATGGTATTCTAGATTGGATAAGTACTTGATGAAGCTTGGATTTAACAAAGGTACTGCTAATAGTAATCTGTATTTCAAGATTGATAATAATAAAGATTTGATTGTGGAATTCTTTGTTGATGATATCATATTTAGACGAGATGATAGCTTGTGCATGAAGTTTTTTGATGAGATATAGAATGAGTTTGAGATGCCAATGATTGGAGAGATGGAATTCTTCTTGGGATTACAAATCACTCAGTTAGATAAAGGGATCTTTATATCTCAGTCCAAGTATGTAAAAGAATTTTTGAAGAAATTTGGTATGGAAGATTCAAAGCCAGTTGGTACACCCATGGTGACCAGATGCAAGTTGACAACTGATGATGATTCTCTGAAGGAAAATCAAACTAGATACAGATCAATGATTGGTGGATTGCTTTACTTGACTCAAACTAGGCCTGATATCATGAATGTTGTATGTATTGTTGCAAGATTTCAAGCTGATCCTAAGGAATCTCAGTGACTTTTGTGAAGATAATTTTCAAATACTTGAAGGGGACAGTTGAATTTGGCCTGTAGTATCCTAAAGATGATGATCTTACCTTGAGTTCCTTTACTGATGTTGATTGGGCAGGAGATGTGAATAAAAAGATTCAAATTACTAGTGGTGGAGCATTTTTCTTGGGAAAGAATTTGATTTCATGGTTAAGAAAAAATCAAAATGCTATTTCTTTATCTACTACATAGGCAAAATACATTGTTACTGCTAATAATTGTACTCAAGTACTATGGATAAAGCAGATGTTGAAGGATATTAGAGTTGTGTATGATGACCCTATTGTTATATTCTATGATAGCTCAAGTGCTATTTAAATTTCTAAGAATCCGATGATGCATTCCAAGACCAAGCATATATCTATCAAGTTTCACTTTTTGTGAGAGAAAGTAAGTGAAAAGGAAGTTAGATTGGAGTATGTGCCTACTAAGGAGTAGATTGCAGACATATTTACCAGGTCATTGCCTAAGGATACTTTTGAGTATCTCAGAGGGAAATTAGGGTGATTACCCCTCCTACTCATAACTAAGATGCATTCATTTGCATCAATACATGCATTTCATGATCATATTTTTTTATCTAGATTGATGTTGTGGTGGCTACTACTCAGGGGGAGTAGTTAGATGTTCAAGTGTTCAAGTGTTCAGATATGTGGTTCAGAGCTTGTATAGAAGATATCTTTGTCATTGATGACAAAGGGGGATAAGAGTAATGTGAAAAAAATTATGGAAGAGTCAAACCTAAGGGGGAGTAAGTGTAGTTTTGTTGATGTTGTTTTTCACATCATGTGTTGCCATCAATGCCAAAGGGGAGATTGTTGGATGTTGTGGTTGTGTTTTTGATATGTGGTTGTTATTGATGTCAACACTATTAGCATTAGTGCATTAGAAGTTGTATATGTCAAGGATATTGAGAAAATTGTAATAAAAAGAGTTACAGGTTGTCAATAGTGAAGTGAAGTTCGGTATGTCAGTGAACTCAATACGTTGTTGTTCAAAGGTTGTGGACTAAAGGGTTTCTTTTTGATTATATATAGTCTATCCACATTGAGTTTTAGAGATCCGCTTGAAGATTTGATCAAGTTATGAAGATTTATATTCTGATAGTTTTTTTGTTATTTCAGTTTGTGTTCCTAAATGAAGATCATGTGATTTCAATAAGTTTAGTTGTTTTGGATGCTTCTCTAGTGATTCATGATGTGTGTGGATGTTTCTAGATTGTACTCTATTTGTGTTGTACATCTTCATTGATCATTGTGCTCGCAATCTGAGATTTTCTCTTGAGTGTTCATGTTTTTCATGTTCTTGGCCGACAAGGTGTTGAAGCGTGTTGTGGATCTTCAAGGAGTAATTAATTGAAGTGGTTCATGTTTGAGGATGTTATTTTCATTCTTCACTATGTTGTGGCCGACCTTGGTTGATTCGCATGAAAAATATTTATTATTTTGGGCCAACAGTTTGTATTCATTTTATTATTTCTTTGTGGCTGACTTATAGCAATGTAATTTCTTGTTATAGATATATATGAGCGATTATTTATTCGAAATAAGTGTGTGTGCAAGGGAGTTCTTTTGTGTGTGTGTGTGCGAATAATGTTCTAAATTATTCGAAGGAAGAGCAGAGTGTGAAGAAGAGTGAAGAAGAGTGAAGAAGTGTTCATGTGCCTAACTAAAACTGTAATCAGGCATTAGCAGATGTTATTTTCTCAATTCAAAATCTGATGGATATAATCAGAACCTTTCCATAAGACAGTGTGTCTTCCTTTGTAATTGAGCAGTGAGCTCTAGGTAGTGTGCCTAAATGCATGTGCATTCCCCATTCATATTTCCTTATGCTTTTAACATGGTATAATCTTGTGGACTGACCTCCACCATGGTTTTTCCCCTAATAGGGTTTCCACGTAAAAATATTGGTGTTATGTGTGCTTTTGATGTGTTGTTCATTCATTCTTTCATGGTTATTGATCTGATCTAAGAAGGTGGTTAATAAAGTTGAATAAGTTTAAAATTATGTGACAACTGATTCAACACACCCCTCTTAGTTGTCTATCCTTGTGAACTGCCAACAATATGGTGAGTTTTTTTAGTGTAATATGACATGTTCCCAACCATACCATAATAATATCCTTGCTCAACTCCATTTAAATTTAGAAAGTTAAATAATTAGACCTTAAAAATACCCTTTACTATTAGAATGCATTATGTCGCATATGTATTCAAGTATATAATTTAGATAATATGTGGGAGGGGTAAATATTCCCTTTCAATTAGTAAAATATTCTTGCATGAATACCAATAGTGCATCATGATAAATTACCACAAATATATTTGCAATAACTAGTTTGGTCCACCATAATATAGAAATTCAATAATATGGTGTTTAACAATATACATACCTAAAAAAATTATGATAAATTTATAAGGAATCACTAAGCTAATCATGCATATTCCAATATCACTCCACCATTAATTTTTAAACTTAAATTCATAATATTTAGATAAATAATAATATAAATCAAGAAGCATAGGAGAAAAATCCTAAGGACAACACCTAGACCTTGAGGGCTGAATTTAAATTATATTGACTACATATCCAAAGAAGAATCAAAGGCTCATAGTTTGGGGTGGATAAGGATGGCTACATTAATACTGTTATGTGATATTTTATAGCAAAATAAAATATGGATCAAATCAACACCAAATCACTATATATTAGTCATCATGTATTGATCTTTATTATATAATGGGTAAGATACCACAAACCTTAATAATAAGCATATGTAGACCTAGTACTATATACTAAATTATATTGACCTTTGTCAAATATGAATTATTTTTATAATATCTTGGAATCACATTTCCATCATAATAGTACTATGCACATGTATATTAGTGGAGTGAGAGAATATCCTACCCAATGTGCAATGGTATCATAAATATCATAGTTAAGGTTTTTCAATGGTTTGCATATCATCATAAAATTAATAGTGCTATTTCATGTGGATCATCCCAAGGTTTATGAGAAATCTTGCATCACCCAAAAATATTTTATTTTACTTATTTATTTATTTGTAGGTATTCATCCATATTTTAGTATTTTTTAGTCACCTAAAATCCTATTTTAGATCATCACACTTGCACATTTCACCTTGTGGTTGCGAATAAATGTTACACACTAAGTCTCCAATGTGATTATTTTTTAAATTGATCACTACAAAGTTATAATTCATTTTTTTGCATACTATTAATCATAATAGGTAAACAACCAATTTCATTGTTCATAGTTTGTGACAAATATTGTTAGTGTGTAGCAAAAAATAACACATTCCATCATACATCAAATCTACTAGATCCTATAATATGAACTTCATCACATTCATTCTAGAAAATACTTCCACATAAATGGCTAAATACACACTACACATGGCACCAAGACTTGGATATCCTTGTATTTGAATGAGATCACTCCTATCATTAGAAGATCATATTCAAACATCACTCATGATCATTTGAAGGTACTCTACTTAAGATATGAGCTATATAATTTATTTTGAAAATCAACATTAGAATTTTATCATAATATCATTTGAATTTTATAATTTACACATATTATATTCCCATTTGTAGTCAAATGGTTGTGGCCTAGCATGTTGGAATCTTATTATGACATATTGGTGTTCCATTATTATTATGAATGAATAGAAAGCATATTTTTGTTTTACTATTCCATTGAGTTCACTATGTAATATTTTTCCTTCATTACATGGTTGGATGATCCTTCAATGGATCCACAATCAATCGCTACTTCAATTTATATCAAAGGATGGTTTTGAATACTTACCCAAGTGAAGAACAAGTAGCTAGCCTTAAAGAAAAATTAAAGCAAAGAAGAAGACAAGAAGGAAAGAATATGGAAAGATATATTAATCAATAGCAAGAAGAATAAAGTAGATATCCCTAATTATTCTTAGCCCAAGAAATCAGCTCATCTAGAGAAAATTGGGGATGCAAAAAATATGCATATCAAGGTTCTACCTTGAATTGTAGAAACATTTTCCTCAACTCCTCCACATTAATTTTGATAACAAGGGAATCTTCTAAGACATGTAAGAATGCAATAGGCCTTTTATTAGGAAAATCCATATTTTTACCAACCACTACTATAACCACATCAACTTTTTCTTCATAAATCAAGGATTCAAATCCATATCTAGATCTAGCTAATGTATCTTTAAATGAATGAAAGGGAGCCCCATCCCTTATCCTGCTCTACTAAAGAACCATTAATAATGAAACTAAAAAGTAGAAGTGTCAAAATAACATAAAACTAATCAAAAATAATAATAATCACACCTCAACATAACTCGTTTCAATTAAAATAAAATTTATATATTTATAAGTTTTATTAATTTAAGGATGCATTTAATTTTCCATATATTATCATATATTGGAAGGTCCGATTAAGATTTTGTAGATGCATGAAACATGTATGCAATTTTACTTTGGAAATTCTCTTCACATTATAGATGACGTTGAAATTACATAAAAATCTATATTCAATCTAATAGAAAAGCAAGGATAGCATGAATGAAAACATCTGGGAGCTCAATCCTAGCACTAACTTCCTCACACTAACCTCCTCACACAAACATATTGCATGAACGGTACGCATTATTTATGGTGGGTAATAATCTAAAACTAATGAAGCGCAACGCTCTTGAGGACTACAGTCTCCACTGTAAGACCGGGACCAAATCCAAACAGAACACCCAAATCCAATCCTTCTCCCGTGGTCGCACACCCCTTTTCTTTAGAGGACTTCCTCACCTCGTCCAATATGAAGAGCACGCAAGCGCTCGACATGTTACCGTACTCACTGAGGATTTGTCTGGTGGCCCTCATCTTCTTGGGCTCCAGCTGAAGCTTCGACTCCACCTGGTCCAGAATGGCCGGACCTCCGGGGTGGGCGATCCAGAACAGTTCATTCCAGTCGGAGATGTTGAACTGCTGGAAGGCCTCCACCAGAGCCTTTTCGATGTTCTTCGAGATCAGCCCAGGCACGTCTTTCAATAAATGGAATGTCAGCCCAACCTCTCTCAGATGACCATCAATGGCGCCCTCGCTGTCGGGGAGAATTGTCTGAGCAGTCCAGAGGAGCTCGAAACAGGGCTTCTCTATTTCAGGAATTGGATCCGCTCCCACGATGACCGCTGCTGCACCGTCACCAAAAAGAGCCTGCCCAACCAGACTGTCAAGGTGGGTGTCGGACGGGCCGCGGAAGGTCACAGCGGTGATTTCACTACAAACGACCAGAACTCGAGCTCCTCGGTTATTTTCAGCGAGGTCCTTGGCCACTCTGAGAACCGTACCTCCGGCAAAGCAGCCCTGTTGGTACATCATCACTCTCTTCACGCTGGGCCGCAGGCCCAGAAGCTTGGTGAGCTGATAGTCGGCGCCAGGCATGTCGACACCGCTGGTGGTACAGAAGAGCAGGTGGGTAATCTTAGATTTGGGCTGTCCCCATTCCTTGATGGCCTTAGCGGCCGCCTCTTTTCCCAGGCGTGGAACTTCGACCACCACCATGTCCTGCCGAGCGTCCAATGAGGGAGCCATGTAAGCGCACACATTGGGGTTCTCCTTCAAGATCTCCTCCGTGAGATACATGTACCTCTTCTTGATCATCGACTTCTCGCCTGCAACATAACATTACATACATACAGCCCATCTTAAGCATTAAAGCATTCATACAGATATATAATCAATGATGGTATAATTGCAAGTTGGTATCTTTCTTACACATGCGCTTGAATTTTTCCTTGAGCTCGACCTTGTGCTCGCTGTTGGTGATTCTGAAATAGTAGTCCGGGTACTCGCTCTGCTCGATGGCGTTGGGGGGAGTGGCCGTACCGATGGCGAGGACGGTGGCAGGGCCGTCGGCTCTCTGGGCCTTCCTGAATGCTTCGATATCCTCCATTTTCATCTTCCCTGCAGGCATGTTGGAATTAACGAAGGGATAGATGAATGATGAAGTTTTATGACCCGGGGAGAACGTCCGCTGTGGAGGTAAAGAGGTGTGGGCTTGTTATGATATAGAGAGACGAAAGTAGCAGATCTGAGGTAGATGGCACGCACGTTACCGGGTATTCAAACTTTGTCTAGGTCGCATTAGAACGTGGACAGGAAGGTGGCTGAACATTTGATTTGACTTAGTTGTGTTCTAGACACGATGTTATGTGTTAGAGCAGCGCATGTCTAGAGCGGACGTTCTGCCTGTATTTGGTTGGGAAGATGACTACGTCTCATATTATTAGTATATATTATTTTAAATGGATTTATTTTAAAGGTCTAACAAATGTGAATTATTTTATTTATTATATAATATATATGACATATAAATTTTACTTTTTAGTTAAGAGTCATTTTATTTTATATTATATCATTTATTTTGTTTTTATTTGTTCTTATTTTTGAAGAATTGTTTTGCTTGTCTACCTAAAATTTATTTTACTTTTGAAAGAGTTATCGTTCTTGTTGATATATATATATATATGAATTATTTTTGTTGGAAAAATAAAATATATATATGAATTGTTTTATTTATTATATACATATATTGATATATAAATTTGTGTTAAAGATCAAGAAATATGAATTATTTTATTTATTATATAATATATTCATATATAAATTTTAATTTTTAGTTAAATTTTTTTTTTGTTACTAGAGGGGTGTCTCATGATCTAGACCAGCGGTCCAGCAACCCATACCTTGGGTACTAGAGGTGAGCTAGGGTGAGACTAGTCCCCTACGGGTGAGATCCCCTGCCCGCAAGAAGTCCCACCTCTTAAACCCCAAAGTGGACTTGAACCTGAGACCAATGGGGAGCAAACCCATTGCCCAAGCCACTAAGAGTTATTTTATATTATTCACTTTGTTTCTATTTATTTTATTTAAAGAGTTGTTTTACTTGTAACATTTACTTTTACTTTTGAAAGAGTTATCTTTCATTACTTATAATTCTAAGTATTATTATATATTTTAAAATTTTGATGTCATTATATTTACAAATAAATATTTTTCTATTAAATTAAACTAATTTAGTTTACTATTTGTATATTCTTGTTGAAAAATAATATATATATATGAATTATTCTTGTTGAAAAAGTAAAATACATATATGAATTGTTTTATTTTTATTTTTTGCTCGATAATAGTGCTAATTTTATTATTAATAATAAAAGATTACATAGCTATTTTCATTACAGCTTCATTTTAAAAAACCCTTTTCCAACACCGTTAAGCTCCTCTACAAGAACTCTTAGCTCTGCCATCTATCCACTCTACAATCAACTCCATGGGTTACAAACAATAAATCACTACATCAAACAAAGAAGCTCCACAGGAAACCCTCAAAAACAAGCCTAAAACCATCAATCCCTAAAAAGAAACCTATTAACAAGTCATAAGTTTGGATCACTATTTGGTCCTCCCTTAGTCTGAGACCAAAGGACTATAGCAAAAGTTTCCTTCTTTACTTTCTTTGCTTTCTTCCCCTTAACAATTTGCCAACCATCCTCCACCCTTGCAACCTCCTTCTGCCATTCCAATGGTTTGTCATGGGGACTCTTCAAAACTCCATTCAAACTGCTAGTTGCTTGTTGCCTCTATCCATCAGCTTTTCGTTTGCTAGCTTCTTTCTCTTGTGACCTCATCACACCTTTTTTCTCCCGAGACTCCAGTGTTGCTGCCCAATTTTTGAAATTTAACTCCTTTTCACATTCATTGAAGACAACATTATCACTATTCACAACCGGACTCCCTTCCTATGTCTGGACATCACTAGTCTATTGTTGATCCTCCCTTCTAACATCATTCACCAACGCCTTCCCTTCCTGACCCAAAACCCTAGGAACTTGACCCTCCTCTTCCCTGCCTTTCAATTGAGAGCTCACTTCTCCTCCTTTTTCTCCACTATTAGTGTTGGGGAGCAACTTTTTTCCTACTAAGAAGCAGATTTATTTGTTCTGTGTTTGGCACATTGAGCAGCCAAGTGCCTAGTTTGAAAATAAATTATGCACCTAAAGGGTACCCCTTCATAATCTAGGGGTTGCGCCCAACAACCTTTCGAAGTTTTTATCCAGATCTCTTCTAGAAGCTCCTTAGACACGTCCATTTCCACCAAAATCTGAGCAAAATTCGAATGCAGAAGATTTGAGGATCCTTCATCCACCATTAAAAAGCTTCATAAAGAATTCCCTACTGCCTCCAAGCAGGAATCAAACCAAAATTGTAAGGGAAGGTTAGGAAGTCTCACCCAGAGAGGAACCCTCTCAAACACTTTAGTGGCTAGGTTAAAAGCTGGGTGCCATGGCTTTAACATCAGTGTATACTTTTCTTCCCAATTTCAGTGATAGTCACAAAGGATCTTATTTCTATCCTGCTCCTTTTTAAAAACAACAATGAAAAAACCTTTAGCCATAGGATAGATTTGAACATACCCTTCCAAAACATGCTTCCAATGGTTAGAAATCCACTAGTATTCAAGCTTGGCCAAAATCCCTTGAATCTCCCAATCAGGCCTAACCCAGAAAAAACATTTTCATTAAAAGTCATCTCTTGATCAAGCTCGCCATCTAGTTCCACTATGATTGTTCTAGCTGGAGGAGGTAAAACAAAATCCCCTCCTCCCCTTCCTATCAAAGTTTTGGTTGAGTGCTTTAATGGCTGAGAGGGTCCAGTTTGGTTCCTCCCACTCTCAAACACCTTGGGCCCCTTAACAAATCCATCTCCCCCTGTGATGAAAGCACTAGGTTGCTCACTCTTTTGGCCTCACTATGCAAATGGGTCGCCACCGTCCAAATCAAAACCATCACTACTATTGCATGTTTTCTTCACAATGTTCTTGGTTTTGGTGTCCCAACTAGCCTTCTCCCTGCTGCAAATTCCGTTGCATCGAAAGCCACATATCATTCCCTGAGAAGCCTTTCCAAAAGAGCCCGATTTAGGAAAAACCCTAGTCACCGCAGGAGAAAGTAGTCGACCGTTAGCGTCCATTCAACTCTCTTATATCATTGAAGAATTTTTAAATTGTTTTATTTAGTATATACATATATTGATATATAAATTTATTTTAAAGATCAAGAAATATGAATTATTTTATTTATTATATAATATATTGACATATAAATTTTATTTTTTTAGTTAAGAGTTATTTTATATTATTCACTTTGTTTCTATTTATTTTATTTGAAGATTTGTTTTACTTGTATAAGTAGCATTTACTTTTACTTTTGAAAGTGTTATCATTCATTCTTATAATTTGAAGTATTATTACATATTTTAAAATTTTGATGTCATTATATTTACAAATAAATAATATTTTTTATTAAATAAAACTAAATTAGTTTACTATTTGTATATTCTTGTTAAAAATATGTATGTATGCATGTATGTATGTATGTATATGTGTGTATGTATTTGCATATGTGTGTTTATATGAATTATTCTTGTTGAAAAAGTAATTTAATATATATATGAATTATTTTATTTATTATATACATATGTTGATATATAAATTTATTTTAAAGATCCAGAATTGTGAATTATTTTATTTATTATATAATATTGACATAGAAAATTTTTAAATTTTAGTTAAGAGCTAGTTTATATTATTCACTTTGTTTTATTTATTTTGAAGAGTTTTATTACTTGTGTAGGTAACATTTACTTTTACTTTTGAAAGAGCTATCATTCATTTTTAATTTTAAGTATTATTATATATTTTAAAAATTTTAAGTCTTTATATTTAAAAATAAATAATATTTTTCCTATTAAATAAAATTTAATTTACTATATACTATATTTTTGTGGAAAAAATAAAATAATATATATATATGAATTTTTTTATTTATTAATGCATTCATTGATATATAAATTATAATTTTTAATTATTTTTCTAAATTTTCACTTTATTTTTGTTTAACTTTAATTTGAATAGTTATTTTACTTGTGTGCATAATGTTTACTTTTACTTTTGAAAATTCATCATTCATTATTTTGTAATTTTAAGTATTATTATATATTTTAAAAATTTGATGTCTTTATATTTAAAATAAATAAATAAATTTATTAAATAACTTAGCTAGTTTACTAAATATATATTTATATGTTTATTGTTATATTTGACTATGTTGGTTATATTTTAATTGTATAATTTTTATTTTTTAAATATATGTAAGTTTATTTATGTGTGCAATCATGGCATGAGACTTTATTCTCACTATCATTATCTAGAATGCCTCTCAAAAGAATAAAAATAAAAATTATATAGTATATTTTTCTTATTATTTTGGATCTATTTGAATTAGATTATTTTTATGTAATGACTAGTGTACAATAGTACATTAGCATAAAAGATAATAAATAATACACTATTTATTTTATTTTATCTACGTGAATAAAATTATAAACCTATGTCACACTTTTATAAAGAAAGCGGCCAACACAAATATAATTTTTTTAATTTTCAACCTAAAATTGGCACATCCACTAACAACTTCCACAATTAATTGAATATAACCTTTATTATTCAATTAATTATCTCATTCTCATCTCTTTATTAATTAAATAATATTTTATTATTTAATTAACAAATTCAATATTCATTACTATTCAGTTGCACCCATTTTCTAGCCTAAATCATTTAATCATACCTCTTCTATAGTCCAAATTAGGTAAATAAATCCAATTACTTATTTATCTAAATACCCCATCCTTTTCCCAATTTATTTTCATTCACTTTTCATTAAGTGGGCTAATCCAATTAACTCATCAATCCCCCACTTGCACTTGCATGGTCTTATGTACATGTGATGGCCTTGGTACCATGTCACATGGACCAAAAGACTTAGCCATCCCTCAAGGGTACTCCTAAGTACCCTTTCCATCTTGTCAATCCAATCTTCCCAAGGAGAATCTTCACCCTTGATTCTCTCCTTATCCCTCTCCCTCCATCTCCTCCAACTACATGAGGACACTTCCCATCCTCTCATCTCCCTATGGATATCAACTAATATGATTCATTTATCTATTCTTTTGATCTTATCCATCCATTAATTCCTCTCAATTATATAAATTGGTCTCAATCCAATCCATAATGATAATAATCACTTGAATGCAATGATATGATGTCAATTTGTGAGCCCACATATAATTATCATTGTAGAAAACCACTTGGAGTGCAATAGGAGGTCTTAACAGATTATTTTTAGGGATTTTTCTAGTGGTGAATCTTCTCCAATTGATGTATAGTTCATATGTCCCAATTTCAAATTAGTGAATAAATTACAACTAGTGGGGTGACCAAATCGCCTGAATTTTATGAATTATTAGTTCAATACATTTCAATTCACCATCAATTTTTTTCATGAGGCATATGTAATTAATAATTTCACCATAACAAACTACATGTTTCCAATTTTCTAATTAATATTTTCTTTGAAATCTTAGAAGCATGTATTCATTCACCCACATATTCGCCGATACCATTAAAACTACAAATTGTGTATGAGGACAATTTTTTTCAACAACATTAAATTTTCACTATGTGTGAGGACCCATTTCGCTAATAACATTAAAAACAATTATGTATGAGGACCCATTTCACTAATAATGTGATAACTCCATGTTAATCTTAGGTCCATAATTTTATCTAAAATTATAATGTATGTGTTTTATCGAGGTTTGACTCACCCAACATTTACATGTATCATTTTATAATCATATATGATTCGCTAAAATTTTACTATACCATTTAAAAATCTCATGAAATTCACCAAATATGGATTGATATAAATACAATTGAGACTCTGATTTATTTTTACACATAATTTTGTTCAATTCTAAACTTGTGAGCTCTTGACTCGGATCATAGGAAAGTTAAAACTATAGGAATTTTTTCATTAGAGAATAGTGAGTCATTAAAAACCTAAAGGTAAGTGGGTAAAAGTACAAATCTATGTCACACTTTATAAAGGAATTGGCGGACACAAACAAAAATTCTTAATCAACTGCATGAAAGTGTTATTTATGTTTTAAATTTTAAAATGATGTAAACTAATGAAATGTGGAACTCTTCATTAAATTTATTCTTGTAACTTTTCAAATTTTTTAAAAAAATGTTTTCCTTTTTTTATATAAATTTAAAATAAAATTTTGAATTGCTAAAAATTTTAGGAAAAAGTGACGTTGAGTTGACCTCAAGAAACAAATAGAAAATAATTATATTTAGCCTTGAATTTTTTTCCCAAATAGATGACTTCAATATCTAGTGCATGGAAAAAAATTGATAGATATTTTCCTCGTAATAACATTTAAAAGTCAAACATACTAGAATTTGATAGTTTTCATTTTACGTCAACTATTGTCTAATTTTTTATAATTTTTAAAAAACAACTTATACCCTTTTGAAGAGGATTCTCTCCTTTAGTGCAACATATATTTTTTAATTTTTTAATATGTTTTAGTATTTTTTAAATTTTTAGTCAACCTCATTTTTTATTTTAACAACCTAATTTCATTATTTAAAATAAAAAATATTAAAACTAATAAAAATATCAATAAAACTATATATTTGGATTCTTGACTTTGAGTTCTACAAAAGGGTATTTTACTATTTTGAAAAAAACCACTCTAACTAAAAAAATATCATGTTCAATTGAAAATTTTCAAAATTTTCTAGAAAAGATGAGGTGGCTACCAATAAGGATGCCACATAGATAGTTTCAAAGCCTTGGTAGTAGAATAAATCTTCAGCTATGTATTTTGTTTGGGTGAGTTTGGCATCCTGTCAACTTATGCCAAAAAAATTGGCACCATCTGTGAAGACTATCAAAGATAAAAGAATATCTTTAAGAGATTTGGTGACAAGCCAGGAAGGTGTTGGGTTTTGGTTTGAAATCTAAAGCCTGTTAGTTTTAAATATTTTCTCCTCTAGGGAGTGGTGACTCTGTTAAGAAATATCCAAAAGCTTATGATGGAAGATAAAGAATGAATAAAGATCAACATTCTAGAGGTCAATAGATTCCTAAAGCTATCTTTATTGGTACAAGAAGGCAACAAGAACAAGTTGGAAAGCTAAAAATCCAAGTATGTCTCCTTTACATAGTTTAAGAAATAATGAAGAAGTAAGTACTTCAAGTAGAATAAATACTTCTAAATATTTTTATGAATACACATCAAATGATTCAGTTGATAATAGGGTTAGAACTACTAGAAAAAAAATTAGACATGAATATAATAGATATGGAAATGAAACAGACCCTAGAGCAAAAAATATAAATTGGGTATGCCTAAAGTCACGCTTTAAACAAACACTAAGCTTCAACCTCTAAGAAATCAGACGAAAGGTGGGAATGATACCCCTTAGTCAAATGAAAAAGATGTTGAAACCTAATTTCAAGATGGTGACCCAAAAATTTAATTAGAAATAGATCACAGAGAAAGGGAATTAGATTAACATATTGATCTTATTGATCATCTCAAAGAAAGGAAGCATGAAATAGAGGCAAAAATTGCACAAGTAGCCTAGTTAGCACAACAAACCATGTTAGTGAACCAATAGAAAAATATTGCTTAGCCTCAAAAAATGGAACTAGATGTTCCAATTCAACAAGTGCCTATTGTTTAGCCAAATTATCCTAATCCCCCATAAGAAAATATAATACAAAATGTTGGGATCAACCCTAGAAGGAAAGCTCAATGATTTGTTGTGGAGAGACCACCGTTGGGATTAGAAAGATATGTATAGTTGGATTTCTATGATATTTATAATTATCCAAATCCAATTCCTATTGATATTAGAGCTAAGGTACCAAAATTCCAGGGTAACAATGCTATCACTAGTGATGACCACTTAAGGCATTTGATAGATGTAACTAATGAATATGAGATTGAAGATGAGGATGTTGTGACGAAGCTTTTTGTGCAATCATTGGAGGAAAGTGAAAAAGAATGGTATACGAGTCTTCTAGACAATAGCATAGACTCACAGGATGAGTTTATGAGGGTTTCTTGATTGTAATATGGTGAAAGAGTGGATCCAAATTTTTCAATACATGAGCTAACCACCATAAAAAAATGAGTGAATGAACTCGTTGTTGATTTAAACAACATACTCAAATTATGACAATAAGGAAAGTACCTCCCAAGATAAGGCTTGAAACATAGAAATATAGGTGTCCCAAAATATGGAATGATGAGGGACTTATTTCTCACTATTTCATTAGGAAATGAGATCCCCACAAAGAATTGACTAACATCCCTTAGGTGAATCAAATCAATGTGAGAATCTTCAGTTTTCCTTATGCTTTGAGGATGAGGGTCAAGTTCAAAAAACACTTTTGGGAGAAAAAATAAAAATAGAAAATCAATCTAATTATGCCAACTCAAACTTGAAACAACAATATAAAACTCAATATTAGCAGAAATAGAAAACTGATTGCAAATTTGAGAAGGGCCGAATGGTGTTTAATAGTCACCAAAATTCACTTTCAGGAGGTTTTCTAGGACTCATTCGCTCATGGGAAAATGGGTATTTTGTCAGGATTTTTTAGCAACTTTCGGGAGCCTTTGATACTAATCTGTAGCTTCTAATTTTTCCAAGTTTTTGTGTCAAGAATTTGAAAATCAAATCTATATGTTAGATTCTGTGATTTGATAACAACTTTTACAACTTTTCCAATATTGCACTTCAAGAGGTCTTCGATTATTCTTCAATCTAAATCTTCGACACAAGAACAAGAGAGAAAAATTGTTTGTTTTTGGTAAATGGGGGTTTTCCTTGGTCAAACCCTGTTTTGGTAATCAAACCTCGAATTGAAATAAAGCATGAAAGAAGTAATGATGAATGAAAAAAGTTATGTTACCACTCAACAAACCCTTGGATAAGTCTTTGAAAGTAGATTTGCAGCTTACATGAAATGGATTCAATGGATGTGGATCTTGATGCTTGAGATAATGCTTTAAATTCTTGAACTTGATCTTGAAACCTACATCACAATGTTAGCTCCAAAAACATGTATTATGCAAGAAAAATTTTGCATTATGATTAGATCTTGAATGCTACAATAAATCTCTCATATATCTACTCTTGAATGCTCTTGATCATCAAATTTTCTCTTGTGAAATTTCTCTTCAAAGTGCTCTTGAAATATCTTGAAAATGCTCATAAAATTCTCTAGTTGAAACTTAGAAAATAACCTTGTCTTTATAGGTATGTATCCTTAATTTCCTGAAATTCAAATGTTACAAGCCAATATTGAAATATGGATTCAAGGATCTTAAAATATAGCCAAAAACATATTTTAAATTTAGGTTCAAAGGCCTAGGGAGGACCCATTCCACCCATGGGCGAATGGGTCCTAGGTCCCTATTCTTGGAACACACATTACTCAAGGTAAAGTGTTATGTGTTGGCATTAATTATTGTCGAGATTCCCCTTTGGAAAATGTAATTTATTAGGCTTATAGATGAATAATAGGGCTTATTAAGGCACAATTAAATCTATTTTAATTAAGAGGTCCCAAAAAAAGTGTGAAAATATAAAGGGATACATTTTTCAACACTAAATTAAGGCATAATTAAGTCCATTTTAAGTAGGAGAGCCCAAAAAAAGTGTGAAAATGTAAAGGGATACATTTTTCTACACTACATTTAGCCCCCACTTTAGTGAGATCATGACCTTGCGTCAAACTCACACTAAAGTAGACAATAAAGAGAGGTCTAATTATACAATTGTTGGAAGGATAAGATGACAAAGGTCAAAGAGGGTGATCAAGCCCTCAAGATCTAAGATCTCATGGAAAAACCAACAAAGGAACATGGAGACACATGCATATGTTAAACATATGTATGCAGCAATGACAAGATACTCAATCATACAATGTCAAAAGACTAAATGAAAAAGAAAGAAAAAGAAAAAAATAAAAGGGGTGGATCAAGCCTCAATTTTTTTTCCAACTTGATGCACGGATCAAGCCTTAGTTGTTTGTCCAAGAATGTTTACAAATGAAACATGCTATCCACTATACAAACAACAATGCACACTCTCACAAGCTACTAAAATCCGTTGTCCACTAGGTAAGCCCCCAAAAGTGGAAAATGAGAGAATCTTAAATTAGGCTCCCATAAACATACCAAAGTTATATCTCTTGATTTAACTCTGATAAGGCACCACACAATATGAACTTCAAGCTTCATAAGGCTTAGGAAGTTGCATTATGCTAAACACTTATGAAAAAACATGGATCCACTGGAAAGCAAGGTGTGTTATGCTTGGTGACCATGAAAAAGGTTGTAGTTCTTCAAGATTCACAAGATTAGCAAGCTATGGTATGTTAAACACTTAAGAAAAAAATGCAAATAGGATAAGACATGTTCAAAGGGGTTTTGCTTAGTTCATGTAAGGTCTATGATGGGTTCATTTATTAGCCTTTTTTTTTTGTTTTTATGCAATTCTTTCAGACATTATCAGATAATCCTTTAAGACAATATTCCTATGATGTGTTATCTTTCTATGCTTATTACACAACCTTGAACCTAAATTATAGTAATGGAAATATAGTTATGATATAGTAGCATTACATCATTTATGTGTGAGTATGTATGAAATGTGGTTGGAATTCTATGTTTAATCATGGTAGTTAGCTTTGTGTATGTGTTTTGTGGATTAACCTCTTGTAGACCAAGAATACAATGTAGCCCACAACAACTATAAGCTATAGCCCATAGTGAAAGGAGGACTTGGACAATGAAATAGGGGAAGTGTCAGATCAAGTTAAATGTAATAACTACTATGTGGAGGCACCTAGTGGAGTTATTCGTGCATCATTATGTTAGTTAATAATGTGTTGAGAAGAATAATTATTTTGTTGATAGGATTTTGAATAATTGATTATGTGTTCCACATACATAGATCTATTTTGTAGAGTTTCAATTCTATTAGAACTCTTGTTTCTTTTCAGTTGCAGTTTGAATAATTCAATCTTAATTGCATATTATGATATCTATGGAGTTCTAGTTAATGATTTTAGTTAGGAGTTGTGTTTATAATAAACTCCCTCATCTTTCTTACAAATTTTTCACCTACAGCTCAAATTGGCAAAGCTAAAACAACTTATGTTCATTTTAAGGTGAAAAGATTTCAATTCATTTTTGCTTTGCTTAAACCATTACATATATTGGAGTTTAAAAAGAAAATTTTGGCTTCATTTTGTAGTGTGTTTTCAAATAAAAGAGATCATTTAGCTTTCCATTCATTGTTTAATAGCATAAAGGAGAATACATGAGATATAATATATTGCTTTCATTCATCTTGCAATGATTCATATATTTTACAATGTTTCATTTATTTTGCAATAGATATATATACAGAATTGCACAAGATGGAAAAATATTATTTTCACATTCATTGGAAAGAAAAGAGAGATCAAGTGTCCCACACAAGCCATGGGAGTAGCTGAACCAATTCATTATAAGTAATGAACTATACAATTGAAGATTAAGAAAAGAAAAGAAGCATATAATGAAAAACATATCATCATTGCCTGGTTTGGGCCTTCAATTGGTCTTCATTGTTGTTGCTCCTGCTTGCTCCCGATCTTGAATGAACCTACATCATGTTGAAAAAGGCTATTAGAGCTATAGATATGAATATCACTATGTGCTCTATCAACATAAATATAATGCATTGCTTATAATGTATTGAATCAGTTGAATAAACATCAGAAGTATGCAAGAGAACCTGAAAAATGAAACATCATAGGAGCATTCAGCTTCACTATTTTTTTATCTAACATGTTTTTTCACTGTGCAGGTATAGGAGAAATCATGTTGTTGATCTATTTCTGAAGACACTATAGCATGTGGTGCAAAAATGGTCTCCCACAAGGGTTGACCCCAACATGTTGCCCCTTAACTTCAAGAGGGGTTTGAGAAAGGAAATAAATTCTTAATTGCTCAAAAGGAAACATTCAACTAAAGGGGAAGTTCACAAGGAAAATACAAAAGAAGTTGATTCATTTCCCATTCATGAAAATCAGATTCAAAAGTGCAAAAGAAAATGAAAATCAAAGATGAGCAAGGAATCCTCTTGAATGCTCAAAATATGTAGAACAAAAATTAATTAAACCATCTTTCATTAGAAATTTCTATTTGCATACAATATGTCATGCACAAGTCCTATTACAACATCATATTGCTGCCATGTTTCATATATATATGTTGTTCACTTTGATAGGGAAGCAAAGTAGGTATTGTTCTTTATGTTGTTTATAGTTTTTCATATCCCACAAAAGGTGTCATCATAAACATAATATTACAAGTAGTGCACATGTAAGTGGAATACAAAAGGAATACATAGTTCACAAGAGTGCTAGAGTGAAATGGTGGACAAAATGCATTCATTACACAACCATAATGATGCAGTAGCAAGTAGTACATTGTCATAGATTGTGATAGTGAACAGTCATACATAATTCAATTCCACAATTAAAACAACAACTAAAGCAGTTGGAGAAGCATCAAGACTTCATCACAAAGGTGTCGCATATTTCAAAATCTTCTATGAGTGTGCAAGTTTGGATAAGAAATGACATTTTGCATATGGAACAACATCATTAAAGCAAAATAGAACACATAATTCAAGTCTTTTTTTTAGCATTAAGACATCACATTAATGGAAGAAAGCTTCATTACAATTGTTTATGCTCCTTAAATGATGAGGCAATGGTAAGGAGTGTAGGTGTGAGCATATTTTCATAATGCAAAAAGATGCACAAACAGTGATAAAGCCCATATGGTACTTCTAGGAGCATTTTTCTTTGCCAAAAGCCAAACATACTAAAATAGAATTGCATGTAACAAATGGAAGAGGTAAATAATAAATGTAGTATTTGGAAGTGAAGAAAAGAGCTTAACTTATCTCTTCATAGAATGGAGCAACTAGAACACACTCAAGAATGAGTAAAAAACTTTCTATTTGTGTTAAAGAGTGAATTTTCTCCATAAAAGGTGCTTTGAAGAATGGTGATCTGAATTTCCAAAACATACAAGTTTCAAAAGAGGAGTGCACACAGTGAGTAAAAGAATGGTGTTGCATTAACTAACTATTTCCAAACTATGCTTGTGAGGCTGTGAAGGAGAACTGAAAATGAAAGTACCTAGTATGTGCTTTAATGCGAAAATTCATAATATAACAAGACTGCATTTCTGAGAATGAATAGAATGGAGCTACAGTTGCATACATCAAAGGAAAATGGAGCCATGATTGAGATCCATATCATCTCCATTCTTGTCTTGTTAAGAGAAAAATTAACATATAGAAAAATAGTGCAAATGTCTTGTGAAGTGGGTTTTTGAAAATGAAAATGTAAAATGCTTGCAAGAAAAGAAAATGGCTTTTTATCTATGGAAAAATACAAGTGCAATGGTTGAATCATGAATTTTATGTTTGAACAAGAGCTGCATAGAGAATATTGCTTATATACAGAGGAAAATAATGAAACCCCAAGCTCACAAAAGAAAAATGAAATACCAAAATGGTAAAGAAGATTTAATTTCTTTTATCTCCTTCAGAAAAAGTGGAAAATAGTTGTCTCTCTTATTGCATTTTCAGAAAGGGAGAAACCATAAGTTACATCGAGCAAATGGAAAAACCCAGTTTTGTGCTCTCATGGTTGTGGCCTAAGAGAAGTGTTTTCTTCACAAGTATCAAAACCCACTTGGGGTTTACCTTAAAAATCAAAATATAGAGGAAAATAAAAGGTTTTGAGCCCATGCAAGCAAGGAGAGCCTTCAGAAAATAAAGGGAATGTAGTGAATGGCCACAGCCATGAAGTGCTTGGAAACCCAGAAAATAGTGAATAAAAATGCATGAAGATCTTCCTCTCATAAGTCTTAATGTTATTCTACTAGGGGTCGAGCTTAAATCGAGCTATTTTTACACAAAGAATGAGAGATGTAAGGTAAGGCCACGACCTATAATGAAGAGGATATTCAAGAATTTTCATAGCGTTCTCACAAGAATGATGCATTTATTATCATACTCAACTTGAGTTTCATCAAAAAGAAAATGAAGAAAATATAGAGATTCGAATGGTAGAGTTTACCTTCATTTGAGCCGTGAGAAGATATCGGTAGAGCCATGGGATTTTGATTGTTTTTCCGCAAAATTTTCAACCAAATACTCTCCAATGTCGGTCAAAGAGATGGAGTCAATAGAAAAATGAAGCAAGACAAGATGTGTCAGAAAGCTAGTCAAGGCCGTGACCGTGAAAGTCAAACACCTTGGAAAAATGAAAGTCGACACCCAAAATGGTGGAAAAATAGCTTACCCTCTGTAATTTTCCTTGTGAAATGCTTCAAGAAATTCCTCCAAGCAGTAAGAATGATGAAGACAAGTTCAAAACCCTAGTCTCCATGGCGGCTCGAGCAAAACTCTATTTTTCCAAAGGTGCCAAAGTGAAAATGATGAGAAGAATTAGGGATTGGGGCTCAATTTTGTGTTAGGGTTTTCCTTATGCCCTAAATTTGAATAGCATTTTTATCACAATGTTTTAAAAAAATCAAATGCTAGACTAATACCTTGGTGCCTTGTGTTTTCATTTTGCATATTGACCGAACTTAGGTTCTTTGACTTTGATTTTTCATGACCTTGTCAAAAATCAAGTCGATGCCCTTGAGTTTCATGATTTTTCCTAAGTTTTGATGTCCTAGATTTCCCCTTGAACCTTTGAGTGGGCATAATGTAATAGGTGCCTATATTTTTTTTATGATTTTTTATAGAAAAATCAAATATATTAAGAGCCTTAGCATATTGTTTTGATTTTTGCAAAGTATCAAAATTTTATCTTTATTTCAAAATCAAGATAATTGGAGTCAAGTTGTATCAAATCGAATGTAATAGGAGCTTTCTATATTGTAATTTTGAAACTACAAATGATGCAAAACATCATTAAGGTAATATTTCTATAAATTACCTTAATGTTTGTTATTGTTTTAAAATGCAGTTAGTGCACTTGAGTTCTCATTGAAACTTTATTTTCTGAGTTTGAGTGCTTGGGAGAAATTGGAAAAAGATGAACAAAATGAACCTTATATTTTTAGTTTTGAGTCAATTTGGGCCTAATTTTGTGACTCAGTTGGATCAACTTATTGGAGATAGAAAGTTTTATCTTTCTCATCTAGTTTGGAGTAGTTTTGGACATTGTTTTTCAATATTTTCTCAGATCAAATTATTGTTTCTTACTCTCCTACTCATTTTAGAGAGTCTTGTAAACACTTCTTGTACTCAGATTTTGAGTTTGATGCTCCTTCAGTTTTAATAAAAACAACAGAGCTTTCCTTCTCATTTCTTGTCTTAGATTTGTAGTATCAATTGTGATTCAAAACACATAATCCTTTTTTATGTCTTGTTATTGTGAACTTATGTACAAGAGTCTCATATAGTTTAGGTTATGTTTTGTGCTCAATTTTGTGAGCCTTCATACAAATCACTATTGGATTGTATGTTTTATGGTGAGATTGTGAGAGTTGAAGTTTTTGAGAGATTGTTTAGGGGTATGTGCAGGATCATCATGGAAAAAATAGGCCCTTAAGTGGCAAAAAAATCAGAAAAATTAGAGTTAGACAACTTGACGAATTTTTTTGAATAAGTTATCTATATTATTTCAAAAATATGTAAGAATAGAATCTATAGAAAATTGAATGTAATTTCTAAACTACTAGGTTTGTTTTAAAAAAAAATCTACTTGGTGAAAATTTGAAATTTCAATGCAGAGTACTTAAATTTCAAGGAAAAATAAGAAGTAGGTGTCTATTTGACCACCCTAACTACAATAAAATGATAATATTTTTATAAGATTTTAAATATAGGTAGAGGACTCATGTCCCGATGTGATGCATATTTTTTGTAATTTTTTCCAAGTAAATAATTAATTATGAATTTTTATTACAACTTTTAAAAATATAAAAAACCCATATGTCTGACCACCTTAACTTGGTCAAAACTTCATGAGATTAAATTTTTCTTTTTTTAATCCTATAGTATGTGAAGCATAGAATGTGACGCATGTTTTGGATTCAAAAAATGTGATATCATTTGAAAGCTATAGATGGTTTTCAATCAGCCTATCAATCAGGACTTTAGTTGTAATTTGAATAGAAAATGAATAATAATTACTTATTAAATTCAAAGTAAAGCATAATTTCTATTGGTGGAAAGTTGGGAATGTCCTTTAAAAACCCTTTTTGTTTCATCAATTTTGGGTAAAAAAAAAGTCATCAGCCACATACCCATCATATTGCCACTTTTTGGCCCATCATGATCCTGCACATACCCTTAGAGTTAAAGTTATCAAAATCCTTTAAAATTTCTAGTGAATCATCTTTAGGTTTTAGGATTTTATTTTCAGTTTTCCTCCTAACCCTTTCTTGATAAAGACTTTTAGATTAGGTGATTTTCTAGGGGAACCATCCCACTCTGGAGATTCACTCTCATTATAGATTGCCCACAATCTAAGAGTGTTTCCATGTTTCAATAGGATAGTTAAGTCCAACTTGGCTAAGGGTGTAATCCTGATTGAAAATAGTTTTTGGCATTCACAGTGGGACACTAAAACTTGTTTTTGGAGTTTGATTTTTAAATTGTAAGTTGTTGTTTGGTATATGCAACAGTATTTTCTAGCCTTTGGAGGTTTTAAAATATACTTGGCGACTCTATTTTTTGGTTTTATTTGCAGATCTTGTGCAAATAGCTTATGAGAAGAGTAAAAATCAGATCGAGTCCTACTTCATTTGAGTATTTGTAATTATCTCCACCAAGAAGGAGGGGTAGGACAGCAAGAAGGATTTTGGACTTAAAAAGGAGGTCAAAATCTACACCTCCAAATCTTAGTCTTGTAATTTCAGTGCAGAAAAATCAAGTTCTTGTAGCACAAGCACTGCCAATGGCAAGGCAGTTTGTATTTGCACCATTTAATGGGGCAACCCATTGTTGTTGGCTTGACATGATGATATTCTTGTTGTAGCACTCAAAGGTTTTCCATATTACACCAGAGAGGATCAAACCACTCCCGTTGAGCATATTCAAGATGTAGCAACCTTATGCTCAGTTCACAATGTCACTGAAGAAAATGTTGCATTAAGGCTTTTAGCTACATCATTGAAAGGAAAAGCCTTACAATGGTTTAGAGGCCTTCAAGTTAATTCTATTGCAATGTGGGATCAACTTGGTGATGGTTTACACTAATAATTTGTAGATAAATCAGATCATCTATCTTTGTTGGAGCAATTGAGCACAATCAAGAGAGCTCCTCACAAGTACATGGCAGATTTCAACTATCGGTTCTAAAGGACTCAAGATAGAATTCCCTTGACGATCAAGCCTTTGCTAGATCATGCATTCCTTTTCTATCTTAAGGCTCTTAATAGTGATATTTCAGTAATGATTCAATCTATGGGTGGGTTTGCGCTTCCCAATGCTTTTGACATTACTATTAGAGCAGAAAACTACCTTATACAAGCTAGGAAAATAGCTCCAAGGCCTCCTATGCCCATTTTTCTTGAAGTACAACCATCTATTCCCATGCCTTTACCACCTTTATCTATTATCCCACCAATTCTAGCAATAGGATACCAGGCTGCAGCCCAAGAGAATGTTATTCCAGACCTAACTAAAGAGATTCAAGAACTAAAGGGTATGCTACAATCTTTCAGCAAGAATGTTAGCAATGAATTTTTTAACCTTAAGAAGCAAGTTGGCCAACAACATAGGCCTTATGAAACCTCATATCAAAAAAACCTACCAAATAGGCCACCTTTCCAAACTGATTTCCAAGGCCAAAGGAGAAATTTTAATGCTAAGCCTTTTCAGCCTTATAACCATAACACTGCTAGTTCTTCAAAAGAACTTGTACCGCAAAATAACATGGCGCAAGAATGTGACTGGTGCTATCCATGCAACCAACCCCATAATCAAGTTGCATGCATGAATGGAATGAGGAACCAGGCTCTTCTAGTGCAAAACAACTATGCTGGTTGGGAAAGTGTGCCAAATGAGAATGTGGAACAACAAAGTAATTATGAGGTTGCCTTAATGAATTGGAAAGGCATTGAATTCTATGGAGTGAATCACTTTCAAGGAAAATAAGATTCACTTATTTCAGCAAATACTAGAGCAAAAAAGAGAGTTGTTGATTTGGGGTAGCAAGTTGCAAATGTTCAACAACAAGCTACTAAGGATAAGATTCATGTTGTTTCACCTCAAGATGTCCCCACAACACAACCAAAAGTGAAAATTCTATAAAGAGGACAAAGTGTGACTGAAAAGGAGCAACCTAAATAACAATCATAACCTTTGCAAAGGCATAATGATGTTGTTGTTACTAAAGGACAACAAAAGGTGAGCCCTGATTCTTTTAATATTGTGACCACCTTAAGAAAGCTATAGTTAGTATTTTTTTTATGGATTCTTTACACATTCTAGGTCAAAAGAATTTACTGCAAGATGCTTTAACTAAACTTTCAGTTTTTGATGTTGCTAACCTAGAGAAGAATAAGGTTGTGCTTGCAAACAGCCTAGAAATTAAGAGTGGGAAACAAACTCAAGAGGTAAAGCCTCCTCCATTCTATTTGAGCCTAATTATTGGGGATGAACTTGTTCATAACTACATGATAAATTATGGTGCAAGTATTTCAGTCATGCCCAAGAGTCTAGCTGATAAGTTAGGACTAGCCTATGAGCCCCTTTCAAAAGGAGTAGTGCAGTTAGATGGTTCTATTGTTCAAACAGTTGGGATTATTAAAAAAATTCCTCTTACTTTGCATGCATGTCTCAATTTTGCAATTTCTCAAGATGTTCATGTTATTGATTTACCACCTCATTTTGCTATATGCCTTTCAAGGGACTTTACTGCCAAGCTGGGTGTGTTTTTGTCATTCGATTGGTCTCATCTATTTTTTAGGACAAGGTATGGCACCAAGGTAACCATAAAATCTAAACCTTTAGCCAAGGATCATGTTGAGCCATATGTCCCTAGCCCTATAAATTCCAACTTTTACGTCACTCATGGGCTAGAGGATCAATCAGTGACTCTAAACCCCAACACACCTACCGAAAATGTGAATCTAGATGAGTGGGCAGCTGAGAATCATGACCTTGACCCTTTCAAGCACACTGATGAGGTAGGGTTAGGCATATATATGATTCATGAACCTGATGCAGTAATTTTGAATCTAGTCGAGGACCAAGATCAACCTGAATAGTAAGAAAACCATCTTTGGAAGTTGTATTTTGATGGTTCATGGTGTAGAATGGGGGTTGGTGGAGGAGCTATGTTGGTTTCACCCGATGGAGACAATTACTATTCAGCTTTGATGTTTTCTTTTAGTTGTACAAAAAATATAGTTGAATATGAAGCATTGATCCATGGCCTAGAATGGGTGCAAAAAAGAGGTATTAATTGCTTGCAAGTTTATGGTGATTCTAAACTACTTGTGAATTAAGTTAGGAACTTGAATGCTATAAAAAATGATGTGCTCAAGAAATATAAGCATCAAGTGTGGGACTTAATAGAGGATTTTGATGCTTTTTATCTACTTTCTATCCCTAGAATTCAAAATAAGCATGCATATAAGCTTGTTGCCTTAGGAGCTCAATTTGACATTCTGAATGACATACAGAATGTAGAGGCACAACAATATGTAAACACTGTTGTTAGACCATCTGTGCCTGATAATAAAATGAGTTGGAAATTTTTTGATAGTGATGAGTAGATTGTGAGTTTCTTGATTGTAGAAGATGAATTTGTAGCTGAAAACCAACAAAAGTGGCAACATCAGTATGATAACTAGATTATACAGCTGAAATCAAATAAGCCACCTAAGGGATTGGTGACATTAGAATCAGTTTTCAACTTCGATGACCAAGTAAGAAAGGAAAAATGTGGCATGACTGTCAAGCAAGAACATTATGAAGCCATTGAAATATTCAAGGGTAAGCTTCTCAAGTTCCGCAAGGTATGTACAAAAGAAGAGCAACAGACTTTCATTCTGTTATGTCAAGAATTTAGTGAATTTTTTGTCTGGGAATACAAAGATTTAAGGGGTTTTGATCCTGAGTTAGCTCAACATACAATCGAGCTAGAACCTGATGCAAAACCTATTAGGCAAAAATAAAGGCCTATTGCTTGAACATCTAATGAAGGCTGAGTTGAATAAGTTGATTGAAAGCAATATAATTTTCCCTATTAAGCATACTTCTTGGGTCTCTAACTTAGTTCTAGTTAGAAAGAAAAATGGGGAAATTAGACTCTATGTTGACTTTCGGGATTTGAATAAGGCCTCCCTTAAGGATCACTATCCACTCCCTTCAATGGAGCAAATTCATGCAAGTAGTTTCTGCTTCTGATAGTTTTTCTTTGTTGGATGGATACTCAGGTTACAATTAGATTTTGGTGAAGGAGGAGGATCAATATAAGACTATGTTTACCACCAAGTGAGGTACCATGGCTTACAGAAAGATTCCCTTCATTTTTTCCAATGTAGGGGCCACATTTCAGAGGGAAATGGACATGGCCTTTCATGGCCTCATGAATAAAATTGTTCTTGTTTATTTAGATGATATCATAGTTTTTTCAAAATATGTTAATGGACATTTTGAACATTTGAGGTAGATTTTTCAAAGATGTAGAGAATTCAGAGTTTCTCTCAATCCAAAGAAGTGCACATTTTGTGTCCATGAAGGTAAGCTCCTTGAACACATTGTCTCAAAACATGGTATTTCTATTGATCTGGGAAGAGTTTTAGCTATTCTTGAGTTACCATTACCAACACATAAGAAAGGTTTACAAAGTTTTCTTGGCAGAATTAACTTTGTGAGAAGATTTATACCCAATATTACAAAATTATTGTAGCATCTCATAGCTATGCTAAAAAGTAATACATCTTTTAGTTGGACCAAGGAGGGTAAGAGAAGCTTTGAGAAAATGAAAAAGCCCCTTGCAGCTTCCCCAACCCTCATTAATCCTAACTATGATAGGAATTTCACCTTATATGTTTTTGGAGGAGTTGACACTATTTCTATAATGTTGTGCTAGCAGAATGATGAAGGCTTGGAGCATCGCGTGGCCTTTTTTAGCCAAGTATTACATGATTATGAGGTAAAGTACTCTTTTGTTGAGAAGCATGTGTTTGTTGTTGTTAGGAGCCTTAAAAAGCTCAAGAACATGCTATCTAATAATAGAATTCAATTGCTCGTTGCACATCCAACTGTTAAAGATTTCTTACTTAATAAGGATATGAATGACAAAAGGGCTAGTTGGATAACTAAAGTAATGGAATTTGATGTTGATATTAAGGATACTAAGCTTGTTAGTGGAAAGGGTTTGTGTGAGCAGCTTGTAGAAAATGAAAAAAATAGCTTGGAAGAGGATGAAAGTGTTGAAATAGTATTCACCAATGAAGAACAAGTTGTTGGTTAAGCTCCTATCACAAGTTGGGTGTAGCAAATGGTTCATTATTTGCAGACTGGTGAATTCCCTTAAGGCTTAGATAGGGAAAAGAGAAGGTATTATAGATTACAAGATATTCCCTATGCTGACATTAATGGTGTTTTATATAGGAGGGATTTTTATGGTGTGTTGCTAAGATGTATTGAGCCTGATCAGATATATAAGCTACTAGAAGAATTCCATAGCGGGCCTTCAAGAGGCCATTTTGTAGCAAGAACAATAGCCCTGAAAATTATGAGGGTTGGTTTCTATTATCCAGATATATTTAAAGATGCATTTGCTTAGGTAAGAAGAAGTGAAAAGTGTGCATTTTTTGCAGGGAATCAAAAACTTGCATCTTTGCCTCTACACCCCATCCAAGTAGAACAACCTTTTGCTAAGTGGGGTCTTGATTTTATTGGTCCTATTAACCCGCCTTCAAGTGTAGTCCACAAGTGGATTCTAACTACTACATACTATTTTACTAAGTGGACTGAGGTTGTTGCCTTGAAGGAAGAAAATGAAACCTCTATTCTAAATTTCTATCAAGACTTAGTGTCTAGATTTAGTACCCTAGACTCAATTATTTCTGACAATGCTTTAGCATTTATTGGTTTAAATATTTTTGATTGGTCTATGAAAAATAATATTTTTCTGAGCACTTCATCTAATTATTCCCCACAGGGTAATGGGCAAGCAGAGTCTACCAATAAAAATCTAATTAAGATCATTAAGAAGACTATTGAGGACAATTAGAGAACATGGAATGAAAAGCTAAAGTTAGCCCTATGGGATGATAGGATAACTCCCAAGAGAGCTATTGGTTTCTCTCCTTATGTTCTCACTTATGGTAAGGAGGCCAAGTTACCCATTTCTATTGAGTTAACCAACTTTGAATTTTATCAAAGAACTTGATTTGTTAAAGGAATATCCATTGGAAGTAAGGCTTGCACAACTGATGGAGATAGAAGAAACTAGAAAAGAGGCATTGAGAAAGCTTGAAATCCATCAAGCTCAGATGAAGAGTTCTTTTGACAAGAGAGCAAAGCTAAGAGATTTCATTGTTGGAGATTTAGTGTTCAAATGGGATGAAGACAAAAGAAAACCTAGAAAAATTCCAATTTTGATACAATTTGGGATGGGCCATATGTGATAATAGAGTGCAAAGAATGCAACTCTTTTCAGCTTTCCAAGTTAAGTGGAGAGGTGTTGCCTATCCCAGTTAATAGGATCCACCTCATGCATTGCCTTTGAAGGTAGGTTCTACTTCTGTACTATATTAGAGTAGTTTTGCTGCTAATAAGTGCTTGAAGCACATTTCATTTCAGTTGTTTTCTTTCCCTAAGTGTTGTTGCACATTATTTTCTGGCCACTGGGGCCTTTTAGTTTGGTTTAGTTTGGTTTTTTGTTATTGTTTGGAGTGTTTACAAGTTTAGTTTCATGAATTTCTGAGTTTGAGAGGGACATATTTGACTTCGTACCCAATGGATTTGTTTAAGGAAACTGGTCTAATGCTTAGCAAGCAAGCATTCAGCAAAAATCGCCAAGAATGTTACCAATTTTTCACCTACAACTCAAATTGGCAGAGCTGAAACAACTTATGTTCATTTTAAGGTGAAAAGATCTCAATTCATTTATGCTTTGCTTAAACAATTGCATATATTGGAGTTTAAAAAGAAAAGTCCAGTTTCATTGTGCAGTGTGTTTTCAAAATTAGAGAGCATTCAGTTTTCCATTCAGTTTTTAACATAAAAGAGAATACATGAGATATAATATATTTCTTTCATTCATCTTGCAATGATTCATATACTTTACAATGTTTCATTTATTTTGCAATAGAGATATATACAAAATTGCACAAGATTGCAAAATGTTGTTTTCACATTCATTCGAAAGAAAAGAGAGTTCAAGTGTCCCACACAAGCCGTGGGAATAGCTGAACCAATTCATCATAAGTAATGAACTATACAACTGAAGATTAAGAAAAGAAAAGAAGCATATAATGAAAAACATATCATCATTGCCTAGTTTGGGTCATCAGTTGGTCTTCATTGTTGTTGCTCCTGCTTACTCCCGATCTTGAATGAACCTGCATCATGTTGAAAAAGGATGTTAGAGCTCTGGATATGAGTATCACTATGTGCTCTATCAACAGAAATATAGTGCATTGCTTATAATGTATTGAATTCGTTGAATAAACATCAAAAGTATGCAAGAGAACCTGAAAAATGAAACATCACAGGAGCATTCAACATCACTATTTCTTTTATCTAACATGTTTGTTCACTGTGCAAGTATAGGAGAAATCATGATGTGAATCTATTTCTAAAGATATTATAGCATGTAGTGCAAAAATGGGCTCCCACAATGGTTGAGCCCAACATGCTACCCCTTAACTTCAAGAGGGGTTTGAGAAAAGAAATAAATTATTAATTGCTCAAAAGGAAACATTGAAATGAAGGGGAAGTTCACAAGTCAAATACAAAAGAAGCTTATTCATTTCCCATTCATGAAAATCAGATCCAGAAGTGCAAAAGAAAATGAAAATCACATATGAGAAAGGAATCCTCTTGAATGCTCAAAATATGTAGAACGGAAATTAATTGCACTATCTTTTAATAAAGATTTATGTTTGCATACAATATGTCATGCACAAGTGTTGTTACAACATCATATTCCTGCCATGTTTCATATATATATGTTCTTCAATTTGATAGGGAAGCAAAGTAGGTATTATTGTTTATGTTGTTTATAGTGTTCAATATCCCACAAAAGGTTTCATCATAAACATAATATCTTACAAGCAGTGCACATGTAAGTGGAATACAAGAGTACATAGTTCACAAGAGTTCTAGAGTGAAATGGTGGAAAAAAGGCATTCATTATACAACCATAATGATGGGGAAACAAGTAGTATGTTGTCATAGATTGTGACAATGAATGGGCATACATAATTCAAGTCCACAATCAAAACAGCAACTAAAGCAGTTGGAGAAGCCTTAAGACTTCATCACAAAAGTGTCACATATTTCAAAATCTTCTATGAGTGTGCAAGTTTGGATAAGAAATGATAGTTTTTCATATGGAACAACATCATTGAAGCAAAATAGAACACATAATTCAAGTCCTTTTTTTAGAATTAAGACATCACATTAATGGAAGAAAGCTTCATTACAATTGTTTATGCTCTTTAAATCATGAGGAAGTTGTAAGGAGTGTAGGTGTGAGCATATTTTCAAAATGCAAAAAGATGCACAAACAGTGATGAAGCCCATATGGTACCTTTAGGAGCATTTGTCTTTTCCAAAAGCCAAACATACTAAAACATATGCATGTAACAAATGGAAGAGGTAAATAAGAAATGTAGTATCTGGAAGTTAAGAAAAGAGATTAACTTATCTCTTCGTAGAATGGAGCAACTAGAACAGACTCAAGAATGAGTAAAATGCTTTTTATTTGTGTTAAAGAATAAATTTTCTCCATAGAAGGTGCTTTGAAGAATGGTGATCTGATTTGCTAGAACATACACATTTCAAAAGAGGAGTGCACATAGTGAGTAAAATAATGGTCTTGCATTAACTAACTATTTTCATACTATGCTTGTGAGGCTTTCAAGGAGAAGTGGAAATGAAAGTACCCAGTATGTGCTTTAAAGAGAAAATTCATAAAATAAAAATACTGCATTTCTGAGAATGAATAGAATGGAGCTATAGTTGCATACATCAAAGGAAAATGGAGCCATTATTGTGAGCCATATCATCTCCATTCTTGTCTTGTTCATAGAAAAATGAACTTATAGAAAAACAGTGCAAATGTCTTCTGAAGTGGGTTTTTGAAAATGAAAATGTAAAATGCTTGCAAGAAAAGAGAATGGATTTTATCTATGGAAAAATACAAGTGCAATGGCTGAATCATGAATTTTATGTTTGAACAAGAGCTACATAGAGAATATTGCTTATATACAAAGGAAAATAATGAAACACCAAGCTTACAAAAGAAAAATGAAATACCTAGATGGTAAGGAAGTTGTAACTTCTTTTATCTCCTTCAGAAAAAGTGGAAAATGGTGTCTCTCTTCTTGCATTTTTCAGAAACGGAAAAACCTTAAGTTGCATCGAGCAAATGGAAAAATCCGTTTTGTGCTCTCATGGTTGTGGCTTAAGAGAAGTGTTTTCTTCACAAGTATCAAAACCCACTTGGGGTTTACCTCAGAAATCAAAATGCAGAGGAAAATAAAAGGTTTCGAACCCAAGCAAGCAAGGGGAGCCTTTTGAAAATAAAGGGAATGTAGTGAATAGTTGCAGCCATGAAGGGCTTGGAAACCTAGAAAATAGTGAATAAAAATGCATGAATATCTTCCTCTCATAAGTCTTAATGTTATTCTACTAGGGGTCGAGCTCAAACCGAGCTATTTTTACACAAAGAATGAGAGATGTAATGTAAGGCTGTGGCCTATAATGAAGAGGATATTCAGAAATTTTCATAGCGTTCTCACAAGAAATGATGCATTCATTATCATACTCAACTTGAGTTTCATCAAACAAAAAATTTAGAAAATACAGAGATTCGAATGGCAGAATTTACCTCCATTTGAAGTCATGAGAAGATATCGGTAGAGCCATGGGCTTTTCATTGTTTTTCTTCAAAGTTTTCAACCAAAGACTCTCCAATGTCACCCAAAGAGATGAAGGAGTCAACAAAAAAATGAAGCAAGGCAAGATGCATCAGAAAACCAATCAAGGCCATGGCCATGAAAGTCAAATACCTCAGAAAAATGAAAGTCGACACCCAAAATGGTGGCAAAATAACATACCCTCTATAATTTTCCTTGTGAAATACTTCAGGAAATTTCTCCAAATAGTAAGAATGATGAAGAAAATTTTGAAACCCTAGTCTCCATGGTGGCTCGAGCAGAGCTCTATTTTTCCAAAGGTTCCAAAGTGAAAATGATGAGAAGAATTAGGGATTGGGGCTTTGTTTTGTGTTAAGGTTTTCCTTATGCCCTAAATTCGAATAGATTTTTTATCACAATGTTTAAAAAAAATAAAATGCCGAACTAATACCTTGGTGCCTTTTCTTTGCATTTTGCATATTGACTGAACTTAGGTTCTTTGACTTTGATTTTTCATGACCTTGTAAAAAATCAAATCAATGCCCTTGAGTTTCATGATTTTTCCTAAGTTTTGAATGCCCTAGATTTCCCCTCAAACCTTTGAGTGGGCATAATGTGATAGGTGCCTAAAATGTTTTTTATGATTTTTTATAGAAAAATCAAATATATTAAGAGCCTTAGCATATTATTTTTATTTTTGCAAAGTATCAAAATTTTATCTTTATTGCAAAAATTGGGATAATTGGAGTCAAGTTGTATCAAATCAAATGTAATAGGAGCTTTCTATATTGTAATTCCGAAACTGCAAATGATGTAAAACATCATTAAGGTAATATTTCTATAAATTACCTTAATGCTTGTTATTGTTTTAAAATGCAATCAGTGCACTTGAGTTCTCATTGAAAATTTGTTTTCTGAGTTTGAGTTCTTGAGCGAAATTGGAAAAAGATGAACAAACCGAACCTTCTATTTTTAGTTTTGAGTCAATTTGGGCCTGATTTTGTGACTCTGTTGGATCAACTTATTGGAGATAGAAATTTTATATCTTTCTCATGCAGTTTGGAGCAGTTTTGGACACTATTTTTCATACTTTTCTTTGGAGCTCGAAAATGGATCAGAGTTGCTATTTTGAGATGCAGTTTCATCTGATTTTTCTATCCTCACTCTTGGAGACAGTTTGGAGGCATATATGGGAGAAAAACCCATGTTTTTCTTAGTTCAGATTATTATTTCTTACTCTCCTACTCATTTCAAAGAGTCTTGTAAACACTTCTTGTACTTATATTTTAAGCTTGATGTTCCTTCGGTTTTAATAAAAATAGTAGAGCTTTCGTTCTCATTTTTTTGTCTCAAATTTGTAGTATCAATTTTATGTCAATCGTGATTCAAAACACATAATCCTTTTTTATTTCTTGTTATTGTGAACTTATGTACAAGAGTCTCATATAGTTCAGTTTGTATTTTGTGCTCAATTTTTTGAGCCTTCATACAAATCACTATTGGATTGTATGTTTTATGGTGAGATTGTGAGAGTTGAATTTTTTGAGAGATTGTTGAGAGTGAAAGTTATCAAAATCCTTTGAAATTTCTGGTGAATCATCTTTAGGTTTTAGGATTTCATTTTCATTTTTCCTCCTAACCCTTTCCTCATAAATTCTTTTAAATTAGGTGATTTTCTAGGGGAACCAACCCACTATGGAGATTCACTCTCATTATAGATTACCCACAATCTGAGAGTGTTTCTATGTTTCAATAGGATAATTAAGTCTAACTTGGCTAAGGGTGCAATCCTGATTGACAATAATGCTTGTATATAGCCGATGGTTGAGTCTTTAGGAGGGATTTGATTTAGTATTTTGTTATCAATTACTTTCAATTTTTAGTTATCATCTATAGACATGTTAATTATTCAAAAATGATTTCCTTGAATACAATCTATGAGGAAGATTTTGTGTAATATTTTGGAATGTGTAATGAATGAAGTTCAAGTTCATATGAATGCATAATTTTTTTAAGATTTAGATTTGGTTCTAGCTAAGTAAAGACTAGCACTTGACCAGGCCACTCAAGCTAACTATTCTTCACCACATTTGTAGTTGTTTATTTCTATTTAATAGTAATTTCCACTTATCATTACTTCATAAATTGCATGGAAGTTAGAATAGATTCTCATAATTTGATTGTCAGTAATGATTGTTCATATGTATTAATGCATTCAATAAGACTTGTAGTACTCTGGAGCTTAGAATAAGTTCAATTACTAGTTTTGAGTAGTTTAAGTTAGTTTCAATAATTCTTTTTTAGCAACAGTTTAGTTACATGTTATGTTGTAGGCACCCGTAGCCATTAGCACCAGTTACTTCTTTCATTGTTATGCATTTATGTGATTCTCTAGCAAGTAGAATACCTTTAATAGGATAACCCAGGTAACCTCAAGTCTTTAAAGGCACATATAGTGCAACACCATCACAAGTTTAAAAACCTTGGTTGATAATTTAATGAAGTGTTTACAATTTTGAGTGGACTATTCAACTGGTCATTCCTCTAAATTTTGTGGCTTCTACCAAGTTTATAAGACACTATATTAGACTCTACATTTTTGGTGTTGTTGTCGAGGATGGTGCTATCTTCATAGACTTTTTTTTCTAAGCTTTCATAGTTATATTTTATTTTCAGCATTAGGATCATTATACTTAATATTTTTCAATATATTGGAAAGTTACACTAACATTGTGCAAGACCGCTACTATACAAAGCCATATTTATTGTATCCAGAGGCAAAGAGATTCTTTGGGAAGATTCCTCCCCTCTACATGCCAAAAATCCATAGCAAAAATTGGTGACTCTAATACTCAGAGTGAGGGTAATACTGAAGAATAAATTTCCCTATCACCAACATATATCACACAAATAGAGGGTACATACCAAACCATGGGTGATGCAGTGGATGATCTTGAACGTGCAACCTTTGAGTTCCCAATCACCAAACAAGAAATGGCTATTGTGCTAAATAATATTCCTCCTTCAACATTACCAGTCTTTTATGGGTTGGTGACCCAAGATCCAAACACATTTATGTTTAAATTTAATGTCCTATGTAGGAGTTATGAATATAATTTTTATGCTCATAGGCTCAAGCTCTTCCCTACCACTCTAAAAGATGCAACCCTAATATGGTTTATAGGATTAGGAAAGGATGTTATTCTTGATTAGGATAAAATTAAAAAATTATTCTTGGAGAAGTACCAAGATGATTGTAGAGGACTTGATAGGAGGAGAGATGGCATTTTCAGAATGTCACAAATGGAGGATGAGCCATTAGAAGATTATGTGGAGATATTTTAGTTTTCCTTGAAGAAAAACCCATAGAACAAGTTATTTGAAGAATCCCTCAAGTTATTATTTTTTAGAGTCAATGAGGACTATATGGATTCCCTCAATATTATTGGGCAAGGGGATATATCTCAAATACCATTTGAAAAAAATTTCAAGGTCTACAAATATTACTCCAAGACCTTCACTAAGAGGCCAAGAGGAGAGAGGACATCTACCATTGCCAAATCATCTACCAGGATTTCAAAGATAGAGTTAAGCAATTTGTTGTCCAACATGAAGGAGGGTGTATTATCAGTCACCTGGAAAATCATTTGGAAACTCTCCACATAAAGAAGAAGTGAGAGGAAGTTAAAGCAATGCTCACTGAATATTGCCCTAGCTATAGGCAAAGGAAAGAAAATTGTAAATGCAAGAGGGTGGCTAGCATTCAACAAGACAAAATAGAGAAAACTTATTTTCATCCACTTGAAGGAGAGGATGGATAGCTATTTTTCATAGCTCAAAGAAGTCTATGGAAACAAATACAAGGTATGCCACAAGACCCTCTTAACTTTAATTCATCATTTTCCATTTGAAATCAAAAAAAATCTTCTTGGAATTCTTAGCCCTGGCCAGCTAATCAAAATCAATGGAAAACCTCAATAATGGTCACAACCTCAGCAAAATTGGAACTAGCAGCAACCAAATCCTTGGTCACAACAAAATTTTTAGGGTTCCAATTACAATCCTCAATGGCCAACACAACAAAACTAGTGGTAGCCTCAATGGAAAAAATTTCAGTAGTCGCCATAGTAAAACATCAATTATCAGCATCATATGCTTCCTCCTCAGCCCCAACAACAAGCCATTATGCCTCCATCAAATCCTACATCTTAGCCACCTAGACCACCACAATTACCTACCTAATCCACACCTAACCCTAATAACAAGCCTATCCAATAGGATTATACTAAAGAGGCTATGCAATATCCCACTTATGGGGTAGAGGTGAGTGATGTCCACCTCAAGCCAAGGAAACAACTAGTTGGACCTTCATCCCCTCAAATCATTGAGATGGAGGATAAGGAACCTATAGTTTAAGCTTCAAAAAAATCACCTCTGGAACTTGAGTCAAATCAGGTACACCAGACTACCTCAAGTCCAAATCCTCCTTTCACTAAATGCTTGGCCATTCAAAAACATCATACACAAGCTGAGATAGACCTACTAGGTCAACTATAGGATGTAAGAATTAAGATTCCTCTCATCCAAACTATCAAATACATCCCAATTTATACCAAAACTGTGATGGACCTATGTCTTAAGAGACCAGGGAGAAAAAGGAAGGATCCTCATATAGTTTATGTCCAATTAAACCTTGCAGATATCATGTTAGGGAACATAATTGTCCCTAAATGCACAAACCCTAGTAGACTAGTAGTGGACGTCAAGATTAATGGGACCCTTATCAAGAACACCTTGATAGAATTAGGGGCAACAATCAATGTCATGACTAAAGTAACAATAAAATTACTTCAATTATCCAACCTTAAACCTACACAAACTTTTCTACAGTTTGTTGATAGGTCAATAGTCAAGCCTGAAGTAATCATTAAAGATTTAGTTATTGCATAGATTATTGGGAATATCCTGTTGATTTCATAGTTTTACAGCCAAAGGTTAACCTCAAAAGATATCCACTCATCCTAGGTAGACCATGGTTAGCTACAATTGATGCATTCATAGATTGTAGGTCTAGAAATATGATAATATCTAATGGGACTGTGACCAAGAAATTGGTCCTCTATCCTCCAGCTTAGCCTTATGCTGATCTTGAGCAAACCATTTGGCCCACTTTGGATGAGGAAGATAACTATTCCTTATAGACTTTTATGACAATAGAATGCATCCCTCTATTACATTATCAAGATGAAGATGAGTTTATTACTCTTATAATACAAAATGACTGCGATAAGATCTCGCAGCAACAGGATTGTCTCACATGCCTACAAGACCCCTTACAAAGAATTATACCTACTAATTCCTCAGAAGAAACATCTCAAATCTTTCATTCCTTACTACCACAACAATGTGTACCAATAATTCATAGCCTTGACCTCTCATCTATGCAAGAATCATCCAAATAACTAGAAGTCATGCCAAGAAAAATGTTGAACATAAACAATTCATTGACTGAGGAGCAATAGAATTCTCTAACTATTGTGTTGCAGGGACACGCAACAACATACACATGGGACTATCATGATATGAAGAGTATAGATCTTGAATTATGTATGCATAAGATCTATATAAATGATGGTTATAGGCCTATCAGATAGCCTCAAAGACAAATGAACCCTACCTTGAGAGAAATAATCAAAGTTGAACTTCAAAAACTCCTTGATGCAAGATTCATTTATCCTATATCTGATAGTGAATGGATCTCACCTTTAGTCATTGTTACCAAGAAAGGTGGAAAATAGAGAGTATGTTTGGATTATAGGGAACTGAACACAACCACTAGGAAGGCCCACTTTCCATTCCCCTTTATAGATCAAGTGCTTTACTCTTTAGTAGGGAAGAAGTACTTTTCATTCGTAGATGGTTTCAATGGTTACAATCAGATAAAAATTTCTCCAAAGGACCAAGATGAAACAACATTCACATATCCTTGGGGTACTTATTCCTACTATGTTCTTCCCTTTGGTTTATGCTTGATACTCCAGCTACTTTTCAGAGGGTAGTTCTTAGCATCTTTTTTTATTATTCCCATTATATGGAGATATATATGGATGACCTCAGCACATATGGGGAAACTTATGAGGAATCCCTTAGCAATCTGAAAAAGGTATTAAAGAGATGTAAAGAACACAATTTTTCCCTTAGTAATGAAAAGTGCTTTATGATGATGACTCGGGGAACTGTTTTAGGGAATTTCATATCTAGTGTAGGGATTCAAGTTGATCCACATAAGATAGAAATCATTTCTACATTACTTGTTCCACAGTAGCAAAGAGATGTCAGAAGCTTCCTTGGTCATGCAGGCTATTACAGGAGGTTCATTAAAGACTTTAGTAAAATTGTTGCACCATTGTTTGTTCTATTGACTAAAGATATAGAATTTGACTGGACATCAAAATGCCAACATTTTTTAGAAAAATTGAAGAAATCCTTAACACAAGTACCTATTTTGAGGGGGGGGGGAATTGGACCTTACCCTTCCATATACACACAAATGCTTCAAATTTTTCTAATGGAGTAGTTTTGGGTCAAAAAGAAGGTAACAAAGAATATGTTATTTGGGTATGTGCAAGATCATGGTGGGCCAAAAAATGGCAATATGATGGGTATGTGGCTGATGACTTTATTTTTACCCAAAATTGATGAAATGAAAAGGGTTTTTAAAGGAGATTCTCACCTTTCCACCAATATAAATTATGCTTTACTTTGAATTTAATAAGTAATTATTATTCATTTTCTATTCAAATTACGACTAAAGTCTCGATTGATAGATTAATTGAAAAACATCTATAGCTTTCAAATGGTATCATATTTTTTGAATCCAAAACATGCGTCACATTCTATGATTAGCATACTATAGGATTAAAAAAATAAAAAATGAATTTCATGAAGTTTTGACCAAGTTAAGGTGGTCAGACATACGAGTTTTTTATATTTTTTAAAGTTGTAATAAAAAAATCATAATTAATTATTTACTTGGAAAAAAATAACAACAAAATGTGCATCACATCGGGACATGAATCCTCTACTTATATCTAAAATATTATAAAAAAATATTATCATTTTATTGTGGTTAGGGTGGCCGACAGACACATACTTCTTAAATTTTTTCCTTGAAATTTAAGTACTACTGCATTGAAATTTCAAATTTTCACCAAATAGATTTCTTTTTTTTAAAACAAACCTAGTAGCTTAGAAACTACATTCAATTTTCTACAGTTTCTATTCTTACATATTTTTGAAATAATATAGAAAACTTATTCAAATTTTTACATCAAGTTGTCTAACTCTAATTTTTTTGATTTTTTTGCCACTTAAGGGCCTGTTTTTTCCATAATGATCCTGCACATACCCATTTACTACATTAGCAAGAATCTTTAGGGAGAAAAACTAAATTATATTGTTACAAAAAAGGAGATGCTAACAGTAGTGTATTACATTGATAAATTCAGGCATTACATCATTGGCTATTTAGTTTTTTTCCATACATACCATACAAATTTTAGATATTCAATGAACAAGCCTATAGTAGGGGGTAGATTAGTTAGATGGTTGCTCCTCATACAAGAGTTTGATATTACAATAGTGGAAAATTCTAGTAAGGCTTATGTAGTAGAATATTTTCTATCAAGTTAGCCAACATAATCAGCAGAAGGGGTAGTGGATGACTCATTTCTAGATGAACACTTATTTTTTCTTAATGTACATTTACCCTAGTATTCTGGCATTGCAAATAATTTAGTGAGAGGGCATATTCCATCACACTTTTCTCCAAGAGAAAAGAGACAACTGGTACTAAGTGTTTTCCATACTCTTGGATATTTGGATACCTGTTCTACATTGGCCCTAACAACATCATGAGAAGGTGTATAAGGGAAGATGAAATATTTGATATCATGAATTTTTTTGATGATGAACCATGTGGGGGTCACTTTTTAGCTAAAAGGACAGCTTTCAAAATCCTCACAACTAGTTATTACTGGCCTACTTTACACAAGGATTCTATCAAGTATACAAGGAGCTATAGTAGATTCCAAAGAATGGGTAATCCAACAAGGAGTGATGAAATTCCATTACAGCCTTAGTTAACACTACCTCCCTTTGACAAATTGGATCTAGACTTTATTGGACCAATCTAACCTACTTCTAACAACAAGAAGTATATTCTAGTTTCCACTTATTATCTGATTAAATTGGTAGAAGTGAAGGCAATACAATTTTCCAAAGATGGTAATGTGGCTAAATTCTTGTATGAGGACATTTTTACTAGGTACAGAGTACCTAGGGAAATAGTGACTGATCAGAATCCATAATTTACTTCAAACCTCATCACCAAATTGGCTGAAGAATGTCAAATCAGGCACAAAAGTCAACACCTTATCACCCTAACTCCAATGGACAAGTGAAGGTCACCAACAGAGAAATTGAAATTATTTTAACCAAGATAGTCCAATTACACAAGAAAGATTAGGTTGCTAGATTACCAGAAGTTGTATGGGCATATAGAACAACCTAGAAAATAACAACTGGTTTCACACCCTATGAGCTAGTAGATGGAAAAATAGTAGTCCTCCCAATTGATTTTGAGTATAAGACATTAAGAACATCAGTAGAGTTTGACATGGATCTCATAGCAGCTCAAAAGGAGAGGTTACACCATTTAAATGGGTTGAATGAAATCAAGATGGAGGCGATACATCACACTAAGATAGTACAAAAACATAGGACAAAGTGGCATGACCAATATATCAAGACAAAGGAATTTAATGTAGGAGATTGGGCCTTATCATATGATTCAAGATACAAGTATTTCAAAGGGAAACTCAAATCTAGGTGGTTGGGACCTTATGATATTAGCCAAGTCTTTCCTAATGGAGCAGTAAAGTTGCATACCATAGATGTAGTGAGGTTCTCACTCTTGATTAATGGCCATCGATTGAAACTTTATAAGAAAACAGTAAATAAGGAAGTTTTTTTCTCTATTTCAATAGTACGGACCTCACAGTGATCAAGATACAGGTTTAGAAACACAAAGTGATGCCTCAGTAATAGATATACCAAGTTCTTCAAGTGATTCAGAGATTGAACTACACAGCTCAACCCTTGAGATCACTCAAATTTAATTTCTTATTCTACCTCACAAGCACACACAACACGGTTATAATGATCTACATACTTTTTCCATAAGGACCTGTCTTATATATGGGTGAACCCACAATAGTGGGTTACACTTTTTTGGACGAACAAAAATTAAAAACTCCCACTAAAAAATCATTAAAGGGCTTCATATGAAGGGAGGGCTTCGAATGAAAGGGGTTCAGTCAAAGTAACCCACCTTCTATCGAAGCATGTGTTTGAATGAATCCTCACAGGTTAATGAACATTTCAAAGATGTTTTTTTTTTCAAGGTAATATCCCTTCAAATGAACCAGCCCTTCCATCGAAGGTATTTTTTCCCCCATTTTTCCCCCTCTAAATTTAGAGACGAGGTTAACTTGTCATTTTAGGTTAACTTGTCATTTTAGGTTGACTTGTCATCTTGAGTGAGGTATTTTTCATGAGCAGGGCGAACGGTGAGGTCAATTTAGCATTTCCAACAAGCTTTCACGAACAAGGCGAAGATCATTTCTAGAATTTTCACAAGGCAAGGTTAAATTGCATGTCTATTAAATTGTTAAATTGTTCTATCCTTTACACTTTAATGGATATTCTTAGACTATTTCAATATTCCCATTTTGAGCATAAGTTTAGTCATATGAATAAATTTGTCATTTTCGTGCACAGGTGAAGGTGAGAGGAGGCGGACATCAGAAGTTTGTCATTTTCATGCACAGGTGAAGGCAAGACGAGGAGGCGAACATAGGTAAAAAAATTTAAGCGTTTCTTATACGTTTTAAATCTCAAACACATTGTACTATTAGTTTGTTTGTTATTTGTTTTCATGAATGAATTTGTTCATTTTTCTCTGTGAATAGTAACCTTTTGTGTTTGTGGTCTTCATTAGAGTTTTCAGTGCAAACCAAAGGAATTTATGCTTAAGCCTTACAACTATGTCCGCTTGAATATATTTACATGCCTAGATTATTATGCAATGGGATAGGGTCAATTGAAAGAGTTTCATGTTTTAAATTCTCTTTTATTTTCATGCATTTTGTTAAATTAAGTAGGTATTTAGACGACTTTGTCTTAAATTTTGTCTTTAGGCTTCCAAATTTGTTCATATCTATTATTGTCTTTAGGCTTAGTGTTCTAGTTTTCCTTAAAGAACAGAGTTATATGCATGTGATAATAGAAATACATAACAAACTTACATTTTTTTTTAAATGCATGTGCATCTATTTAATTTCATAGATCTAAGCCTTAATAGCCCTTAGAGTAGTATAAAATTTGCTCTAAGCTCAAATAGTTGTCTCAGCCATGTAAGATTTAGTAGCCACAAGTGAGACACAATAGCATGATATTAAGTTTTAGATGTTATAAGGAATAGTTGTGATGAGTATCTCAGTTCTCTATTGGTCAAATATATGATAAATACTGAACTCTATGAATAGGTGATGAAGGTCAATCTGATTCATCTTTGGCGGCCGGTTATTATTTTAATTTATGGATGTATTGTTTCAATTTTCTTTGATCTCTGTGAAGGCTACTTGTCTTTTCAAATAGAGTGATTAGTAGAGATTAGACCATTTTCATATTATACACTTATTACAACATTCTTCATAAATCTTATACATTATGTAGCATATTTCTTCACTATTTTGTATCATTATATTGGTTCTCATACTTTAAATACCAAATGCTACAAGGCAGGGGATTGGCATGATACAAAATGACCTAAGTTGTCGGTTCAGGTACAGGTTCAGATGCGGGTTCGGGTTCGGGTTCGCCGGTTTGGAAAAAAAAAAAATTCCTAGGGTACGAGTTCAAGTATGGCCATACTATATATATATATATATATATTATAAATTTATAAACATAATGATAATTCCATAGACTCATAAGCATGCTCAAAATTATAATCATATGATCATAATGCCATAATGCCATAGAATATTGAAACAATGAAATACATCATACGGTAATACCTCATATAATCTGTAATCATATTCATAATTTGCAAAAATGTAAATAGTAAATACTCAAGTCTTAAAATGTCATTACACATTGAAAATTCAAATTACAATCAAGACAATATTTAATTCAGTATTACTATTCTTCAAATTCTTCATCCTCATCATCCTCAATTGGTTTAATAACTTCAATTTCATTTGAACCACTATCAATTGGATTGCCACTCCCACTAGGTGCATTAGTTGCCTCATTGTCATCTATAGAAGCCAAGGTAAGTTGTGCAATTGTAGCATCTAAATCAGCACACTCAGGGGTGAGATCCCAATTCTTTGACACACCCTCATTGTATTCAGGTTTCTTATGTGATAAGAGACGAAGGTTGGAGTGTACATAGACCAAATCCTCTACTTTTTTTGCACCCAAATGATTGCGCTTGACCGAGTGGATGAAGGAGTATGTACTCCAATTCTGCTCAGCTAAAGAGGAACTTTTAACCTGTTGATTATGCACACAACATTTAGTAATTACTATTACTATTTAATTTTACTTGCCGATAATAATCATAATATATAGCATAATAGCATCGAATGAAAAATGAAAAAATAAATAAATAAAAAGATACATACTTGGGAGAGTATTTTAATTGCAAGAGGTTGCAAGTAAATGGAGCCTTTACCATGTAGATACCACCAATCATCAGCATTTTTCCTATATTTATCTAGATGAGCAGAAACATCATGATTTTTTGCAGATATGAATTGGCTAAACTCACCCATGACAATGCTTTGGATTTCTTCATCTAAAAATATCTTTCTAAATGCAGCCTTATAGCCAGCAGCAACCTCTAAATCCCTATATGGTGCCACCCTCCTTGGAAATGAAAGTATCTCTTTGCTATAATACTTTGGTGACAAAGCAAATGCTAAGAGATGTAAAGGGGTGGTCATCTTGTTCCAACGGTCAACAATAATAGTTTGCACAGTTTTGAAAAATGTTTTTGTTGTCTCATGTTCCTTGGCATTTATTATTGCTCTTATCTTCTCCACCATGGAGTCCATGCCATCATAAATTTCACCCAAACATGGGCGATTAGTATCAGCATACCTAATCATGCTCATAATAGGCTCAGTAAAATTTAAAACATATTCCACATGAGCCCACCACTCATCATCTAAGATCATTGCTTTCACTTTTTGGGCTCTTTTTGTGCTTGATTTCCTCCATACACTCCACAAACTGTTGATGACCATAGAAACCAAGGCTTGTCGCACCTTCAGAAGTCATCTTAAGACAATTGTGTGAGATGCAAATCAAGTTTCAACAACCTAACATTGTAAGAAAATGCATGTCACAAATCAGCAATGAAAAATTAAAATAAAAAAATAAAAAATTATATTAAAAAATCAAATTTAAATTACCTTCAGCAACACCAACTTGGAGAAGGTCCTAAAGATGGCTTGTGACATATGATGATTAATCACAAACATTTGGATCTCCTCACCCTCTGCGTAGATTTGCTTGACCCACTCAATTTGTGTACCAATTTTTTGCATTATCAAATTGAGTGAGTGGACTGCACATGGTGTCCAAAAAATGTGACCATATCTAGCCTCCACTATAGCCCCAGCTGCCCTACAGTTTTTAGCATTATCCGTTATGACTTGGACAACATTTCTAGGCCCCACCATTTCAATGGATTCTATGAGGATATTGGCAATACAACTTGCATCTTTTATTTTCCCTTCACAATCAACTACCTTCAAAAACATCGCCCCTTTAGGGGACATTGCTATAACATTGATCAATGGTCTATTTTTGCAATCCTTCCATCCATCAGAAATGATGGACACACCTGTTTCGACCCATGTATCCTTGATTACTCTCAATGCTACCTGTACTGAAGATTTCTCCTTTGCCAATAAGGTGGTCTGCACCTTTTCATACCCAGGACTAACATAATCAGGAGTTGTCTTAGAAATGGCTTTCACCATTTCCCACCAATAAGGTGATCTAACAAGGTTGAAAGGAAGCCCATTGCCATAAATGCAATGTGCAATGCTCTCATTTTCCAACTCCCTTGCTTCATTTTTGAACACTCTATCCAATGGGCCTCTTTTTCGTGTCACTGACATATTTTCTCCTTTAGAATATTGTGCCATTTCAATGAAAGGATGTGGGCCAGCCGGTTCTGATAAGCCACTAAGTCTTTATGAGCTTTAATTTTATTTTTACCTTTCTTCATAAGAGGATGGTCTGTAGCCTTTGGTGTTTTGAATGCCTTGTCAGCATCCTCTTGTTCTTTAATATAACCCATTATTTGATCATTTGTCAACCCTTTTTTCTTTGGCCCAAGGCAAGGTTTTATTCCTTGATTACCAATAGCACATAAATGGGCTTTCACTCGAAAGTACGAGCTCCTATATGTAGTTCCACATTGGCTGCAATGCCAAACATAACCCCCACCACCTGGAAGTTCTTGAATCATTATCGTATGTCACCAAAGAGGTGAGCCTGGATCATATTTAAATTGACTCTCTACACCTATTCCAACAGAAGTAGATCTATCGGCCATTTTGTATGAAGATATGAACCTAAAATAAATAAAAACAAGTAATTTTTTTTAGAAAAAATGGGCATTATAACCCCTTATTTTGCATAAAATGTTCTTAAAAAATTTCAAACCTTACTAGAAAAAAAAAAACTTGAAAAATCTTCAAAAAAATTATTGAAAACTAAAAAAAGAGAGGATAGATTCACTCACCTTTGATTTCTTTATCTTCTTAGTGCACCTACTCCTCTCTTGTTTCTATCAGTTGAACTCCTTCGTAGCTCTTACGGTCTCACCTTCGAAAAAAAAGAGAAAACCTGCAAAAATCAGCTATTTTAGCTTGGAGGCAAAAAAAATGGTGTTTTTGCTCTTTTGAGTTTGCAAAATGAGCCTCATTTGGTCGGCCAGTCAATATAAGGAAATCTGGGCACTTTTTAGGGTTTTATTTTTTGTTTTTAAGTTAATTTTTTTCCTTTCTATATGTTGGACAGCGTGGGTCCTCCCGGGTCCTTCTAGGTTCTCCCCGGGTTCGGCCAAGGTTCTCCATTTTCCACTCGGGTTCTCTGTGGGTCCTTATGTGAAGGATCCACAGAGAATCCGGTGGAAAATGGAGAACCCAGGCGAACCCAGAGCCGAACCGAACCCGAACCCGAACCCACACATATTTTGGCTGGTTCGGGAGGCTAAAATGAAGGACCCAGTAACAGAGATTGTCCTTATTAATTATTTGACTTTGTCTATTGGATTGTCACTCATGTTAGGGTTAGAAAGGAAAATATCTAAAAATTAAATACAGATTTAAGTAATAAATAGAGAAAATAAAAACATACAAAATAAATTCTAACACAGAGAATTTAATGTGGTTCACCCAATCCGGGCTACATCCACCAAACCGCAGCCATCCAATAATTTTATTATCTAGTACAAAAACCTATTACAATCTTGTGAATAATTGCATTTTTCATTATCCTGTAACACCCATCTGAACCCCCTTTTTATCAAGCTTAGAAGCTTCCAGATTTTGGGTTCTACAAAATTGGATTTTTTTTTTTTCGTTGATTTTTCCCTTTTTCAGTGATGACACAAAAAGTAGGAGAAATTTTTTTCTCGGGGGTTGCCGCCCCTGAACCCCCACACGGGGCCCGGCCCAACCCCGAACCCCAGCAAGGATACATGCTGGGGTGTACAGTATAGCATGATCAGTCGCCACATACCAACAATCTCCCGCTTGGAGACTAATCAGGCTCCACACCAACACAATCTCCCACTTGGAGACTAGTCCTAGACGACACTGCTACAATTACAGCTCCCACTGGAAATAAGTACCTTGGACCCTGCTACTCTATTATACTTGAATTCAACCTTGAAGGCCAACTAAAGCTAAAGAGGAGCTCAACTTCTCCCTTGTCCCTGCCTTCGTAAACATATCCGCTGGATTGACATCTGTATGTATCTTGTCTAGCTTGACCTGTCCATCCTCCAACACTGACCGAATGAAATGATATCCCAACTGTGTGTTTTGTTTTAGAATGCAAGGAGAATTCTTTGCAAGATGTATAGCACTCTGGATATCTATAAATAAGTAATTTCCAGCTTGTTGTTTTCCCAACTCATCTATGAAAATTTGCAGCCATATCATCTCCTTTGCCGCCTCTGTTGCAACAACCACCTTTTGAAATTGATAAATCCAACTCACTGATGTCCCACCAACTATAAATACATAACCTGTGGTACTCCGCCTGGTATCTATATCCCTTGCCAAATCTGAGTCAACATAGCCTTTTAAATCAGTGTTAGAGCCCCCAAAACATAAACATTTATTGGATGTACCTCTCAAGTACCTGATAATCCATTTTACCGCATTCCAATGCTCAACTCCGGGATGACTCAAATACCTGCTAACAAATCCTACAACATGTGCAATATCTGGTCTTGTGCATACCATGGCATACATTAAAATTCCTACAGCTGAAGCATATGGTACCTTGGACATTTTTTCTTCCTCCTCTTGTGTCTTTGGACACATATCCTTAGTCAATTTAACATGACTAGGCAAAGTTGTGCTGACATCTTTTGCATTCTCCATATGAAATCTCTGCAACACCTTTTCAACATAATTGGCCTGAGACAAAAAAAAAATTATTTTTCCTATCTCTACAAATTTTCATACCAAGGATTTGTTTTGTTGCCCCCAAATCCTTCATAGCAAAAGATTTTGCTAACTGTTGTTTTAGCTCACTTATGTGATTCATGTTAGACCCTGCTACAAGCATGTCATCAACATATAAATGCAAAATAATGTAGTTGTCATTATCCAACCTCTTAAAATAAACACAATGGTTAGAATTACACCTATTATAGCTTTGCTCAACCATAAAACTATCAAATTTCAAGTACCATTGCCAAGGTGCTTGCTTCAAGCCATATAAAATTTTATTCAATCTGCACACTAGTTTCTCCTTACCTTTGACCTCAAATCCTTGTGGTTGTTCCATATATATTTCCTCTTTCAAATCGCCATGGACAAAGGTTGTTTTAACATCAAGTTGTTCTAAATGCAAATCTTCAATAGCCACAATACTTAAAACAATACGAATAGAAGTCATTTTAGCAACTAGAGAAAAAATCTCATCAAAATCAATACCCTTTTTCTGTGAAAATCCCTTTACAACTAATCTGGCTTTAAATCTCTTCTTACCACCATCCTCCTCTTTCATCCTATAAACCCATTTGTTTGGTAAAGCCTTTTTACCTGCAGACAACTTGTATAATTCCCAAGTTTGATTTTTCAGCAAGAAGTCCACTTCTTCTTCCATTCCATGCTTCCACTGAATCTTGGTATCCACCTGCATAGCTTCATCATAATATTCTGGTTCACCAGCATTAGTTAACAAAATAGTATAGAAAGAGGGAGAATCTTTCTAGAGGTCTACTTATCCTTGAAGATCGTCTAACGAGATTTTGTGGTATTTGTTGTTGTTGTTGTTGCCCAGTATGAGGAACCACTGAAACATCATTGTTTGGAATATCATCCAACACTACATAATCATTTTCTTTCTTCTCATGCTGCAACAATAGATCTTTGTACAAAAATTTCTCATTGAATATGACATCCCTACTTCTCACAATTTTCTGATTTTTCAAAATCCCAAAGCCTATAGCTAGATTCATCAATGCCATATCCAACAAATATACATTTCTTTGATTTTGCATCAAGCTTGGTTCTATTTTCAGAATCTACATATGCAAATGTTTCACAACCGAAGGTTTTGAGAAAAGAATAACTTACCTTCTTACCTTTCCATGCTTCCTCTGGAATACCACAACCCAAAGGATTAGAGGTACCTCTATTAATTAAATAAACAACATTGTTTACAGTCTCTGCCCACATTTTTAAAGGCAACCCAGCATGCAATCTCATAGTCCGTGCACGCTCCATTATTGTTCTATTCATGCGCTCAGCCACTCCATTTTCCTGTGGAGTCCATGGAACCATTTTCTGCCTACGAATACCATTAGAGGAACAATAATCTTCAAACTCTTTGTTGCAATACTCGCCACCATTATCAGATATGAGACATTTTAGCTTTTTAACCATCTCATTCTCAACCAAGCTTCTCCATTTTTTAAAAGTTTCAAATACATCAGATTAATGCCTAAGGAAATAAATCTATACCTTCCTAGTTGCATCATCAATGAATGTAACATAATACAGAGAGCCACCAAGAGAAGATACCTGAGTTGGTCCCCATACATCCGAATGCACAAGCTCCAATTTCTCATCTTTCTTTTTCTTCCCATCCTTGAGAAAACTTACTCTCTTTTGTTTTCCATACACACAACTTTCACAGAAATCCATATTAACACATTTTAGACCTGGTAAAACATTATTTGAATGAAGTAATTTCATACCTTTTTCACTCATATGCCCAAGTCTATTATGCCACAATGCTAATTCATAGTCCACAATAACTATATGATCTTCTACCTATTGAACTGCAGCAACTATTCCTGAACATTGACCTTTTCCCGTAACAATTAAAGTAGAAGGAATAGTATGACCTCTACAAAGATATAAGGTTCCTAATTTCACACCTTTTTCTACCACTAAGGCACCCTTTGTGACCTTCCAATTTTTATCACTAAATGTAACAACACAACCTTCATCATCTAGTTGCCCTACTGAAATTAAATTTCTGCTTATCTTTGGAACATGTCTTACCTCATGTAGTAGCCAATGATTCCCATTCTGCAATTTAATCTTGATTCTTCCCTTTCCAACAATCTGACAGAGTTCGTTATCTCCTAAATAAACCAGCCCAAAATCCCTTTGGACATAATCAAGAAAATAACTTCTATGGGGGGTAGCATGAAATGAATCCCCTAAATCTAACACCCAAGAATCATCAGCATTATCAAGGGAAAGAATCAAAGCATCCTCATCATATTTATTACTTACCACATTTGCCTCTTTACTTCCTTCCTTTTTGTCTCCTCTATTTTTTTGAGACCAACAATATTTCTTTAAATGACCTGGCTTACCACAGTACCAGCAATCCCTCTTGTCTCTAGATTGGGACCTTCTATCCTTTGATTTTCCTCGTGACTTCCCACGATTTTTGGAATTGTTTCCTCTCCTTGTTCTGCCCCTATTTTTTGCATTCAAAACACTGCCTGATGTGGATGTTCCACCTAAGATTTTCCTACAAATTTTCTCACTCAAAATAACACCAACAACATCATCAAATTTCAATGTATTCGAACCAAAAATAGAATTGCTAACAGTCATTACCAAGCTATTCCAGCTTTCAGGCAAAGAAGACAGAATCAAAAGAGCCCTAACTTCTTCATCAAAGTTTACTTTTATAGAAGTTAATTGACTGGTGATCGTATTAAACTCATTTAAATGATCAGTAACTGACCCACCTTCTACCATTTTCATATTAAATAAACACTTCATAAGAAATTTCTTATTCGAAGCGGAAGGATTTTCATATAACTTCGCTAGGTTTTCCATCAACTCTTGAGTTTTCTTTGCTTTTTTAATATTGAACGCAACTGATTGTGCCAGGCATAAACAAATACTTCCAAGAGCCTTTCTATCCAAAATCTCCCAGTCCTCATCAGACATTGCTTGGGGTTTCTTAGTTTTCCCTTCCAATGGCCACCATAAATCCTTCTGATAGAGGTAGTCCTCCATCTGCATCTCCCATAACTGATAGTTTTTCCCATTAAACTTCTCAACCTTCTTACCCTCTTCTTCCATTACTCCCAATCAACCATGAGACCTTCCTACAGATGATAATCGAAACGCAACCCACTCTGATACCACTTGTTAGGGTTAGAAAGGCAGATATCTAGCAATTAAATGCAAATTTAAGTAATAAACAGAGAAGCTAAAAACACACAGAATAAATTATAATACAGAGAATTTAACGTGATTCACCCAATCCGGGCTACATCCACTAAACCACAACCATCCAATTATTTTATTATCTAGTGCAAAAACCTATTACAATCTTGTGAATAATTGTGTTTTTCATTATCCTGTAACACCCATCCGAACCCCTTTTTATCAGTCGCCACATACCAACAACTCACTTATCTCTGCTCTTTTCACTTTCTTGACACTGAAATCACTGGTTCCTTTACATAAATATGTTTGATGCCTTTTTCTAGTGAAGATTCCTTGAGTTTAGCAAGTATCTTTGTCAAGAGTTTGTGACAAGAACTCCATGAAGTTTATAATAGTGACCTCCATAATGTTGGAAATATGTGCCTCAAATTATACAGGCTGAAACCTCCATTAGAGTCAAGTCGGTGTGACATTCTAATTGTTTGGCCTACTAGCAAGTTTGTTTTATTCAGTTCTGAACAGGTCGTTGTGACCTTGTTATTGTCTTGCCGAAAGGTTACACTGTGGAGTCTATTGCTATAACATGGTGTATTCGTTATGACCTTATAGCGCTTGGGAGACCTCTGGTTGAAAGGCCATTCAATTGTGTATCGGCAAGACTCTTGGTGACTATGGTCTTCGGTGAAGCTAAAGGTTCTCACTAAGATGTCTCAGCGAAGTGTTAATGTCTTTCCGACAGTGTTTACTCTGTGGTCCTCGGGGTAACTCATGTTGGCTCAGTGAGAAGTCACCGCGAAAGAAAATGTTACGCCGACAATGTTTGGTTTGTTTCATCGGGGAGACTTGGCCGAAGGAAGTGCCATCGGTAAGATGTCCTACCGAAGTGAATATGTCTCAACGATGAAGACTCAAGTGTTAGTCTTCGGTGTAACTCTTGTCGAATGGTGGTCATCGGTGGAACACTGTGTTTTTGGTAAGAAGTCCTAGCAACTCTGATGAGTCTCGCCGATGTTGAAGAATCTTCAGGGTAACTTAATGATCACGGGGAAACGTCTCGGTGATAAGCTATTGTCTTGTCGACTATTCTTCAGAGCTCATTATGACTTAATCTCATCAGTATAATGTCACACCGAAAGCTAAGAGTTTGGGCGACAGCGATACATGTGAAGAACGTCAGCGTGATCTCCTGGCGAAAGCGATAGGTCAGGGTGACTGCATGATGACTTGGTGTATCTCTTGAAGCTCGATAGAACATCCTGGCAACTACGATGACTCTTGGTGACATCGGTATCAAGTATATGTGGCATCGGTGAGACACTGTTAGTGTCTCACCGAGATGCCAATACAATACGAATTATGTTGACCAGTTGACCATCCTATGTGGAGTCTCGTGGACGAATCAGAGGAGCCGAAAGTGGAACCATTGGGAGTCTGTTCGTTGTGACGGTTCTGTGAGGAAGCTCGACGGACATGGAACAACAAAGATATACTCTGTAATTTTAGATTGCAGTAAGGTTGGTTCGATCAACAGTAGAGTGTGAAGAGTTCAAACTGTATCAGTGTCGATTTGATTCTGTAAAGACTGTAATCAGAAAAGGTTCCTGTGCAATTTGGTTAATGGTGAATGTTGTTGTATAATGACACTAGAAATATAAGTCTAGAATTTGTATGTAATTTCATTACTATAATACAAAGTGATTTCTCTTGGTGTGGTGGGTTTTTCTCCTGTAAGGGTTTTCCCACATATATCTGGTGTTCATGTGTGATTGTCAAATACTTTGTTTTTGTTGTCTATTTCTTAGTGCATCTTAATTGGACTATAATTGTAAATTTTAAAGTGTATCTACGTTCTTTCCTGAGGTATTGACGTTAGGAGAATTGTTTTCCGCATCTATTTTTCCTTACACATAATACCATAACAACCTTTTCTCTGCATGGCTCTTAATGAAATGATGATAGTATATGCTTGTGTGTTCCCCATCTCTAAAGATGGCTGAATATTTAAGTGGATTGAAATGATGTTCATCAACTGCTTCTTTTTTTTACCTTTTTCCTTCTTAGGCCAATGACTATCAACATCAAAGCTAGGGAAAGCTACTCCATAGTATTTACAATACATAGGTTTCTTGCAACATGGTGAAACTCAGAGCAGAAAAGTGTTGTTTCCAACACTCAATAAAAACCCTAGAAACTCTCAAAAAGATGTTTTAACCCTTTTCTTTCTAAAACTGGCATTTTATCTGGTGATTTTTGTGCTCTGATGCCAAAAATACAGTAGGTATGTAATATTTATATATTCAAGGATATAATAGAATACATATTTGAGAACTGAGTATAGTGTACAAGAAGATATGATGCACCTGTAGCTACACCACTTGATAGGTGTAGTTGCAAGTCGTGCTTCTCTGGTCTTCTGATAAACCTTGATAATTGTGTCTAGTACACATTAATATAGTGTTGGGTATGCTTGGGACCAACTTATTTTCTAAACATAGGTTGTATTGTTGTCATGTTGGAACCCCCACGTTTTGGATTGTATTGTATAGCAGTTGTCACACCATAAACTCCTCACATACTAGAATGAACCCCATAACTTTTTTTTTCTGGCAGTTGTATGATTGTTGCATTGTGGGGGGATTTGAATTTTGCATGTGCTCTCCCCAACTCCTGGACCTTGGGAGAACAATGGAATTATTAAATCTGCTTTATATTCACTGATTTATTTGGTTAAATTATGTTATTTTGAAATGATAAATTGTGTAACTTCCTTATATGATTGCTACCATAAGCTGAAGTGTGGGGAACGAGAGAATGGGTTTTTGAGAAATTGTATAACCTGTGTAATGGCCTACAATGTATTTATAATTTTATAGTACTCATAAATTTTGAAATATCGAATATGGGAGTATTAGGTCAAAGGATTTTGACGTCTCTGGGAGTGCATAATAGGAAAATAGACAAAATAAATCAGCAGTCCCCAGGGACAAAGGATTTTTAATGCCATATACTTTTGCTTTCAGAGGGTTGATGGTCAAGTTTTTTTTTGGTAGAGGTTCCACCATTCCATCTATGCTCCTTCATATCGTTTCCTACCTTTTTCCCTTTTATCTATTTCTTTTAATAGAAGTGTATCTTTAAACATCCATTTTTAAAATCTCTTGCTCCTAGAGGTCAAAGACACCTACTCTTTAATTTTTTCAAAATAAGAACATGGATATGGCAATGAAAATATGCATAATCAATTTACAGGGGCTATGCATGTCTACAAAAGGAGCTATTGTAATCAAATCCCTCGAAATATTATTTTTCTCATGTTGTAAGTTCAATAGGAAAAGTGAACTTTTTACTCCCAAGTTGGTAGTGAGGTGAAGCTCAAGGAGTATAATTTGAACAATAATTAAAGTTAGATGTTTAAGGCATCCATTGTATAAAGTATTACTAGCAATTTATTGAAAAATATGTGAAGTTTTTTTAAATCAATGTTTTGTACCACTCCATGCAATCCATCACCAGGATGAATCTTATTGTGGACTTTAGGTCCTTATATACACATAGCTGGCAATTCATCACCAGGTTGAATCTCAACTAAGTTGTATTCTTGATGTTATTGAGGAATAAAATGCATAAAATAATTATATATGACAAAAGAGACAAAAGGTAAAGGTTTATGATTTAACTGGCATCCTTTAATAGGATGGAAAATGCAAATAAGTATTAAGATCCATCTGTGAGTATCGAGATAAGTAAATCTTGCATTAAAGTGATAGCAGAGGTTTTCACAAATTTGACCCACAATATTAGATAAAGGAGTTGACTAAGTTGCATGGCTTCCATGGACTATAGCAATCAAAATGTATTATAGTATGTCAATGCTCCATTTTTTTTTAAAGATACTTCTCTGAGTAGGCAAGCTCTTGATTCTAACTTCCAAAATTTTCCATACTTTGGTTGAATTAATTACTTACCCGCATTTCTCTTTTCCATTATCATTATTTTACTCATCTACTATATGACAATATTTTACACAAATTTTATCAAATTACTCAAAATTTTAAAATTTGTTTCAACGTGTATTTAGGCACATTAATATTTTTCTAAAGATTGGAGATAATGCTAAAATGGTACTTCACAAAATTTAAGAACATGAATTATATCAATCAAAATCCATGTTAAATAGTGAATGAGGAGACTGCAAGATTCAAAAGAGCAACAAAAGGAAGTTAAAAACAAGATACTAACAAAGCATTTGCCCAAGTGAAAGGCATACAATTTTGTCACACCTTTTAGGGGGGTTGCTACTATCAGTGGCCAAAACTAACAACTACAGACATAGCATCAAAGTTTGTCAAGATTGGGCATATACAGAAAGAAAGAGATGTTCTTTGTTCAAGGTACTGAATATATGATCCCAATCTAAGGAGAATAAACAACATTCCTAAATGAAAAAAATCTAAATAAAAAAAAGCATTTTAAGCAGATTAAGCAAAAACACACACAAAAAAAAATGATGATTTCTTGATTAAAACAAATGGTTAAGACCTTGTATGACATATTAATATCTACATCAAATCCACAACAAAGTAATCATCAAGATGTTATGTCATTAACACAAAAATCCAATGAAACTGATATCAAGGACTTTGATTGGATATGAAACATCTTTGACTTAAATAATATGAAACCCAATTTTTGAAATGGCCATTATGTACAAAATACCCATAGAGCATTAAATTTTCACTAAGCCTCAATGCTGAGAATATTTCTCAACTAAATGTAGAGTTCCATGGAGTTCACGAGCAGGGACACTAGGAGACCAAGGATCTGATTTATTTTTTCTATAGAGATTATGGAAAACATATTATAGAGAATATCTCTTCCCTCTTGTTTGTCATTTTATTTCTAATTTATTTTTTGGCATGGAAAAGAGCAAGTCTATTTATTTTTGTTCACTTAACTTTAAACATTAGGATGTTTTAAGTAATTTTATTTTTTTGGAAAATCTAGGGATCGATATGGCAGCTCAGGAACCACCACCTGGTGGTATATTTACCAATACAAATGATGAGATCTATAAATTACGTCGTATTCTACTTGATCCCACCACCACAGGGGTTTACAAGGATACATGTGTGTCCATTTTGCATAGCTTAGAGAAGATTAGATGGACATTTGAGAACAGACATGCTTTGTCTGCTAAAAATATAGCAGTTATTCTTGCTCAGATGCAACAAGAGATTAGAGGTGAGGTTTCACTTGCAGATGTTCAACTACAAGTCCCAAAAGAAACCATTAAAAGACAATGTTTTCCATTTTACCTTGGTAGATCCAAGGTTAAGGGATATCAGGTGACTCGATGTGTTGATCATCAGATAGCCCCTTTGATAGACCCACGCTTTCTTGTAGCACTTGGTCAATATCCAAATAATGGTCCCAAATTCCTTTATACTTTGCACAATAGTTGTACATTGAGGTTCATTTGGGCCTCAATGTCAACTATTTAGACCTACCAGAATATTATGGTCAAGGGCATGGTAGGGTAGCTGATAGGGATGCTTTTTGTCGAGCAGATCAACCACCTCCAGTTTATCAGGATATGGTTGGGGAGAGATTCCCTACTATCTCCCCAACCTTCGCGCCTATTGCAAATCAGGTTATCATTGCTTCTCAACAGGAAGCAATTGATAGCGTTGGTGATATAGCTGTTGCTGCATCTACGAATCTACTGATCATGTGGGTAGATATTTGATGAGTCATTCTACATGTTCTAGATCATCGGACCATGCTACTGATTCTTATGGTATGGTGGGTGTCCTTTCACCATCAAACATAGATGGTCTTATAGGAGAGCAGATGCTTCGGAGTACTGCTCATTGTTTGTCAGAAGACCTATTGGAGGCATATGCTTTCATTGCGGCAGAGCTTGGGATCACAATACATGAGGTCAAAGGAAATGTGGGTAGATCTTTGCGTTCACATCTAGGATCCAACCAAGCTACAAGTCCTTCACCGCATTCACATCAACCTTATAGCTTTGCAAATCCTACAGATCCACCTACACATCATTTGGCAACTAGAGAGGAGGATACAAATACTGTTCATTATGCGAGTGTTCAACATCATGCATCTTAGGGCCTAGATGCAATTGAGGATTAGTTGCAGACAATGGGGTCGTCAGGTTATGTGGATATGCTGCTACATGGAGATATGTCGTCGATGCCATCTCACCTGGTTAGTCCACTACAATCATCAATATTAGAGTGAGCCAAGGAGACCCATGATACAATTGAGTTGACAGATAGGATCATTGCAGCGGATCCTGCACCGCCTGATACAGAGGTATGGATATATGTACACACATGCACAATTTAAACTTGTTTAAATTTTAAATTACTTTTTTAACTTAAATTGTAGATAGTACTAATGTACACATTTATGCTATATATATTGTAGAGGGAGTTAGCTCATGTTACATCTAGTGTGAAGACATAGTTTGTACATAGGCGTGATTCAGATGATGTGACTAATGTTAGTGGACAAGTGAGTTTTAATTTTTTAAATCATGTACTCAGGTATGTATATAATTTGTACACATGTATATAGATATAGAACATTATTCCAATTTGGCATAATGTAATTAGATTGTGTACATTTCTTGTACTATCTCCAGGGCTTGGCACATCCATCAGAGCAAGATTCTCATTCAAAGGGTTACTCAATTCGGAGCTGGCATGACGACCCTACTGGAGCTTGACTTAATTAATAGGTAAACAAGTTGTAGCTACAAGATACAATGTTTATTTTATGTTTTTGCAATAGTTGCTCAAAATTTTGGATTAAACATGCTAGTAATTTATCCAGATGCTAATTCTTTGGCACATGTCTTTTTCTAGGCTCTATGTACGAGGAGTCATTCTTGGGTACAAAAGGTAAATTTTCTACGATTCTACTTTTTATGTGTCTCTTGAGATTGCTCACTCTTTAGTTTCATCGGCTTATTTTTGGACTTTGATTAATTGATATAATAATGTTCTTTTCTAATTAATTACATTTGATTAGGTCCAAACCAAATTTATTTGGTATGTACTTCTAATTTTTCCTAATGGCTTATTGTAGGATAAATTACTACATCTTTGCTGCTAATAATTTTTTCAAGATCCAATAAAACTAACACCATTTTTGAATTTGTGAATCTTCAGTTCATCAAAGCCATGGTTTCAATTAGTGGTTTTTTTTGGAATCTATAGGCATGGAATCTATTTTTTCCCATCGGCATTGTGAAGAGCATGACAAAGTATGTGTAGAACCTTGAGGTGAGTCACTTGCCATGGTTTCAATCAATAGTTTTTTTTTTGTTCTTGTAGTTCTTGATGAGTTTCTATCAAGGATTTGTTGACCCAAGACTTATATTTTGCTTTCTAATTTCACTGTCAAGCTCTACTCTTATTGGGTGACCTTATTAGAATTTCTTATATAAAAATCAAGCTCTACTCTTATTGGGTGACCTTATTAGAATTTCTTATATAAAAATCCATAGACTAATTGGTGATCCAAAAGTATTTGAGAGTTAAAAGTTGATTTCTCCATTCAATGTTGGGTTTTCAGGAAATCCAGGTTGAAAAGGACCATTAGAGTGCCTGCAATATCAAGATGGCAGATATTCCACCAGATGAATACTCTTGGAGAAAATATGGTCAGAAACCTAACAAGGGTTCTCCACATCCAAGGTATGATTGTTGTACTCAATAAGCGTTGTTGGTTTATCTTGTCCAAAGTGTTTATAAAATTCTTTCTCTGGCATAGGATTTATGGCTGTCATAGGTATCCAGATATGAGCAGTGCCTCTGTAATTGAGGCTCCTATGGTTTCATTGGTCCAGATTTGTTGTAATTTCTATTTCTATTGGTAAATTTTCAATGTAAACTGATATTTGCAACTGCTTGCTTTCCTCAGAGGATACTACAAGTGCAGCAGTGTCTGAGGTTGTCCTGCTAGAAAGCATGTAGAAACAGCTTGACTGGGAAAGAAGACAAGGACAAGACACTGACTGAGCACACTTTTCGAGTAACCAGCCAAATGGCATTTCATTTCCTTGGTCAAAACAGTTCGGGCAGCTGAACCAATTGGCACAACAATAGTTCTTAGAACTGATCCCTCTTGTAACTACATTGTAGATTCTATAATTCTAAATCATATGCTATTTCCATTATATGGAATCCATCTTCTGTAACTCATTCTCAATGACATACAATTTATCTTTGGATTTAGTCCATGAGAAATTATAATATACAGTTTTGGTGTCCATGTCGTTCATTCTACACATATATGATGCTTTGTTTGCTATCTGTTGTCCTCTTTGAATGTTTAATGGTGCCTCTGCATTTGTCTCACATTTTATACTTATTTTTCATTCTCCCTTCAGCTAGTTGAAACATGTTTCAACCTTTCATGTCAAACAATCTGTATAATTATTGTTGTGTGATTCACATCCTCAAGCTTCTTTTGAGAAAAAGGTTGGTAAAGGCTGCTTTGTATTTTATTTCAACTAAGTGCTTTGATGTCCATCATAGATTCGGTAAAGATGTGAAGTAAAGGTTGTGTATTAAACTGACATTCTTAACCTGTATAATTTTTGATTGGTGGGATCAAATATCCTAGTAATAGTCATGGGACTTGGACTTGGCATGGGACTGATTTGCTAAGAAGGTTTGGAAATGGTACTTAATTAATCACTGTTGATTGAGATTTTCATCTTTTCCTTTTACATGATCAATGCACTAAGCTTTGACAAATGTCCTCATAATAATCAATTGTGGAATTCATATGCCAAGTGCCTTTGTAAAACTAGCTCAACTCCCGATGTAGGTATCAAATTCTAGAATATGGATTGATGTATATATTATAGCTATATGATGTCTAATACGGCATCTATCTGTGGACTTGTTATCGTATGGAAATCAGGGTGTTAATCTATTTTAGTTCAAACCTTATGGAATACCAGAGGCCTTTGATGTGCCTAGAATAGGGGTTGTTTAAGATGCATTGTAATTGCTTTGCTTGTGGTAGATTTGTTTAAACTTGGAATTTGAAATCTGTTTGGGAATGTTATACAGACTGATAGTTGGACATCACTGCTATTGAGTTTTTGATTTTGATGTAAATTTTCATAGAGTTTTTAATACAACACTTTTTGAACACTATCCAAAAAATGTCATTACTGTAAAAAGGTCAATTTTCTTTCACTAGGAAATTTCACTTTGCAATGTGAATTGCTAATGGTTGTCCAACATTTAAATTTATGAAGACTGATTTATGTTATAGAAATTTCAAATTAGTTAAGATTGCTATTTAGCGTTTTGCCTATTGGGGATTTGGGACAGTGGCACGGTTATTTACATGGACAAGTACTTTTGTTGTATTGAGTACCTTGATAAGTTGTTTAAAGAAAAATACTCTGATAAGTTCAACACGGGTAAAATTTCTGAGATTAGATGCTTGAAGAACACAAACTTAGAGAGAATATGTTAGCAACATGAAAATGGCATTTCTGGGTTTAGTTTAGTTTGAGAGATGCCTAAAGTGTATGTAATATTTGGCATCTACTAATAAATGATGTGTATGAAAATGCCGAGAGAAATTGGAAATATTGTGTTGCATATTTGAAGTTTTTTTGAGAAATGAAAAATATACCAAAAATGGACAACTACAAAAATGGTTTTAATCTAAGGGACAAGATTTTACATTCAGCCAAAGTAACCCTGCATTCATACATTAATTGGTTTCACTGGTGTTTTAGAAAGACGCAAAATATCTTAACCTCCTGAAATGAACAGGATTGCACAAACTAAATTGGAGAAATAAATGAGAAAATATTCAAACCCTTTAATTACCTCTCATTATTTACTTCTTATATACATTTCATGTGTAGTTGCTGTATTTAAGTAGATAAAGACTATATTGTGAGTGTGATTCTTTTTGTATTGTGATGGAATTATTTTGGAATTATCTAACTTGAAGTTGTGTGCTAAGTTAAAGCTTTTTGTCCATTGTATAATGTTCTCGCCTCTATGGCCTGTATGATTGTGGGATGTAGGTTTCCGGCAACTTTCAAGTATTTCTTGAACTTCTATATGTAACTGCTATATGTACTAAACTTGTTATTAAGTTATTGACAAGTATAACTGCTATATGTAAAACTCTTAAAACTCTTAAAACTCTTAAAGTATGCATTGTGATGTATACTCTTGTCAGAAGCTCTAATTTAAATATTAATAAATGTTATACAAGAGATGTAATTAATTAAGTACTAAAGATGCATGTGTGATGAAGTTATCAAAAGCATATTTTGGTAGATATTTTAGGTTTCAAATAGCTATTTACCATCTCCTAGTAAGGCCATACCAAGGGTAATGGAAAGGTTCAAATAAATGAGAGAAAAATAAATGGACGACGATGTACCTAGTGAAATTCTTGAAGATGTATTATATAATAGTAGACTTGTGGTATGAGGTTTTCCTAAAATATTAACTAGATATTTTTATCATGAAGACCTTGTTCATGCTGCTCACAAAGATAAATTTATATCTAAATTAAAGATGTTGGAATTGATAAAGTTATGCTCTTTTCTAGAAAAATGTTGGACTTAAATTTCCCTCTTCATTATCTAAATCACAAATATGATATGGGCCCTTTATTGAAACTTTTTGAGAGTAAATAAGGGGATAAAAAAATTGCTAATTAAGATGGATTCTACCCATATTGGTAGGCATAATTTTGATTTATAATTCATTTGTTTGTAATGATAGATTTGTAGGTAACAACTTTCAAAAAGAGTTATATTACTTGATTTTTCACATCAAAAACAAAAACATGTATACATGTTAGATTTTTAATGTTATCTTCTATGTATGGTAGAGCACTCAAGTAAATTTCAATCTATATGCATTATTTTTCACATGTATCATATTCTTGACTTTCATAATAAAGCATCTCTTGACTAAGCATGCTCTCATGTTATTCCATTTCAAACTCACTTCATTTTAACTGTATAAATTATAGTGTTCCATTTCAAAATCAATTCATTTTAAATGTATAAATTATAGTGTTTTTGAAAGGAAAGATAAATTGAGCAAAGGAAAGAAATAACCAATGAGCATTGTTTGAAGGAAAAATGTTACCAAAGACAAAGTAGCCAAACCAAGCACCACAAAATGCTAAGGATACACAAGAATTTGATAATGGGAAAAAACAAGAAAAAACCCCAATATTATTAATGGAGGCAAAATGCCTAAAAATGATACAAAGTGCAATGTGTTAAGAACCTCTTAAGGAGGTGGCTACAAATATTCCTTAATAAAGGAATTAAAAAATAAATAATTACAATTAAAGAATAACCTTTACCAAATAAAGAATACTCTTCTAACATTTTTCCTTAATATAAGTAAATTGTTCAAGTTCCCCTATGATACATCCCGTTATTCAAAACAATTCAAGTGGTTCAGCCCGCTCTTCAATAACATACAATATTCCCTTATGATCATCACTATCTAGTCTCCACTTACGACGCCCACGTGCATGTAGAACTGGATGAAGGGACAAGGCAATAGCAATTACTAGGTGGCTATATTGTTATACCTTGTTCTCATATTGATAATCAATTAAATGAATCCCATTTTGAACAATTTTGATTTGCTTGAGATATGTCCCTTGCACTACAACTAAACCTGAACGAACCAACATTCCAAGGTAAGACATAACATTTACAAGGTCAATAGAAGTAACAAAATATTCAAAATATACATTCAATAGATAAATCATGTTACAAGCACATCTATTTATTTAGTCAGACCTATGGGGAACGGCATTCCATCACTTGTTTCTAATTCTACTAGCTTTTTCCTCTCTCTTGTGCAATGCGATAGATAATAACTAACAACTTCTATGTTTTCAAGCTCTGCTATGACTACAAAAACATATCCTACACCAAAATTACATGGAAATTTATAAAAAGAATTAGATTTCCTCTATCATTTAAGTTTATGTAAATTTACTTTAAAAAGTAGCTGAATAAAATTTAATAAATGATTAAGCTACAAATTTACACAAGCTCATACATGCACGATATAAATATATATACATGTGTACATACCTTTTTTAATCAGTCCTGAAATATGATCATAATCAATTGAAATCAAAGGAATGTCTTCAAATCCTTCATCTGCATCTTCATTGTATGTGTCACTAACATGTAGGGGCACCGAATTCCATTCACTGACATATCCTTGTTGTTGGTTGTTGCAATCATCATAGTTTTCTAAAATGAAGTCATAACAAAAACATGAGTAACCCCTAATGCGCAATGTCCATGGGAAACTATCTCTACTCATGACGTCCAATGTAACGATCTTGTTTTCTCTACCCTCTTGCATCCCTGCATTGATCTTCTATACACACCTACAAAACATAATTTTGCATTAAAAATAATAATCAATATAATTATATTCAAACTAAAATAAACAAACTTGAATGTAAACATATATGTATATTTAAAGATTTAAATTCAAACAAAAACATACCTGATATCTCCCAAACACTCTATGTGGAATGTATCAGTTGGCTGCTGAGGATGTGCCAACCTCATTTGATGCAAAGTTTTTTTGACACCATTCAATGACATCATGTGCATCTTTTATGTGATCTCCCTCATAATCCATTTGATTTGTTCTTAGAGCATGTTTGATGCAAGCTCCTGCACCATCATGTTCACCCTTTTTGTGCCCACTCTCAAAGAAGCTCCAAACATGTGTTATGTTGTCATTTCGATGATATCTACATAGTGCATAAAATGGCCTTGATGATTTGAATTGTGAAGCACATCCATCTAACCATACAAAATGCTTTTCAATTTTGACACCCCTGATTTTTAAATATTCAAAAAACTTCTTGAAGCAATGTTGTACAAACAGTGTGTCATGCTCTTTGTCATCACTAATATAGAAGTGATATTCTTTCTTAATGACTCGTGCCTCAGATGAACTGTCAACACCATCCAAATCCACTTGTGCATGCCGATAACACACTTGCACCATAATAGTGATCTACTCTGAAAAATAGTATTGCGATTGAATCTCTTTTTGATGTACAAAAGAGTAATTCTCTGCAAAGTTAACTACTAATAACACTATTCCAAGTGGGAAAGTATCTCTTAATGTCTGAAACTGTTGTGCTTGTCACTTAGAAAAGAAAGTGTTTTATGTATGGTTGTATCAATTTATGAAACTTTTCCATAAATGTTCCCATTGGTATCTCCTCTTCTACATAATCTAACCTTGTTGATTCTTTGCCACTTTTGGTATGAAACTTGATGTACTTGTAACTCTTGCAATTTACCAACTTTGTCAAGTCAGTATCTTCGTTTCTCAAATGCATTTTAGCCAAATTTACACATGTTTCACAGACTCCTTTTATGCAACTAATTTGACTAGATGCATTATCATTATCTGATTTATCACATGGGATGGATGTTATGAACTGACTTTCCCGTCTAGGAGGTGCATTCTAAAAACCATCACTTTCTTCTCTAATCTTTTGAAACACCTGATAGTAGAGATCAAATTCAATATGATGACAACAACAAGTTTCAAAAACCTTGTTTGTCTTCACATAATATGGCCTTAACCTTTCAAACATTGTTTTTCCAATCTTTATATGTGGATTTGAATTACAAAACAACACATACATCTCATGATTTGTTATGTCTAACCAATGTTTTGTATGTAATTCACTATTATTGGGCCCAATCTTGTGTTTGATAACATCTCTTCTCTTTGATGAAGGATGAGTATGATAATTCCAAAAAATTGAGATGAAGTTCCTAAAAACATCTTGAATCATGTTAGATCGAGGAGCTCTACATATAATTGCCAAATTGTCTTCTAAGGTACTATCATCTAGAACCTTTCTCCTTTTGACATATTGTGCCAGTATCTTTCTGCTGAAATTAATCTTGGTTGAAAGTGAAGAGATTTGTCTTTTTTTGGCCATTTTTTCACTTAAATCGATGTCAACATGACTTCTTGAAATTGCCTTATCTGTTGATCGAGATTGTTTCCCAATGGAACCCAAACCTTTTTTAAAATTTTCAACAATGTCTTTTTGTAGGTGTGAACCTTTCCTCTCTTTTGTACTTGTATCTACACCTAACAATTGTAATGACTCTTGTAGCTCATTATTAATAAGTACAATTGACAATAGTTGGGCTTGATCGAGTGTATCAAGTTTACTAAAATGAGAAATTATTTTCTTTGCAATTTTGTTCATTGACCTTTTAGTATTATGTTTGGGTTGTTCAACATAAAACTTCAATTTTTCCATATCCATTTGAAATAAATGATCTAAATTTCTAGAAGATTTTTTTCTGCTCACCTCTTTAGCTAGATTCATATTCTCTTCCATGATGGTATCTGGAAGTGATCCTGACCCCTCTCCAACATCCATTCCTTGCACTTGGGCCTCCTCTCCAACATCAACTATGTGTTCTTCAGCTTCATTTGCTCTAGGATCTAAATTTGGATCGACTTCTACTTTAGTTTCTGTATGTTCAGCCCCTACACAAAAACGCGTCAAATAACATAGGATTCACTAAATACAAATACAAACCCTTCCTACTTAGAATTTACTAAATACAAATTTGTGAAATATGTTGCTATGACCTTGTATTCAAATAAATTCAATGCATTCATTCTAATTTCTCCTACTAATTAGCAATATTCACATATTCTTTGTATTACACACTTTGATTTGTGTTTTAAAAGGATATTTTGAAAGAAAAATCACTCATTCATTTAATTAAACACTAACAACTCAGTATGATGTCTATCATCATATCCCAAGATGATATTATTGTGATTGGAATCACAATGATAATATCATCCATAGATAAAGTACTTACTAAACTTTATTTTGGCTTTTCCCCAATTGATGACAATAGCACAAGCATAGGCAACAATTGATCTACCCTAACCATACTTATTTGTGTCAATTATGTTAACGAGAAACTAGTGATACATAAAACTTGTAATATTTTTGCTTTCATACCAATTCACTTCAACATAGAAAGGACCTAAGGATTTTTAGATAAATCATATACTTAGAATTACTAATTTCATCAAATTTCGTAAAATAGAATATTCAACAAGGTAATATTTTGAAACACTTAAAAACTTTATACAACACTCAAGATTTATTAATATTCGATTTAAGGATACAAAACTATTCAACAATTAATACTATAATTATCAATCATATAATAACACAAAATCGAAGATGTATTAAGGAAATCAATGATGGTGAATAATGACAAGGTTTCTAACAATAGATGACTTAGGACTTCAATACCTTGAATAAATCATTCAAAAAGGTTAGCTAAGCTTAAAGGGTAATTATTGAGTTTCAATTTATCGATTGCTACGAAAAATAGTTTATAAACATGATTTGGAGTTCAGACTTATTAATGAAAGATAAATGGTAATATACATGAGGATTACAAATTTGAGGCCTTATAGGCGGTCATAGTTTTCACTGGTTAGAAGGAAGATCTCTAAAAGAGGTGACTAAGAAGTTTAAATAAAATGAAAAATTAACAAAAGCTACCCTCTCAACTAACTAGTTGACAAGCAAAATCAATATGTATTACACAACATAAGAATAACAAAACTAGCATTAAACATATTAACCACATGTGAAACCTTACAACCTTGCTATATTTTACACTCTTATAATTAAACAAAACAATCACTACCCATACCCATTAAATCACAATGCTAAAGATAATTTAAACATCATTGAAGGAGTTTATTTACACAAGAAAAATCATGACCTTAAATTGTTTCTTTGTTACAAATTTCTTATTAACTATTCCTCAAACAAAATAGCTTAAGGTGTAATCCCCAAGTTATCCTTAACTAAAATAACATTCGTAAGTATTTACATATACTAAATCAAATTAAGCAAATCATTCGACTCTCTTAGAATTATTCCTACTTTTTTTTTTAACATCCTTGCCTTACTTTCTTCTAAAACTTTAAACTTTGAAGGCATTCGAAACCCTTTTCTTTTATATCCTTCTTATATATAAGAGAATTTAGAATATATTATTTTTAAAAGTTAAAGTATATACATGCATTTAATATAATTTATTTATTTTAATTATTTTAAAAGTGATAATTTAGGTATAGGAAGATTTTTTTTTAAATTCATTGTTAAATAATAATTTAATAATTTTTAGATTAATATACTTATGATATAATAAGGTATATTTATTGGTTATTTATATCTAATTTTTAAGTATTTTTTCTTTTTATAAATAATATGTATATATGCATGATCTATATATTTATGCATTATGAACATATATGATTTTATTTTATTTTTGAAAGAATAGATATAAATATAACTAGTCATATTAAGAAAGGAAATTCAAAGAGGAAAACATTTTTTTTTCTCTTTTATTTGATTTCCCTTAGTACTTAGGTTTGTGAAGACCTTTAATACATGCTTTTATTAAACTTGATGTTAAGAGAATATTTAATTTAGATACAATAAGAATTTGATTCTTTCATTAAAGTTCTCACAACAAGATTGGAGTTGATGTCGAAAACTCAATATTTTATTCTCTTAAAGATTTGCACCAATGACTACCATGATTACAATTATAAAGTCTATATTTACCCAATATTAACTCCTTATAATAAGAGATTGAAGCATGCCTAATGTTTACTTGAATCTACACATATAGATGCAAGAATGAACATGTTTACAAATTTGAACCAATCACCATATACCCAACATTTTCCTCTTTTCATAACCCCACTCTAGGAACTCAAACTCTTCCTAATTCATAAGACCCACATTTATTGAATCCTTGAATTATGAATTTGATAGACCATCCTTTGCTTTCCAACCTCAATACTTGAACCTGAAACAAGAAGTCAACAAAACAACATGGCCATAAAGCTCTCCTCCCAACCATAGGATTGATAATCAATCCACCCCCAAGCTCTAAGGGGTCACATAGCACTTCCACAAATCACTTTACACAAAAGGGTTCACAACAAAATGCACTAGACATAAACTCACAAATAGAAAATGAAATGTTAAAGGGAAACAAAATGAATAATATTGAGAGAGGCTCAAGTTTGACATACCTTGTTTATGTTTATAATAACTTTGCAAGCTTTTTTCATGTATTCTCTATTCCTGTTCTTCTAAATACTTTCGTCCAATCTTACTTTTTCTTGTCTTTTTGTTCCCCATCTCCTTCTTTGTAAAATACCGCTTAACAATTTTTCTAAATCTTCTCCTCCAAAACTTGCTTTAGAGAACAAAAATATCTTTCACAATTTTTATATTTCTCTTCTCCAAAACTTGTCTTCTAAAACCCAAATATCCTTCACAATTCCTCTAAGTTTCTCCTACTTATATAATGAGTTACAAAAAAAAAACCCTATAATTTCAATCCTAAAATTAAAAATTGATTAACATGCATTTTAAAAAACTTAGAGAAAATAAGCTAAAACTAAACTTAACTGCTAATATTAAAAAAAATCCGAGAAGTGATTAACATGCATTACATGCATTTGATAAATTTAGAAAAAAAAAAATCTAAAACTAAACTTAACTGCTAATATTAGAAAAAAAATAAAAAACTAAAATACATGTATTTTGAAAAACTTAGAAAAAAACAAGTTAAAACTACACTTAACTATTAATATTAATATTAAAATCATTACATGCATTATGAATAACTTAGAAGAAAAGAAGTTAAAACTACACTTCACTATTAATAAAAAGAAAATATTAGAAAAAAGAAGTTAAAACTACACTTAACTATTAATATTAATATTAAAAAAAAATAGAAAAAAATTAAAACTACACTTAACTTAACTTGTTAAGATTAAAATCGAAAAATACTATTAATATTAAAATCCGAAAAAAAAACTATTAATATTTAAATCTGAAAAAAGGAGGAAAAGCTAAAAAGTTGATGATATAACGTGTTGCATGAAAAAAAACCAAAAAATCGCTAATTTGGGGAAAATTTTAGTGGCTTTTTAGGGGGTCTAATGAACCCCTTTTACTTTGTCTTTTTTAAATACGAAATTAATGCATTTTTTTACTTTTGAAGCTCGATTTGGAGGTGCAAATGGAGTCAAATAGATGAATTAAGTTGGAGAACTATAGTCCATGAAACAAGCTTCCTAACAAATATAATTTGATATATTTTTCTTTTAATTTGTATTATATTTTTTAGTTTTACTATTGTGGAAAAATAGTAAATTAGTGAACCTTTTTTTTGGAAAAATATGTAGGCACCAATATTTATGTCCTTGTTCAAACAAAAAAATAATAATTTCAATAGATACAAAAAAAGTTATGCGATTGAAAGTGCACCTATGTCTAAATTGTAATTAGTTTGACTTTAAAACTTAATTAAAAGAAAAAATATTCAACAAAATGTTATGGAACAAAATGGAAGTTGATAAAGAGTACTTCCCTTACAATCTAAAGCTCACAAAACAACAGATAATGGAACAAATAAAATGCAAGAAGGAAAGCAAATATTTTCTATTATCACTGAAATGGAAATGAAATTACATTATATTTGCCATCACATGGGCTTTCTGATTACATAAATTTGCAAGTCTACAAATTGGAGCCACCATCTACTCTGCTCTGGCCTCCTCTCTGTAGTCCCCCTTTACATCCTTTATTTGGAAGGTGTAACTGCCCTAGAATCTTTTGGAAAGTGTAACTTCCTCAGGAAGATATTTTGAAATTTTAATAATTTTGGTATTACAACTTCGCGGAGTCATAACTTTTGATCAGATCATCAGATTTTCTATTATAATACCTTTTCGAAAAGGTCTCAAGAAATCTTGTGACAAAAAATAGGGCCTAAAGGCCATCCACTTTCGTTTTCCACCAATTTTGAGGCCCATCTAAAGCCTCTAAGTGCCTCAAAATTGACCCAGAAGATTTTACTAGGATTTTCGAAAATTAAAATTTTAATTTCTCTCAAATGACATATGGTATTGAAGTGATTTCTTTGCCATTGGCTTCAATTTTCCATTCTGGAGGTCTGTGTAAGATTTTGTGTCCAACTATGCATAAATGAAAACTTACTAAAATAGTAACCCTACCAAATTTAGCCCTTATTGAAAAGAAACAACATTTTTTTTGGGTGATGCAAGATTGCTCTTACACCCTGGATGCTCCTGCATCAGACACCTGGGGTAATTTGAAAAGTGACCCTGTCACTTCTCAGGAGTTAGAAGAAAACCAAGACGGTTAACCTTAGACTCAGATAACCATGATGAATCCTCAACAAGCCTTCCTCTCCATTTCACCAAGTACTCTACATATTATCTATTTCTTGTGCTTCTTCCCACATGACTATCCAAAATGTCTTCTATCTCCTCCTTTTCTAAAGTAGGTGTTGGAATGTTCCACTGTGCCTCTATTATTTCTTCATCAATTCCTCCCTTGTGATATTTTGTTAAATCTGAGATGTTAAACACATGTGAAATATGAATTCATCAGGCAACTCTACTTCATATGCATTTCCTGAATCATGCTTCTTCAGGATCTTGCATGGTCCAAACTTCTTCATCTTCAACTTCTTGTATGTACCAACTGGAAACCTTTCCTTTCACAAATGAATCATGACTTCATCTCCTACCTAGAACTCCTTATACCTCCTTTTCTGATCTACCTTAGCCATATACTAAGAATTCATCTTATTGATATGCTTCTTCACCTCGTCATGCAAATTCTTCAAGTGTTCAACAAAATCTTCAGCCTCAACACTACTTTTCTCTCCTTTATCCATCTTTCTCAATTCAGAAGCATTCCTCAGACTACTCCCATATACAATCTGGAATGGTGATTTACCAGTGTTCCTATTGACAAAATTGTTATAAGAAAATTCCGCCTATAGTAAAATCAAATCACATCCCTTTGGTTTATCTCCTACTAAGCATCTTAGTAGGTTACCCAAACTCCTATTGACCACCTATATTTTTCCATCAGTCTGTGGATGGTGAGAAAAACTAAACTTCAAATTTGTCTTCAACTTCTTCCATAATGTTCTCTAGAAATAACCAACAAATTTGGTATCTCTATCTGAAACTATACTCTTTGGTAGACCATGTAGTCTCACCAACTCTCTAAAAAACAACTTTGTAATATGAACATCACTTGTCTTATGACATGAAATGAAATGTGCCATCTTTGAAAATCTATCCACCACCACAAATATGGAATCATGCCCTCTTTGTGTCCTCAAAAATCCAAGGACAAAATCCATACTAATGTCCTCCCATGGCCTCTCAGGTACAGGTAATGGCTGATACAATCCAATATTTTGACTTGTTCCTTTCACCATTTGACATACTCTACAATTTTGTACAAACTTCTTCACATCCTATTGTAATTGTGGCCAGTAATAATTACCACTAACAAGAGCAATGGTCTTATCTCGACCGAAATGCCCAGCCAATCCTCCACTATGCTTCTCCTTGATTAGATTCTCTCTCATAGAACTCCTTAGAATGCACAATTGGCTTCCTCTAAACAACATTCCATCTTGGATTAAGAAATCCAACCATCTTGTCCTATCCAATGTAATAGGTTCCAAACTAGCCTTCCAAGCTTCTACAAAGTATGGATCTTTTGGATACAAACTCTTGAGTTCATTGAACCCAACAATCTCTATATTCATCTCTATCAACAAATTTTGCTTTCTAGTTAAGGCATCTACAACTTTGTTTGATCTTCCACTCCTATGCTTCAAAACAAAAGTATAACTCTGTAAAATCTCAACCCATTTTAAGTGCCTTTGATTCAACTTTCCTTGACTATTGAGATATTGTAAAGCCTGGTGATAAGTATATAAAAAAAAAAAATTGGCAACAAATAGTGTCTCCATTTGTTCAAAGCCTGAACTATAGCATAAAACTCTTGATCATAGATAGAATATTTCTTCTTAGCATCATTTAACTTCGCACTAAAATAGGCAACAGGCTTACCTTGTTGACTCAAAACAACTCCTATGGCAGTGCCACTAGCATCACAATCTACCTGAAAGGCCTTATTGAAATCTGGAAGTGCCAAAACAGGTTGCTCTATAACTTTTTTCAACATATCAAAAAAATTTGCTGCTCCTATAGTCCACTTAAACTCTTTTCTATCCCCTCTCATTGCTTCAGTTAGAGGTGCACAAATACTACCGAAACTCTTAATAAAATTTATGTAAAAAATTGTTAGACCATGAAATGATCTTACCTCTGTAACACTCCTCGGGGTAGGTGATTCAATGATAGCTCTCACCTTCTCTGGATCCATTTTAAGACCCTATGTTGAGACAAAAAATCCCAGATACGCCAACTCCCTTTTTACAAAACTATATTTCTTCAAATTAATCAACAGCTTCTCCTCCCTTAGCTTCTCAAAAACTTTTTGGATATGCATCAGGTGCTCCTCCAATGTCTTACTAAAAATAATAATATCATCCAAATAAACAATAACAAATTTTCCTAAAAATTATTTTAATACCCCATGCATAAGCCGCATAAATGTTCTCGGTGCATTGGTTAGCCTAAAAGGCATTACTAACCACTCGTACAAGCCCTCCTTGGTTTTAAAGGCTATCTTCCATTCATCTCCTTCTCTAATACAGATATGGTGATATTCACTCTTCAAATCTATCTTCGTGAAGTACTCGGCTCCACTCAAACAATCCATAATGTCATCCATCCTTGGCAATGAAAATTTGTACTTGATGGTGATCTTGTTGATGGCTCTAGAATCTATACACATCCACCATTCCCCATCCTTCTTTGGTGCTAGTATTGCAGGTACTGCACATGGACTCAAACTCTCCTGAATCAATCCCTTTCGCAACAACTCTTGCACTTGTCTATTCAAATCTTTGCTCTTTGCTCTTTGCTGGAGTCATATGATGAGCTACCTTATTTGGCAAAATGGCTCCAGGAATCAGGTCCATCTAATGACTAATCTTTCTTACCAGAGGAAAACCTTTAAGTACGTTATTAGAAATAATAGCTTGAAACTCATTCAACAAATTTGAAACCTCTACAAGTACCTCAATAGCATCTTCTTTACCAACTCTAGGGATCAATGCAAAACACATATGCTCATGCTTCATACCTTCTAGGAACTTTCTTCCATCAACCAAAAAAATTCTTGCATTATTGCATACCTTTTCCTCTGCCTCTTTCAAGGGCTTCAACTTATGATGACTCCATCCTTTGTCAAAGAATAGGTGTTGGCATGTCCATCATGTACTTCTCGCTGATCAAACTGCTATGGTATACCTAACAACATATGACAAACATCCATAGGAATAATATTACACAATACCTCATTGTGGTAATTTCTAATCTTGAACTTTACAAACATTGTTCATTTACCAAAGCTTTATGGTCCTTCTGCAACCAAGCAATCTGGTATGGATTTGGATGCCTTCTTCTATCCAACTACAACTTACTAACCATCTCTTCCGAAACAAGGTTATCAGTACTACCTCCATCAATAATAACATTGCAAACTTTACCTTCACACTTACATCTAGTGTGAAACAAATTCTTCCTTTGAGTTGTCTCTTTCTCGTCATTCAACAAGGCTCTTCTAGTAACAAGAACCTCTCCTCTTTCTGCATCCTCAGAATGTGAAGACTTGGCATCTTCGTCTACATGTGCAACTCGTGCATTACCCTCAGGTCTTCTATTTGTCCTTCCTTGATGTTGAGGACAATCATATGCCTTATTCCCTTCTTCTCCACATTGGAAACAGGTTCCATGAAAGCCTCCTCTCCCTGGTCCTCGCCCAAATCTTCCTCTTCCTCTTTGGTATCCATTATGAGGATGATAAGGTGTTATCTCCTTTCTAGTTCTGGCTACTACTAGATCCTTTTCCCTTCTTTTGGTCTTCATTTCAACCTCCATAGGACCGTCCACTAGTCCTTCCACCGTGACCTCCACCTCTTTGCTTACTTTCAAACCTCCTATTCAACTTCTCTTCTACCTTCAAATCAAACTTATATGCATCTTCAATGGTAGACATTCTTACCAAACTCAACTCTTCTTGAATGCTCGACTTCAAACCATTTATGTAATAGGAAACTTTCTCCTTGTTGACCTCAGAATGACCTATTCTGATCAAAACTCGGTAGAATTCTTTTGTATACTCCTTAACAAATTTTCCTGCTTTGTTTCAACCCTTGCATCTTCTTCAACAAATCCAAATCATAGGCCCCAAGAATGAACTATCTTTTCAATTTTTCCACCATCCGATCCCATCTTGTTATTTTCTCTTTTCCTCTTCTATTTCTTTCCAACTGGACTTCTTTCCACCATATGCTAGCATGGCCTTTCAATTTGGCCTTTGCAAATTTGACCCTATCTGGGTCTTCTATTTCCTCATACTCAAAATACTCTTCAATGTCATTGATCCAATTGATCAACTCCTCTAGATTTAGGTTTCTATAAAAATTAGAAACTTCTATCTTTGGCCTCTTTCCAATCTTGGAAATGGCCCTAATCAGTCTGACTTCTCCATGATCCATTACATATTGTGCTTCCTCTTTGAATGGATCCTCATCTTCAACCTCATCCCCACTTTCATCTCTTCTTCTAACATAAGCTCCCCTACACACCTCCTCTTGCACTGCTTGAACTTGTCTCTGGAGGGCTCTAAAACCCTCTTCTGTTACCCCAATATTTCTCCCACCACGGTTTCTTTGTGGAAGCATCTTTTCTCACAGACCCACAACCACAAGTCTTGGTACAAATTTCCTCACATTCGGCGATCTATTTACATGCTCAAGAAAACCTCGCTTTGATACCACTTGATGAAGCGTACTTCCCTTACAATCTAAAGCTCACAAAAATAATAGATAATGGCACAAACAAAATGCAAGAAGGAAAGAAAATATTTTCTATTATCACTGAAATGAAAATAAAATTACAACATTATATTTTCCATCACATGGGCTTTCTAATTACATAAATTTGTAAGTCTACAAATCGAAGCCACCATCTACTCTTCTCTGGCCTCCTCTTTGTAGTCCCCCTTTACATCCTTTATTTGGAAGGTGTAGCCGCCCTAGAATCTTCTAGAAAGTGTAACTTCCTCAGGAAGATATTTTGAAATTTTATTTTGGTATTACAACTTCGCAGAGTCATAACTTTTGATCTGACCATTGGATTTTCTATTATAACACCTTTTTGAAAAGTTCTCAAGAAATATTGTGATGGAAAGTAGGGCCTAAAGGCCATCCACTTTCATTTTCCACCAATTTTCAGGCCCATTTGAAGCCTCTAAGTGCCTCAAAATTGACCCAAAGATTTTACTAGGATTTTTAAAACTTAAAATTTTAATCTCTCAAATGACAAATGGTATTGAAGTGATTTCTTTTCCATTGGCTTCAATTTACCATTCTGGAGGTCTATGTAATATTTTGTGTCCAACTATGCATAAATGCAAACTTACTAAAATAGTAACCCTGCCAAATTTAGCCCTTACTGAAAAGAAACAACATTTTTTTTGGGTGATGCAAGATTGCTCTTACACCCTAGATGCTCCTACATCAAAAGCCCTAAATATCAATGTCACCAACCTAAATTCAAAAGAATCATAATTCAATCCTTTGTAGAAAAAAACTTATGCAATCGAAACTACACATCACGTTTTAAAAATGTTGTTTACTATTAAAAATTAGTTATCAAAGGAGATGCAAAAAAAAATACATTTTTTATATATATATATATATTTAGAATCTATAGGGTAAATCTTCCAAATCGCTAGTTTGGATCATCTTCCAAATTCCTAACAATTTACCTACTATAAGTGTCAGAAAGTGAATATTTTTCTCAAAATGTTGCTTTCAATGTCAAGTTTAGCCAAAAAGTGTAACACACTATTGTGGGATCACCCATATACAACTTTCAACATTCAATAGGGGTCCTATTGCAGTAGGGACCTGTAACATAACAGATGTCAACATTCAAATAAGACCTAATGCTAAAGGAACCCATAGCATCATCTAACAAAAAAAAATCAAATCAATTGGTGCACCACATTAATTACAATTCACATGTTTTCACCTCAAAATTCTCACATGTAGTATCCATCCTATCATAATAAGTACCCACAACATGCCTATCTTATTTCCTACTACCATTTCAAGTTTTAAATGTTTGAACTGTCACATCACCAACTATTATTTGCATATTCCAGTTCATTACCTTACATTTGCCACCTCACTATTCATTCACCTATTACTTCCTATCACATCAAATCATATTGTGAATACATTTTATTCATCTTACATGCACGAAGTTTAGTTAATCACCTCCAACAGGTACGCAAGGTACACTATCATAAGTATCATATATTTCTTCACGCTTTCATTATGTATTTCATATTAAATTAAGCATGCAATATATTCATAACATTTATTTCCATACTTTCTAATCATACCTTTTCCTATCACAAGTTGAAGTGATGCCATCTCAAACCTTAAATTGGGGGGAGGGTACAATATTAGCTAGTTTTTTCATTTTTTGCCACCTAAAACCAAATGCAAACAAAAAGGTATGACATGCAAACCATTTTTCTCCTAAAATTACATCAACCTTTTGTTGTAAATTCAATTGTCAATTCCTAAAATTTGTTATCCTAAACCAATTCAAACATAGAGCCCAATTTTTAAGATCAATTAAGTTGATATGAAGAAGGGAAGTTGTAGTTACAATATAGTGATAATGGGGGTGCATAAAAAATAGCAGAGTAAGAAAAGGGTTTAAGGGTGGTGAAGTAAAAATTGAGCTGAATTTTAAGGTTAATATATTGAGCAAAGGTAAAGAGATTCATAATGGGAGGTTATTTAAATAGGAGAGAGTCATCGGCTCACAAGAAAATACTAGAAGATGCAATGGTATTGCCTATTGTGTGTGTGTTAAATGTGCAAAGTTAGTATCAACACAAACCTTAATGAAACGATTTATATTGAAAGATTCAAACCAAACTAAACTATTCTAAGTTGTAATAAAGATAAATCTTCCAAAGAACGTCTCATTGTCCTCTATTCTTAAATGATTATTTTTAACCTTTTTGGCCCTCAGATTTCTATGTGCACAAAGGCTATTAGAATGACACTTAAGAAACGAGATTAATATTCAACATGCAAGCCAACTATATGCCTACATGAAACTATGTGCAAACAATGATGATGAATGCCATGATGAATGGAGGATTATGTTGATGATAAATACACAAATGGTGGTGGATACTATGGTAATGATCTATATGATTCAATGCATGATACTCCATATGCTCAAATACAAACTTAAAATGAACTAATTTAAAATGCAACTATGATGCAAGATGGATGATAAAATGCAACTATGATATAATATATTAATCTAAGATCTAAACATGATGCAAAACATGATATAAAAACTATCTATAAGACTCCAAGAATGCTCCAAGCTCCAACGATAAACCTGCATGATAACTTTACTTCAAATGTGAATGCAAAATACAAGGTCCAAGGGTTGTATTTATAGACTTTTCCACGCATATAGTGAGGTGGCAAGAAGCAATGGTCCATATCGAATAAGAAGAATGGATGGTGAAGATGAAGAGAATCAAGATGTTGTCCCCTTGACCAAAGACAACATGCCATTTGGATGGGAGAATCTCTTGACCAATGGGAAACATGCCATTTGTATGGAAGATTCAAGTGTGTGAAGAGAAGACCATGTGCTTCCAAAATTGGTGGAAGTGTGGGAGGAATAAATCATGTGCTCCAAAAATGGGTAGAAGTGTGGGAAGAATAAGTCACGTGCTCCAAAATTGTTGGAAGTGTGGGAGGAAATGAGCCATGTGCTTTTTGAAATGAGTTGAAGATAAATCTAATTAAAAATTAGAGTTATTTATTTTCATGTGACCTTGGTGAGGTGGCACAAAAAGTTGTAGAAATGTGCTCTAATTCCTAATTGGATTTAGTGAAGATTAATTAAATAATTTTTTTTAGGGAACCTTGTTTATTTAATTAATTTAGAAGAATGTGTTTTAGATTTGGAGAATTTAGAAAATGAACAATATAAATAAATTGAGCATTTATTTATATGTAGTTGGAATATTAATCAAATAGCTAGTATTTAATTAATTAAAGGTGATGACTGTTTTTAGGTGTATACATTTTTCCCCTCTTTGAAGTAATGTGTTTACACGTTGCTTCAAAGAAAATTTTGATACCGATGCTCAGAAAAGTTTTTCGATACCCCAAACATTGATTTTCAAGTACTGACGGATATATGCCCCCTCAGGAGATAAATCGGTGAATTTTTGGAGTTTTAGGATTTTTTGGAATTTTGATGATTTGGTGATGATTTACAAACTTTTATGATGCAGAAACGATTTATCTCCTGAAAAAGAAGATTGAGCCTGCCAAATTGATTAATTGATGCCTTATTTTGCCTCCTTGTGTTTGATGTTTGATGCTTGTGTTCAACCAATTGATTTGATGATGTTGATGTGATAGTTGATGATTGAACTCATGATAGGTGAGGATCAATGTGCAAAGTTAGTATCAACACAAACCTTAATGAAATAATTTATATTGAAAGATTCAAAGCAAACTATTCTAAGTTGCAATAAAGAAAAATCTTCCAAAGAACGTCTCATTGTCCTCTATTCTTAAATGATTCTTTTTAACCTTTTTGGCCCTCAGATTTCTATGTGCACAATGGCTATTAGAATGACACTTAAGAAACAAGATTAGTATTCAACATGCAAGCCAACTATATGCCTACATGAAACTATGTGCAAACAATGATGATGAATGCCATGATGAATGGAGGATTATGTTGATGATAAATACACAAATGGTGGTGGATACTATGGTAATGATCTATATGATTCAATGCATGATACTCCATATGCTCAAATACAAACTTAAAATGAACTAATTTAAAATGCAACTATGATGCAAGATGGATGATAAAATGCAACTATGATATAATATATTAATCTAAGATCTAAACATGATGCAAAACATGATATAAAAACTATCTATAAGACTCCAAGAATGCTCCAAGCTCCAACGATAAACCTGCATGATAACTTTACTTCAAATGTGAATGCAAAATACAAGGTCCAAGGGTTGTATTTATAGCCTTTTCCAAGCATATAGTGAGGTGGCAAGAAGCAATGGTCCATATCGAATAAGAAGAATGGATGGTGAAGATGAAGAGAATCAAGATGTTGTCCCCTTGACCAAAGACAACATTCCATTTGGATGGGAGAATCTCTTGACCAATGGGAAACATGCCATTTGGATGGAAAATTCAAGTGTGTGAAGAGAAGACCATGTGCTTCCAAAATTGGTGGAAGTGTGGGAGGAATAAATCATGTGCTCCAAAAATGGGTGGAAGTGTGGGAAGAATAAGTCATGTGCTCCAAAATTGTTGGAAGTGTGGGAAGAAATGAGCCATGTTCTTTTTGAAATGAGTTGAAGATAAATCTAATTAAAAATTAGAGTTATTTATTTTCATGTGACCTTGGTGAGGTGGCACAAGAAGTTGTAGAAATGTGCTCTAATTCCTAATTGGATTTAGTGAATATTAATTAAATAAAACAAGTTTAGGGAACCTTGTTTATTTAATTAATTTAGAAGAATATGTTTTTGATTTGGAGAATTTAGAAAATGAAAAATATAAATAAATTGAGCATTTATTTATATAGGTGAGGATCAATGATAGATTGATGATTGACCTCATGATAGGCGAGGTTGATTTGATTGATGAACCTCATGATAGGAAAGGTTGCATTGATTGATTGATGAACCTCATGATAGGCGAGGTTGATTTGATTAATGAACCTCATGATAGGTGAGGTTGATTTGATTGATTGATGAACCTCATGATAGGCGATGTTGATTTGATTGATAAGATTGTTGATTTGTGATATGTTATGATCAAAGGAGGATGTTTACATTTGGTGCAGGCGGATTCAGATTTGATTGGGTTATGTGGTTTGACTTCTCTGATTGATTGATATGCCCTAGTATAGGATTGATTAATGTATTGAGACTTGATGATGTACCGAGACCTGATGTATAGACTAATTTAGTTGAGACATTGATGATGTGCCTCTTGATTTGAGACATTATGATACATTTCCAATTTTGATATTGATGTATCTCTTTACACCTTTGGATATCCTTGTACACTTGACATTGTGATTTTGAGGTGATATATGACATGCGGCGATGATGATGATTGATCTATGTGTCTATATGATGTTTATATGTGATGATGATCATGATGATTATGATGGATGCATTTTATTTCTATGTTATGATGATGATATGCTACATGATGGATGCATTTAATTTCTATGTTTATGGTGATGATCTTGATGAGATGATATGCTATGGATGCAAATGGTGATGTAATTGATGTGTTATGATTCTATGATGACTTATGAATGATGCCTATATGATGCATGTGATGGATCCTATTATGCTAATGATATGTAATACATTTTATGTTTTTGTTCTTTTCTAATGCAAATAAATGATGTAATGAATGAGTGAATGTGTATATGAAACGATCACATGATAATGCATATTTCTGTTGATGTTTATGTGATTTTTATATGTGATGTATGTAATGATGAGTTGATATGCCTTATGAATGATAGATTTGATTATGCAAATGATGTATGATGTTTCATGTGATGATTATGTTGAATATGTATGGATGTGATGCAAATGATGTGTGATGTTTTGTAATGATGAATGAATATTAGGTGATGCAAATGATTATGCAGATGATTGTGTTCTAGGGTCTTAAGCTTAAATGAGTGAATCTATCCATCTTCCAAGAGTTGTGGGAAGGTTGTTGTCAGTTGATTCTTTGTTACATTAAGCTTCACAAAACCTGACATATTTCCCAATTCTTTTGGAAATATGAAGAGACTAACTCATTTAAGCTTAGTGAACCACTTCCCTAATGCCACTAAATGAAATAATTTTGATTATGTAAATGAGATGCGATGAATGTCATTTTGTGTTTTTTGATGCAAATATTATGATGTGATGCATGAATGGATGAGTGATGTTGTAATTTTTTCTAATGTATCCAAATGATGATGCAACTGATATGTAGCTAAATGAAAATGATGTGTTTTTGTTTAATGTCAAGTGTACTCAATCCATTGATAAGAGAGATAACCTCATTGTTGCAGCTTTGGAAATCCCATAAATACAAATGCAAACTAACATGGATGCAATCTACTCTAACCATGCAAATCTTGTATGCAAAATTTGTCATTCATAACAACCAATTTGTCGTGCTTTTTATCATCATTAGGATTTTAAAATGTTGAAAGTGAGTACAAACAACAATGGTATATTTAGACCATGATGACCTAAGTACTACTTCCATGATGTTTGATAGTGCAATTTAACACAAGCATCTAAGTATAATTAAACCAAGATGACCTGAGTATTGCTTGCGTAAACAAACAAGAGTTAATCCTTTTCCTATGCTAATTCAGAATGTCATTAGTGATACATTGTAGAGCACGTTCCATGAAAATTTTCACAGTAATAATGATCGACTCACAGACAATAGAAAAAGAAAAATCATACTCCTTTTTGGATCCTCTAGTTCGATACATCATCGAGGGGCTCTAGAGATATGATAACAAAAATCAAAGTACAACAATTGAACATTTGTGTTTAACGTGATAAACCCATGATTCAGAAGAACATTATCCTTTTGAAGTTTGCTTTTGATTTGGGTGTTTGATGCATTTTTGTTTGTGTGATTGATGTTTAATGTTTAGTTGCACTATGATCATTGTTTTGGGTTGTGTTATACTATTGTTGTTTGTTTGTTGGTTTAAGCCCAAAGTTTATTTTCCCCTAGTGAGTTCAGGATTTTTCCCCCAATCCAGGGTGAGACATGACCATGATGACCAAAACCTAACCTAAAGACCTATCCTAGGGGCCTCGAGGGCTGATCAACAGATTAGCCTTTCCTACATTGTACACGCAGAGACCACGTAGTTGGATTGACTCAACCAATTTATAGGAGCAAGATATGAACAAATGAGAGATGACAACTAATTACAATGGACCACTAAAGGACTTGACCTAGGGTTTCTCAAGGGCTGATCAAAGATTAGCCTTTCCTACGTTCAAGCTCAGAGATGACGTAGTTCGACAAGAGGACTTTGTTTTTGACTTTTTGACTGACTTTTGACCTATTTTTGGATTTTGATATGATATGGATGTTTTTGGATTTTTTATTTTTTGAGTGTTTTTGGATTTTTTATTTTATGACCTCAAGAATGTACATGAATATGATCCAATGCAGGACATTCCCCCAGTGCGATGTGATAGGAAAAACCAATTTTTAGAATGGGCTAAGTAGTACTAGGGAAGATCATGATACAAACATTGGATCAAGCTATGATGCAGACATGGATGAATGATGGACACAAATATGGAAGTGTGATGGATGATATGATATGATATGACCGATTGAAGAAACAAGTTGCCCCACAAAAGAGGTAATGCAACCATGGATAAATGATAGATCAAAATGAAAGATTCATTGCAAAACATGTCACACAAGCAACATATCTCTTGTCGAAAGATGATAATGGTTGATTGATTAAGATGCCAGGAATGATTGATTCCATAAGGCATGATGATGATAAGATTGATGATTTTTGATGTTTGATTGACAAAAGATATGAAGATTGGATAATGTTTTACAGCTAGGCTCAAATATGATTCGCAGGATAAGATTCAAGGTTGCAAAGGGACATGATGACATGGATTTCAATAAGATAGGAGATATGGAATGGAAGAAAGCAAGGATAATGATAATGAATTGGATGATCAAGATCAAGTAAATAAGATACAGACACAATTCCCAAGTATTTTTCCCCTATTCCTCATCAAGACCAAGAACGAGAAGAAAGGATTTATCTAGTAAGAATGATGGAATATGGATAAGATGAAATATATGGTATGAAAGATATGGAAAAAGAGAATAGGATAAGATATATGATGTTCAAGAAGATCCTTAACCTTCTTGAGATCAAAGGTGGGAAATGTGGAGGATAATATATGCATGATAGGAAGATGGAAGGACTTAAGCATCAAGTTTCATGACCAAATATTCCTTTAGTAAACCATGGAAATGGGGATTATACTCATAAATGTTGGCCTATCAAAGGTATGATGGAAGAACTAAAGACTTATCCAAAGGTTTGGATTAAAGGAGAAAAATGGGGGATGAATTTTGGGTAATGGATAGGAGGTGGAAAGGGTGGCAAGATCAACATTGGCACACACCTTGAAGGGTGATGGAGTAATGGAGGAAAAATGAATTTGGAAGGTGATAGGTTTTTAGATGGAAAATTGGAGGAAGCTTTTGGATTAGCAAATTTGGATGCCAATTTAGATTTTCTTGCTTCTATTGGAATTTTTGGAATCCACATGATCTTTGACTTTGATATTTTCTTTTGAAATTTGGCACCCAAATTGCTTCCAAGAGCACTAGGAGGGGTGGATTGAGATGAATGGTATGGAGGTATTATGGATGAGTTATTGAAAGTAGAATTTTGAAAGGGAATCAAGGGTGTGTGCCTTTGTTGTTCTTGAGGAATAGGATATAGACCTAGGATAGAGGGAAGGTTTGATTGACTAGGATGAGGAGCTAGGATAGATGGAAGGTTTGGTAGATTAGGATGAGAACCTAAGATAGATGGAAGGTTTGGTGGACTAGGATGAGGACCTAGGATAGATGGAAGGTTTGATGAATTAGGACACTTAGGTGTATAACCAAGGACATGGTAATATGGGTTTTATTGAGCAATAAGGGGTTCTAGGATACCTTGTTCATGAAGGTATAATCCTTTGCATTTGTAGTTCACACTTTGGCACATTCGTTTACCAATGGGATATGTGTTGTTTGTGAAACAAGATGCAAGTCCATTTTGGGGAGGATATGAAATGGATGAAAGAATAGGTGTGAAAGGATCTTGAGATGGGGATTATGGGGTGTTTTGATCTTGACTTGGAAAAGGAGTATGCGGTGTAGAAGATAGAGTAGTTTTGTCTTTACTAGATACAAAATCATCATGAAGTGGTATGAAAGGCATATCTTGATCTTGAGAATGATGAACATCCTCATGAAATGAAGGGATATCCTTGGATGGAAGCATATATTGACCTTGATGAGGAAGGGAATCATGAGATTTTGTGGAAAGCATATCTTAATCATCGGATGGTAGGACATCATTAGATGGGATGGAAGAGTTATCATGCTCCTAGGATGCAATGGACTCTTGAGATAGTATGGACTCATCAAATGTGGTAGAAGGGGAACTTGGAAGAATACTTTTCTCTTGAGATAGAAAGGAATCATTATGGATGAAAAGTAAAAGGAGGGGATCATCATAGAATTCTTGAGAGATGGGATCTTAGCCAAAGATTGGAAGAACTTGTGGAATTTTGGTATCATTAGATGAAGTGGAAATAATTTTTTGATCTTGAGGTGTAGAGGAGTCTATGATACCATGGTTTAGATTAAGAGATTGAAATGAATCATTGGATGTAGAAGATATGACAGAAGAAGATGGTTGGATGGAATCGTTAACTTGGGTAAAAGAATCCTGAGATTTATTTTGACTTATGGGAGATGAAGATAGATGCATGACATGGTAAGATTGTTCAATATCATTTGTATTTGAGGACTTATATTTGGGCTTATTGAATTTTTGTAGCAATTCAAAGAAATTGAACTTGGATGATGTAGTTGTTGGTGGAGAAGGTGTCATGTCTGTATTTCTGTCAGATGGATAAATTAGTTGTCTAGCAACAAATATCCTTCTGTGGTTGTTTCCCTTCGCATATCCTAGATTTTTTGTTGAAGGTTCTTTATTTGATGAGCTAAAGCATTCAATTGATCCTCATTTGTTTCAACCATGGTGGTTTGAATTTCAATTTCCTATTCTTTGAGTTTATGCTTTTTGGGGTCTTGTTAAAATGGGCATGCAAGTGTTATAGTTTTCACTAAAATTTGATCTAAGTTTTAGAAAAATACCAAGGATTACAACTAAGTCAAATAGAATGGAAAATTCTAATGAGACTAAGTTTAATTTGACTATATAGCTTCATTTTGTGATGAGAGGATGATAAATCATGATGATGAAACTAGGCCTAATAATCAAAGGTGTGATAAATTTGATGATGTTGGTACTTTGTGATGTTAGATCTTGGTTTAGGTTGGAAAATTCCACTTGTAGAGGTCAATTTTAACAAGTTTGAATTCTAAGGTACCTAAGGAATGATCTTGGACTTGATAAAACTTCAAAGTTTTAGTTCAAATTGTGAAACCGGCGGTAAATGTTCTTCCTAAATGAGGTACTCAAATCTTTAGAAAAGTTGTGGATTTTGACAATAGTAAAAGATGTATAATTCGGGATTGTTCTTGCAAGCTCTTTTGTAGAAATTGAAGGTCAACCTCTCTCTAAATTCATAAAGTGTTGATAACTGTCTTTGATGTTCTTTTGGACTAAGAGGTATGGACTTTGGTTTTTGAATTTTAATCTTTCGTGAAATCATTTGGTAACACACATGTTCAGAGTCTATTTTACCTAAGGATTGGTTGAATACTTCTGAGGATTCTCAAGATGAGACTGATTGTCAAACAAGAAATGAACCTAGGTCACTATTTTGTGTTCTAAAAAAGGTGCCAATACAAATACAGAAGGCACCACTTGGGACCCCAAAGGTGCCAAAACAGAGACCAAAGGCACCAAAACAGGTGTAGACTTGGTTTTTTCAAAGTTTCTTGAAAATGGTCATATCTTGGTCATACAGAGGTCTTTTTTAGAGCTTTTTTTTTAAAATGGGGTAGAATTTCATAAGCTATGCAATGGTGTAGGTGTTTCTCAATTTTTGTGAAGTTAAAATTCTAAATTAGGGTTTTCACTTTTGATATGTGACATTTTGTTTTTTTTGAAAACACTTTGATAAAGACACATCAAGATATGTACCCTCCTAAGGTTGTGTAAGACTGTATTCTTTTGGATTCCACGTGGGTTTTACCCCAACCACACTTATTCTTAGCGGATGACTAGATGCTTGACCCCACTGGCTCCCCTCCACAACACTCACTTCTCGGGGCAACCAAGCACCAATACCCATGAATCTCCCATGGCATATTTTTCATCTCTACTAAGAATTGCGAGAATGTGGATGCCTTCACAATGACCGTTGCTGCACCAAAGAATAGATAAAGGATTTGGCCAAACTACAACAAGGTTTTTAGTAAGGACTTTTTGTTCGTGGGGGTCAATCCATGTGGTGAGAGACCATTGTTTCCCTTCTGATTGGAAGCAACCTCGTGATACTGGCCTTTGTTCCAATATCCACACTTATATACCGGCTGGAAATGTGCTTGGCTTTAGCATGTTACTGGTTGGGTCATTCCGTTAGGTGAGTACTTTTTCCCACAAGGCAGGCCCTCTAAGATAAACAAAAACAAGCAAGTATACCCATAGTTCGATCAATATTTTTTTCACATGAATAAAGAGAGAACACATGTGATATTCTCAACTCACACTCGCACACAAAAGTGAATGGGTCTAGCTTTTTGGTCACCCAGTTAAGGGGAGAACATATGCCTACCATCCATCACACACAAAAGACATGGTGTTCATCAATCGGTTAATTAAGCTATGCTCCTAACTTAACCAAAAGGAAACATGATGTTCGTTAACCTTTTACTTAAGCTAAGTTCCTATCTTAACCAAAAGGAAACCAAGTAAATCACTTTGAGCCCCTACAATATGTTAGTAGTTTGATAAGAATGTCTTTGAAAAGAGTTTTTGGGAAACCTGTAAATCAACAACACAAAGTATTAGCCTTTATATTTTGTAAAAGGCGCCAAAACAAAGACAAAAGGTACCAAAACAGAGATAGGGTGCTCTAGAATGATGCAAAAGGTGCCAAAACAGAGACCAAAGGTGCCACTTGGAACCCCAAAGGCACCAAAACTCTCCAAGAGACTCCAAGAGGCTCCGAAAGGCTTTGAAACGAGTGCAAGAGGCTCCAAGATGGGTGCAAGAGGCTCCAAGATGGGTGCAAGAGGCTCCAAGATGGGTGCAAGAGGTTCCAAGATGGGTTCAAGAGGCTCCAAGATAGGTGCAAAAGGCTTCAAGAGATTCCAAGAGGCTCCAAGAGCCTCACGTTTGTACCTATTAACATAAATTCTCAAGCATGTTAGTAATAAATGGGGCAAGGCCCCATAGTGGGTGCCATTTTGTGCGTGTGTTAAATGTGCAAAGTTAGTATCAACACAAACCTTGATGAAATGATTTATATTGAAAGATTCAAACCAAAGTAAACTATTCTAAGTTGTAATAAAGATAAATCTTCCAAAGAATGTCTCATTGTCCTCTATTCTTAAACGATTATTTTTAACCTTTTTGGCCCTCAAATTTCTATGTGCACAAAGGCTATTAGAATGACACTTAAGAAACAAGATTAGTATTCAACATGCAAGCCAACTATATGCCTACATGAAACTATGTGCAAACAATGATGATGAATGCCATGAAAAATGGAGGATTGTGTTGATGATAAATACACAAACGATGGTGGATACTATGGTAGTGATCTATATGATTTTGTGCATGATACTCCATATGCTCAAATGCAAACTTAAAATGCAACTATGATGCAATATGGATGATAAAATGCAACTATGATGCAATATATATTAATCTAAGATCTAAACATGATGCAAAACATGATATAAAAACTATCTATAAGACTCCAAGAATGCTCGAAGCTCCAATGATAAAATTGCATGATAACTTTACTTCAAATGTGGATGCAAAATACAAGGTCCAAGGGTTGTATTTATAGCCTTTTCCAAGCATATAGTGAGGTGGAAATAATCAACAATCTAGATCGAATAAGAAGAATAGATGGTGAAGATGAAGAGAATCAAGATGTTGTCCCCTTGACCAAAGACAACATGCCATTTGGATGGGAGAATCTCTTGACCAATGGGAAACATTCCATTTGTGTGGAAGATTCAAGTGTGTGAAGAGAAGACCATGTGCTTCCAAAATTGGTGGAAGTGTGGGAGGAATAAATCATGTGCTCCAAAAATGGGTGGAAGTGTGGGAAGAATAAGTCATGTGCTCCAAAATTGTTGGAAGTGTGGGAGGAAATGAGCCATGTGCTTTTTGAAATGAGTTGAAGATAAATATAATTAAAAATTAGAGTTATTTATTTTCATGTGACCTTGGTGAGGTGGCACAAAAAATTGTAGAAATGTGCTCTAATTCCTAATTAGATTTAGTGAAGATTAATTAAATAAAACAAGTTTAGGGAACCTTGTTTATTTAATTAATTTAGAAGAATATGTTTTAAATTTGGAGAATTTAGAAAATGAAAAATATAAATAAATTGATCATTTATTTATATTTAGTTGGAATATTAATCAAATAGCTAGTATTTAATTAATTAAAGGTGATGACCGTTTTTAGGTGCATACACCTATCTTCACAAGAGTTGGTTGTCTCGATTGTTTTCTAAAGTTGACAAAATTCAACAATGACATAGAAAGGAGATTTGCAACCACATTGGAGCACGATACAACAATGGTAAAAGGGTTTCCAATAGATGCATCTAAAGTCACCATAGCACAAGTATCTGGTTTTCCTAGGATAGAAGCATAGTTTTCAATATGAGAAAATGCAGTGGCTACAAGAGAGGAATTCTATGAGTGAAGAGAAAATTTGGATTCATCATCCTAAGGTACAAAAAGACTTTCTCTTCCATGGTTTTGGGCTAATTGTGCTTCCTATGTCATTAGATGCCTTCCTTGTGATGGTAGACAAGATATTTTGTATACTATACATTTCAAATTGCTTAGTCACCTTCACCATAATAGGCTAGTAAATGTGCCAAATTTTCTCTATAATATTTTAAAAAGAATGACATATGACTATTAGAGAAAACATACACAACCTTATCTTATCACTATTTGATTGCCCTATTAGTAAAGAGGAGCTTGATAATTCAATACCCATAGGTAGCCTAGGTAGATTTTGTTAAATGTAAGGATATTAATAGTTTACCTGAGGCACCTGTAGTACCCGAAACTCTAGAGCTACACTTGCTAAACCTGTAAGAGGAAGTTCCCCTGTCTCACCTATGGCTTCACCTACCCGTAGCCAAGGTGAGCCTGAGGAGTACATTGTGCCAAAGTCTAGGTCATCAGTAGTGGAAGAAATCCCATCTTCCTCAAAACAACTTAAATCCAAGAACAAAAGAGGCAATACATCCACAACATCCACACCTTTTAAAACAAAGAAGAAAAAGAAAGATGTTTAGAAGAAAAAGAAGGGTGTTCAAAAGAAAAAGAAATATGTTTAGAAAGAGACACCTACACCTAGGCATTTAGATCAATTGAAAAAGTAAAGTTTTATGAGGCGTAGTGTGGAAAAACTTGAAGAAGGGGAAAAGGGCCAAGAACAATAGAAAGAAGATGTGATGTTGGTTGAAAAAAACTCATAAGGGAAGGGAAATATCCCTGAAAATCTGCATCCACCTATAAAAAGGAAGAGGTATGTGTCTACCACTTCTGATTCAGACTCAGAAAATGTGTTTGTTGCCAAGAAAACGCAAAATAAAACCTTAGATAGTGTTACTTATGAAGACTATGATTGTACAGGGAGTGGTAATGAGTAGTTTTTGGAAACAAAGGAAATGTTTATAGAATATAGAAATGTTAGGAAAGAGCTTCAAGAATATTTTGATAGAATTAAACATCTAGAAGAAATAGTGCATAGTTATGAGAAGAGAGATAGAGAAAGGGAGACAAAATACAAGAATTGGGGGAAAATTTGCAGACATATGGCCGTGGTGCAAAGCTGGATCTATTGGCACAATTGGCCATACCAAAATAGGGGATGGAAAACTTGCAGTAGCAAATTAGAAACCTCCTCCCATAAAAACCCCAATTCACCAAACAACTTTGTCTCTTGGTTATCAGCTATGTAAGGCGACTAATGAGTTCTAACAAGAAAAAGAAAAGTGGAGGAAAGAAAAATAAACTTTGATTGTAGAACATGCCAAAGTGTTGGAAGGAAAATAAATTGAGCTAAGGAAATTAGCAATCAGAATGGAAGAAGTGGTAGATAAAGCTGCCCAAATTATAAGATCCAAACCTCTAACAAGAACATATGCATTATTTTTGCAAGAAAAATTTCTAAGTTTTTAGTTTAGTAGGCTAATTAATAACCAATCAGTTGGGATGAGCAAAGAATTTGAGTTTCTTAATGTTTTTGCTGATTCTACACTAGAAAAGAAGAATCAACTATGTGAATACTATTTGCACAACCATGTGGTGCCGAAAGAATCAAAGTGGAATCCTCTAATGTTTGTAGGGGATCTCCAAGTAAGGGCACTAGCATCTTATTATAGGAATGAACAATTCAGGGGAGAAATAATGGAAGAATATAAGGAGAGGGAGAACTTAGTTGCTCTCCCAATAAGGAAAGAGTCTAAAGACCCTAATGCACTTATAGATGAATGGTTAAAACTTCTAGATCATAAAGGTGCAAGAAGGAAGATTATGAAACAAAGAACAAAGGATTATAAAAGAATGCAAACATTAGTTGTGTGATTGGGTAAAAAATGTTATAGTTATAAGCAGAATAGATGGAACAACTTGACCCCAGAGTTGCAGAGAAAGAACCTCATTCCATATATAATTGTACCACCATGCTTGAGAGGGTACACAGATATATGAATTTTTTTGATAACACAAGACTTCTTGGGTACCACTCACATTTCACCCACCTATGCTACTCTATCCAGTTCCACATTGGACTAGGGAAAAAGGTGAGGAGTGTGAGAAAACTAGGATCATCAAAATGAGACAACTAGCAACTTACAAAGGTTTCTACTTAAAGCAAACCAAGGGAGTTGTTGTTATGGATCTGATGGAGATTACTCTACGTTATAATTTTAACCCCTAGTGTTTTTATTGAGGACAAGAAAAAGTATAGTTGGGAGGAGTGATGGGTTAATTTATTAGCCTACTTTTTGTTGCTTTTATGCATTCTTTCAGACATTATCCAAAAATCCTTTCAAACAATATTCCTATCTATGCTATCTTTATATGCTTATTACACAACCTTGAACCTAAATTATAGTAATAGAAGTATAGTTATGATGTAGTAGCATTGCATGGTTTATATGTGAGAATATATGAAATGTGGTTGGAATTTTTTGTTTAATCATGGTAGTTAGATTTTTGTATATATTTTGTGGATTAACCCCATGCAGCCCAAGAAGAAACTATATCCCATAACAACTAGAAGTTTTAGCCTACAACAAAAGGACTTGGATAGCAAAACAGGGGAAGTACCAGCTCAAGTTGAATGTAATAACTACTATGTGGAGGCACCTGATGGAGTTAGTCATGTATCATTATGATATTTAATAAGGAACTAAGAAGAATAATTATTTTTTTTATAGGATTTTGGATAGCTGATTATGTGTTCCACATGTAGATCTATTTTGCAAATTTTCAATTCTATTAGAACTCTTGTTTCTTTTCAATTGTTGTTTGAATACTTCAATATTAATTGCATACTTTGATATCTAGGGAGTTGTAGTTAATAATTTCAGTTAGGATTTTTGTTTAGAATAGAATCCCCCATGCTTGTATACAATCGGTGGTTGAGTCTTTAGGAGGGAGTTGATTCAGTATTTTGTTATCAGTTACTTTTCAGTTTTCAGTTATCATCTACAGACATGTTAATTATTAAAAAATGATTTCCTTGAATACAATCTATGAGGAAGATTTTGTGTAATCTTTTGGAATGCATAATGAATGAAGTTCAACTTCATATGAATGCATAGAATCTAAAGATTTATATTTGGTTATAGTTAAGTGAAGACAAACACTTGAGTAGGCCACTCAAGGTAATTTTTCTTCACTACATTTGCAATTTTTTATTTATTTTTAGCAGTTATTTACGTTTATCATTACTTCATAAATTGCATGGAAGTTAGAATAGATTCTTATATTTTGATTGTCAATAATAATTGTTCATATGCATGAATGCATTCAATAAGACTTGTAGTACTCTGGAGGTTATAATAAGTTCAATTACTAGTTTTATGTAGTTTGAGTTAGTTTCAGTAATTCTCTATTAGTAGCAGTTTAGTTACAAGTTATATTGTAGGAACCTGTAGCCATTAGCGCTAGTTACTTCCTTCGTTGTTATGCATTTCTTTGATTCTCCAACAAGTAGAATTTACCTTTAATAGGATAACATAGGTAACCTCAAGTCTTTGAAGGAAAATATAGTGTAGCACCATCACAAGTTTACAAACCTTGGTTGAAAATTTAATGAAGTCTTTACAATGTTGAGTGGACTATTCAGCTAGTCATTCCTCTGAATTATGTGGTTTCTACCAAGTTTACAAGAAATTATTTTAGACTCTACAGTCTCCTCTTATGGAACATCATGCATAATGTATCCAAGAGAGGACAAGTCTATGATAAAAGATTCACAACTTAGGGAATACAATGCATAGCATCACCATTAAGAAGAATGTTGTATGCCAAGAAAGGTTGCACTCTTGGAGGACATCAAACCCAATGAAACCACCAATAATAAGACACATCACAAGAAGTAAGAAGAGGCACTATGAAACAAAAGGTATAGTCAAAATTTTCAAAATGAGAATGCAATGTATGCCCCCACTTTAAAGAAATTGCTAAGCACCATGCTGTGAGCAATTACTTTAAAGTAGAAAAATTATAAATGCTAAACAACAAAGAATACATGAGAGCTTATTTGGAAAGACCTATTCAATTATACATTTCCAAATGAATCTACGTCATGAAAAGGAAGGGATTTCCCCCAAATGAAATCCCAAACACAAATAAGGGATCCATAGGGGTCAACGTATTTCTTTGCTACAATGATATTATAGAAGTCAAAAACCAACATCATATCCCAAATACTCATAGAACTAGAAGAATGACATGCAAAGAGCAAAAAATAGAGAAAAATATTTTGGGTCAACATGGAAGAGACGTAAATTTCTCAACGCCTTGCATCATCCCCAAAAGGAAAGCATAAGACAAAAGAAAAGATAATGGTTTACAACATATAAAAGACTGTAGGTACAAATAGAGGAATGAACATAAATACATGCCAAACAGAATAGTACGGAGGGATCACATTACACACATGTAATCACACAAAAAGAACATGAAAATAAAATAAAATAAAAAGTATAGTAAGGCACATGGGATTCAACCTATAATAGGGAATCCACATCCCAATCTTGTTCATCATATGTGGAAGGTAAACAAATAGCCAAAGGGACAATATCAGGTGCCAAACTAGGAAAAGGTCGTCTAACTCCTTTCCCCCACTAAGTGCAAGACAAGGATGAGCTGAGATAAGTGGCGAGAATTAGCTCCTTACAATATAAAACATGATTACAAATTAATGTAAAAAATGCAATAGTGAGTATGTTATGATCCTACAACTATCACATGGCAAGGAGAAAAGTTCATGTAATTGCTATCCAATTATGGATTCATAAGAATTTTTAGGAGGAATAAGATCACTTAGTATCATCTTTAATGCACGACACTCATCAGTAAGATGCCCAAGTGTTCTATGATATGGACAATAATTCATGTTTGTACTCTTAAATTTTTCCTTCTATTGATAGGTGGTAATTTAATCCATCCTAGATGGAGAAGTTCCATTTGTCGTTCAATTTTTATTTTAGTATTTAGGAATGTAAATTCTTTGAATTTATAGGGTTTATATTTCTTACTTTTTTGAGTAGCTTGTTGAGATGGATTCAAAGGAGGAGGACCTAAAATAATCCTATCATCCTTGTGAGGGATTTTTTCATTATGAAGGAGGAAACTTGTTTCCTTAGAAGATATGGAGGGAGGAGGATATTGATATCCTAGTCCTTTAGTATCTTCAATTGGGATTTGTTCTAACAAATTATGAATCTCATGTTCATTTGTTGTGTCCCATCCTTGCTTAGCTAAGATCTTAAAGCCTTGTCCATAAGTCTCTTCTAGGTTGATGGGTGTGTTGGTGACTTTATTAACATAGGGTGGATGAGTATGCACTTGGTTAGAGAGACTAGGTTCATTCATGGTTGGAGGTTTAGGCTTGATTTGTGATTCAATCTCAAGATGTAAAAGACCAAACATCTCTAGTGGTGGAACAATAGGAGGTGTTCGTTATTGCATCGAAGGTTAAAATGATGCATTATTGTCAAGGTTATCAAGGAAATTGCTTATGAATTCATGCATGCTATTATCTTCACCTAAGATGTTAATTTGATGAGGAAATTCATTAGGGATTGGTTGAGCATGACTAGGTTCTATTGCATTAGGATCATTACCAAACACACAACTTGAGACATCAACTAAAGATGTTAAGGACTTCCATATATCACCAATACACATGTCCATTATGAAAGAATGAATTGAAATGCAAAGAGATGACAAATTTTTAGATTTGAAGCAAGATAATTTACTAATTGCACTATACAAAAATCTGAAAATGATGCAAATTTGAATTCAAATAATGCACTGAATTTAACAAAATAACCTTAATATGAACAATTTCACCAAACAAAAATTTTGGAAATTGAATGCAGGAATACAAAATGTTGAAACATCGTTTCTGATGCTTAGAAATGCAGAAAAATCCCTAATCAAGGAATCATTCACCCATGGGTGAATGGGTCTTGCTTCAAGGTTTTTTAAAATTAAGTTACAAATTTTTGAGTTAATTTTTATGCTTTCAGATTTTGGGTTCAAACAGTTGGTTACAATTTCATATTTCAAGAAAATCTAGTCTAAATGCAAGTTCAAAATGATGCTAAATGGCAAGAAAAAAGACCTGATTTGAGATGTGATTTTGATTCAATTTTTTGATGTAAATGACTGATCATGAAATGTTATGTAAACACTGTGCAAAATTATTGAGATTTTTGAAATTTCTAGATTTTAAAGAATGCAAAAATGTAAACTTAAAACCCTAAATGAGATGAAAAATAATGCAAATCAATGCAATACAATCCAAAGCAATCCAAATCCTAGATTTTGGGTTGAAAATGGACTCCAAAATTAGAAAGTTATGATGCTCAAAAGTTGGGTTCACCAAAATTAAACATAGAAAAATAGGTGTTCCAAAATATGGAATGATGAGGGACCTGTTTCTCACTATTTCATTAGGAAATGAGATCCCCAAAAAGAATTGAATAACATCCCTTAGGTGAATCAACTCAGTGTTAGAATCTTCAAGTTTCCTTATGCTTTGAGGATAGGGGTCAAGTTCAAACAACACTTTTGGGAGAAAAATTAAAAATAGAAAATCAATCTAATTATGCAACTCAAACTTGAAATACCAATATAAATCTCAATATTAGCATAAATAGAAAATTAATTGCAGATCTAAGAAGGGAAGAATGATGTTTACCAATCACCAAAATTAACTTTCAAGATGTTTTCTAGGACTCATTCACCCATGGGCGAATGGGTCTTTTGTTAGGGTTTTTCAGCAAATTTCAGGAGCCTCTGATATTGATCTGTAACTTCTGATTTTTCTAGGTTTCAATGTCAAAAAGTTGAAAATAAAATCTATAGGTTAGATTCTGTGATTTGACAAATTTTCCAATATTTCACTTCAAGAGGTCTTTAATTCTTCTTCAACCTAAATCTACAACACAAGCACAAGAGAGAAAAATTGTTTATTTTTGGTAAATGGCGCTTTTCCTTGGTCAAACCTCATTTTGGTAATCAAACCTTGAACTAAACTAAAGCATGGAAGAAGGAATGATGAATGATATGTTACCACTCAAAAAAACCTTGGATAAGTCTTTGAATGTAGATCTACAACTTGCATGAAATGGTTTCAATGGATGTGCATCTTGATGCTTGAGATAATGCTTTGAATGCTTGAACTTGATCTTGAAATCTACATGACAATGTTAGCTCCAAAAAAATCCATGATGCAAGAAGGCTTTGGCATGATGATTAGATCTTGAATGCTACAATAAATATTTGATATATTTTCTCTTGAATTCTCTTGATCATCAAATTTTCTCTTGTGAAATTTATCTTCAAAGTTCTCTTAAAATATCTTGAAAATGCTTATAAAATTTTCTAGGGGAAACTTAGAAAATAACCTTGTATTTATAGGTATGTATCCATAATTTTCCAAAATTTAAATATTACAAGCTAACATTGAAATATGGATTTGGGACCTTAAAATATTGCCAAAAATATATTTTAAATTTAGGTTCAAAGGCCTAGGTGTTGTGTGGTCTTGCAACACACCCCATTTCCCCCCCCCCCTTTTTTTCCTCTCTTGTTTTTGCTTGATTTGGTGTTGTTTTGGGGGTTGGTAAAATTCCAAGTTTCATTTTCAATTTTCTTGTTTTTTGCTTAATTCCTTGTTCTTTCCCAGATTCAGTGTCTCGGTATTTTCATAAAGTTTTATCAGTTTAACAAAAATGATAATCCTGGAGTTGTTGTGGTTGCATCAAAGATGTTGTATCTTTTATTAGTCCTAGTCCCACTCAATAAGTTGTCACCTAAAGGTTTTCAATCCTGATGATCATGTTTTCCTACATTGGTTAGTCTAATGGTTTCTTTTTGTTTTTTTTAGTCAGAGGTCAAAAACTGAAGGTTTTCTTATGAAATTTTTGAATCACTTTTGATCTCTCTTGAACCCGGTTCTCAGTTCCTCTCTCTACTCCCAATTTTTTCTCAAAGCTTGGAGGTAAGTGTTCCGGTTCCTAGTAATCTTCCCAGGGTTTGGTACTAGAGGTTGTCAATCCTAGTGATAGTAAATGATCATGTATCTTAAAGGCCTTTTCCTCAAAAAAATTAAAGTGACACAAGAGCGCCACGTAAGCTTTTCACACTATCTTTTCTTCTAGTAGTGAGCCCACACATAAACCTAGGTGTTCATAATTTGAACCCTAATTTTCCATGATTGTAACTTTATTCAAGAAATTAATGCATTGTAACAGGTAATTAATCAAGGTGGAAAACCACACACATACTTGGCCTCACCTCGAGCATGCAGTTGCTTTTATAAAACTCTACTTTGTGTCATACTACAAACTTGCAAAGGACATTAAATGAACGAGACTAATATTGTGATGCATAAGGAAAGGTAAATTTTGAGAAACTAAGAACATAGCTACCAAGGGTTTCAAGGTTGCATTCTGAAAATATTGTCATCATTAGAAAAACCAGGTATGTCTTGAATAATAGAAATTCTATCAATCATTTTCACACATAAAAGTCTTGAGAAGATGGTATTTCCCTTTAAAAACTGAAATGTTGATTATTTTGATTTGAATTTAACCGAAAGGTGAATTGAAAAGTTTATGAATTATTAAAATCACTGGTTAAATTTAACCCTCACACACAAGGTACATATTTGAAAATGCATAATACACCAACAAAAATGAGTACTTTTGAAGCAAGACTAGAAGATGAATTCAAATATTGCACTTCACAAGCTATACCAATTGGTGGGATAGCTAATGATACTCATATGGGATGACACAGGAATGACAAGAAAATGTTTCTCAGTGTACAAGGAATGTCATAGCAAGTGGGTTACTTTTAGCATGAGGGTTTCTGCCAGCAATGGAGGCCCCTAAATTGGTTATGGAATGTTTAAACCACTATAACCCAGACAAAAGAGTCATTGAGGAGGGAAGAACTTATGCAGATCTCTCTGAGAAAGTAATTATATATACATTTGGGCTTCCTACATTTACTCAGATGTACCATAAAGATATGAAAGAGAAAGCTAAGACCTACCTAAGTTTCGAAGAACACAACAAAGAAATTATGAACAAATAGTGGTTCCAAGAGAAGATTACAAAGTAGAAAAAGCCAATTTTAAGGTCTATGTTCAACCCAGATGTTCAAGATATCATAACTATGCTAAGCAGGATAGCTAGATTACAAGATGCCAATAAATTTGAATCATGGATGTTTGTAATCATAGCCAAATTGATGGAAGGCCATGTGCCAATGCATTGGGGAAGATTTATTAGAAAAAGATTGCACGATAAGATAAAGGCATTTCCAAAGTCCAGATGTTTTTCTATGTCATCATATGTGATTTATTCATGTACCTTAAGGGAAAATAAGCAAGGGTTGAAAAGGATTGGTACTTTGGGTAGAGAAGTAGGAAACAGTTTGATATATGCTAATTTTCCCCAAATTACTATCCATGGATACAAGGAGCATTATCAGAGAGTTAATGATTTTTTTTCCATGAAGTTGGTCAGAATAATGGAAGGAGAAAAAGCCAAAAGATTGTTTTTGGAAGCACAAAGCGTTATTAGACTGATTGGAGGTTGGTACATTTAGTTTCCCACTTTCACCTACATTAGGGTGGAAGGGTACCCTATAGATAAAATGGTGTTACTGGAATTGGTAAGAAATTTGAAGTCATCCCAATCTCTTTATATTATGGCTCATAAGAAGGCTTCTTTCAGATTTCCTATTGTAATAGGGAACTATAAATGTAGTGCAATTAGAGCAGCTAGTTTGTGTGAAGGTGAGTTGAAAATGTATAATTTGGAATACTTTCCACTCTAAAGAAAGTATTATGACCCATAAGGGAATATTTCCAAGAATATAGCTAGTTATCTTGATCATGTTTAGCATCTAGAAGACTATTGGCTAAATTATGATGACAAGCACAAAGTAAGAAAATAAAATATGAAAGATTGTCATTAGAATCTGTGCGAATTCTCAAGATTCATGATGTTCCTGATCAAATGGAGGAAGATGATGGTGAATTGTTGAATAAGGCTTACAATGAAAATAGAGTCTATGAAGAACCTATTCCAAATCTGGATTATGAAAGTAAGGAAATAATATTAGTTGAGGAATTATCTGCACCGGTTCTACTATAGACTCAACATTGGATATGTGATTTTTGTAAAGCTTTGAGAAAGAAAGGAATAAAGCCCACATACTCACAAGATACAAGAAAGAAACAAAGAGAAGAAAATGAGTATGAGTATGGGGAACCTACTAAGAAAAAGAGAAAAGTTGGTAAAGTAACTATTGGTATACATATTTAAGAAAGAACCCCTGAGTCTCCAAGCCAAGGAGTTTCATTAAAACTAGGTGGTAAGCATAAAGATGTTGAATCAGGCAAGGTTCAATCAAAATTAAAACAAAAAATGACATCTTCTTCCACAACAAAACCAAATAGTAGGCCTACTACTAATGAAGAGGTGGGGATAATAGAAAATATTGGTACACATAAAACATTTGCATCTCAAAGAGTTGCAACATTATTCACTTCTCCCCCTTCAATTAATATGGCTGCTATAAAATAGGTACTAGGAAAAACTCTTATGGTTTTAGATGAAGATTATGAGACAAATGAAGCTAAGATTAAAGAACAAATGGATAAGTGGGGAACCATGTGGGAATGATTAAGAGAAAATAATTCTAAAGATAAACCCATTGTACAACTAGTGGTGGAAGAAATTCTAGATACAGGGTCAATTCCTATAAATGTTGAAGAAGAAGAATTCATAAAAGGAACACTCACTTCAGAAGTGGGGAGCCCTGAAGTTCTTGAAATGGAAACAGGGGAGACTACAAGACAAATTCCTACTAATGATATTGTTATTGAAGATACCTTTGATTCCCAACATTCACTAGGGAATGATCAAAATGATAATGAGCAACCACAGGTCTCTGAAAAATCAAAGGAGGACCAGGTTGAAATTGAAAATTAAAAACCTTCACAAATTTTAGGTGATAAGGTCAAAGATGAAGAAAATTATGATGTGATAGGATATGAAGAAGGTGATGTCCTAGGAACTAATGTTGAACATCTAGCTAGACAAGAAAATACAAGTCTTGAAACCTAAGAGATAGTGTTGAATCTCAGTAATCTAGAATCTATGCTAGAGAATACTAAAGATGTTCCTATTTCAAAGGATGCAACAGATAAAGTTGAAGATATAATAGAAGAATTTCCCAAGCATACTAAAAACTAGGAATAGAGAAGTGTTACATAGGTAGAACACAATGAAGATGCACCTGATTGGTTAATCAGAGAATTAACTTCCCCATTGGAAGTGGAATTCGTACCTCTGGATCTTAAAAGTTGTATGCAAGAAGTGGATATTCCTATGCCTAGGAAAAGAGCTCAAATGAAACATGTCATACAGTAGAATGCAGATGGAGGTAAAACAATCCATATAGCTACCCCAATAGCAGATAAAAATAGTCATGAGATAACGCCTAAGGAGTATAATATAACAAGTATCAATGTTGGACACTCATCTTGGATGTGAGAATTAGAAGAAATGAAGATGAATTTAGAAACAACTATTGTTAGGGTACAAAAGAGTAAACCGAAGACAAGAGAGTTGAAAGAATGGGTTGCAATCCTAGAGAATTTTGTAAAATCATTAACCCAATCTAGTCAAGCACATGCTAAATTGCCTCGAAATCTAGTACTTATGTCACATGAATAGGTGGATACCATTGCAGTAATTCACCATAGGATGAATGTATTTAAGGAATGGATTGAATATTGGGTAAGGAAAGGAGAGGAACTCATTACATATGTGATTAGGAAATACAAGGAAGCACACTATTGGTTTGAAAAATCTACAAGATTGGAAGGAGAATATAGATTTTTCTAGGAACAAGTTGATGCTGATAGGCGAAATGTAGACTCTCATTCAAACAGATGTCCAGGAATTGATAAGAGAAAGGATAATTTCAGAGTAAGAAGTTCCATTATGTGAAAAATGGAAGTAGTAATTACATTGGGAAGGTGATACTTTAGTACAATGTATAGAAGGATTTGAAAAGGTCACCAAGAAATGCAGTAAGTTAATTGATGAAGATCAAGATTTTATTGAAATATTAGCATGGCAAGATTGTGATCCCTGGATGCTAGGACAAGATGGTAAGGAAGCAAAATCTTTCAAGGAATGGATTGAGGAAATAAATAAAGACCTTGTTCAGTTGTTAACTCGAGAAGTCATTGATGAGATCACACATTGCAAAAACACTATAGTCAAATATGAAATAGAGAAAGTGCAAAGGAATGTCAACATACTCTAGATATCAGAAGATTATACCAAGCTCAAGTTTAGTTGGAATGTGATCCAAGGAATTTCAAAAGAGCACATGCATCAAATATTAAATGTTTTCTGAGAGTATCAGCTGAAGAAAAATGAAGAAAGGTTCCCAGAACCATAGCTCTAAGTGATATAAGGAAGTACCGGATATCGGATGTCGAAAGTGTCATAAGGACATATTGTTGAAATTGATTTTGTAGGTTGTTCCTAGTCCTAGTAGAAGTTTCCTATCCGGTATTATAAATAATGTTGATAGCCTTATTTTATGTGGAGTGTTGTGCACTAGAGTTTGAAGTTGAAGGTTGTTACTGCTAAAGAAGTCAAAGCTTTGACTTTTTCTAGAAGATTTTGATGACAACTGGCATATGCCACGTGCTGCATTTTGATTTTCTATTTCTCATTTTCTTGATAGACTTTAAGTTTGAACTCTTGAGGCCTTGTTGCTATAAAAGGTCATTTATTCCTTTACTTTTATTTTTAAGTTCAAAATTTGTGGATGTCAGAAGAACCAAAACTTCTCTAAGTTTTGTTTTTTTTCCTATTTTCTTAATCATTTTGGTCTAAAAACTTGTATGCACATAGAACTTAATCAATATTGAAGCCAATTTGATAGCTACCTATTACATGTATTTTTGTAATTGGTTTGTTAGTTCAATCCAACAAGACTATGTGTTGCGTCGTTTAAGGGTGCATACAAAACCTACTCGATGTCCAAACTAAACACCCTTCTTTAAAAACTCACACTATTTTATGCCTAGATGTGAAGCAATCTGGTGAAGTATAAAATGTTTTGCTTTGATTTGATTAAATCTTGGGGCATGCATCAAGAATAACCATGAGAAATTTTATTTTTTAGTATTTTGATGCTTTATTTTAGATCAGATGTTTAAATTTCATAAAATGTTCCAAAAAATAGATGAATGAATGGAAATTTATTGAAAATATTTCATTTCTATGAAATTGTTGAATGCTTAAAGCTAAATCTACTTAAGTGATAGCAAAATTGTTTGATGTTCATGAAATATTATTTCAAATTTTTTGATTTCATGAGATTATTTTATGATTGAACTAAAAATATTTTACCTAATGCTAATGATTCTTAATGAAATTGGAGATAATTGTAGACCCCTTGAGATTAACAACAATATCACATCATACCCTAAAGCGAACCTAGTATGGTCAAGACCTGACTACCAGAGCCTTAGGGTTAAGCTAAGTCAATATTTTCCTATTACACAGACACCTTAGGTTTCCTTGGTTCAATCTTTCAAGTAAAGATAGGTTATTTGCACTTTGCCTATGAGGATTTTATTTGCACTGTTGTTCCGAGTGACATCATTGTCAACACTAGGGAGGACCCATTCACCCATGGGAAAATGGGTCCTAGGTCCCTATTCTTGGAACACACATTTCTCAAGGGAAATTTTTATGTGTTAGCATTAATTATTGTTAGGATTCCCCTACGAAAAATATAATTTATTAGGCTTGTAGATGAATAATAGGGTTTATTAAGGCACAATTAAGTCCATTTTAATTAAGAGGGCCCAAAAAAAGTGTGAAAATATAAAGGGAAAAAATTTTCAACACTAAATTAAAGCACTATTAAGTTCATTTTAATTAGGAGGGCCCAAACAAAGTGTGAAAATATAAAGGGATACACTTTTCTACACTACAAGGCCAAATGATCCTATGTGTCTTTTTCTATATTTTGGAGCTTTTAATTCAAAATTATTCTATCTTTTGAGAGATAATAACCCTCAAGATTTAAGGGAGGCATATGCAATGGTTGTTAATGTAGAGAGTAATTTGAAAGCATCTGGGAAAGACAGCAAAAGAGCTAATATAAAGCTCTTGAAACCAAGTCCAACAACTTCCAGCAAACCTCTCACTACTAAAAAAATATATATATAAACTCATGGGAGTTATGAAGTATCTTTCATACAATGTGGTGAAGAATGAAAAATGTATGTCCCCTAATGTTGCTTCTACACATTTCAATGAAGGTCAAAGGCTACATAATAGGACTTATAATCATGATTGATCTAAGACACCTAGAGGTAATGATAAAACAATCATCGCCATGGAACTCAAACCAAAAATACATTGAGAGACACACCCCTGATCCTTTAAGGATCATGTGAACCTTCAGTAATATTTATTTTGGTGTGATATATGTTACTTGCCTCATGATCAATCCAAGTGTGTTGTTGCAATTGAACTTGATGAAGAGAAAAAATTCCAAGAGTGGGAGGGTACACTTGAATGTTATGACAATGCCAATGTAGATCAATTGGATGCCTATGAGGGTGAGGAATTTTTTCAAAATGATGATGATAATTGTCATGTTCCTTTTCAAATTCAAAATAGAGATTTTGAACAACTTAAAGAATAAATGAGGTAGTGATATAACAAATAAAAGCGTTCCAAGGAGGACATCAAAGCTCTCACTAAAGATGTTGTCATTCAAGTACAGTGTGATCACTAGCTTAGAAATAGATAGGTAGGTGTCAAGGATAAGTTAGATGGTGTGGTCATTCCCAATATATCATCTACACATTTGAGCAAAGGAAAGAAAAAAGAATATAATGCATACAAAGAAAAAAATAGGTTTGCTAAAAAGTCTCCACCAAGAAAGATGATGCATTTACCAAATGCATCCCAGTAGAAAGTATATGTCCTGAAGATAAAAGAGGTTGACATATCAACCATCCATTTGGGAGAAGGTGCCAAATTGAAGGGCATGAACATATCAAATTTACATCATCACTAATCATATTCCATTCATCAAATAAATCAGGACTTTGTTTAATTGAAATCCAATTCATATTTCTCTCTTTGATTTGATTTAAATCCCTAAATCATGTCAAATTGGTCAAATCATCCTAATCATCATTAATTTAATCTAACCATGATTAAATGCTAATCCCACCCACTTGCATTCTCTAAGACCTAGCCACTTGCACAATAAATCAATTTTATTGATTTATTAAAATAATCTATTTCCCAACTTTGCAACCAAATTAAAACAGGAGGCATTTATACTGTTTCCTTGTCCCCCTCTCAAAATTTATTGCAAATTTGAATTCAAAATTCCCCCCTCTTGGGCACTCTTCCCAAATCTTGCACACACATCAACTAATCACATGATGACAAGTGTCCTCAATTCATTGGCTTGTTTTGATCCCACATTGGTCCCTCTTCAACATTTGGCATTTTGAAAATCTTTAAATAGGTGCATCATCCTCAAGCAAATGGCTTCAGAATCTTCACAATTTCATGCAAGGTTACTCTCTTCACTTGAGATTTAATCTTGTTCATCATCACTCCACCATCTTCATAGCATTTTCAATTTGAGCTTTTATCAAGGATTGGGAAAGGGTCACTAGCACAAGTGACACCAATCCAACTATGGAATAGGTACAAAAGCAAACGAAGGTACAAGCGAAGGTACAAGCGAAAGGTGAAAGGTACAAAAGGGAAACAAAGACTAACGAAGGAGGTACAAACGAACAAAGGCGAAAAGATGCAAAGCAAAAGAGGAGGAGGATTCTTGTTTGAAAACACATTGTGTTTTTTAACACTTTGATTTTTTGATCAATACTACTTCACGAAAGGAGGGAAATGTTTTTTTGAAAACACAATGTGTTCTTTAACACTTTAAGTGTTTAATCAACACTACACGAAATTGTTTTCCTTTTCGTTTTTAGAACATTAGTTTTCAATTGGGGCTAAAACGAACAATTTCATTTTCATTGCAAAGGGCTTAAAACGAATCTTAGAACACACTTACTAGATTTCATTTTGGGTTAAAAATTGAACAAGCAATCCTCATATTTCATTTGGTGCTTAAAACGAATTCACAATTGCTTTGAAGGGTGTAAAACGAACAAGTGTTT
>VDFB02000013.1:162993110-163005274 GCA_007258455.2 Sequoia sempervirens | reverse complement strand
AAGCACTCAAACTTGATTAGACTCAACCCACAAAGTTCTCTAATTGCTACAAGAATGACACTATTAGTAGTAAATTCCTCTTCTATTTATTGTGCGAGGTAATGGCAACCTTCATCAATGCTTAGTAAAAATGCATGTGCAAACATGGCAATTTGGCGGCGTATGTACTGTCACTGTTTAACTAGAGCTACATGAGAATCCAAAGATCACCCTTCATAATTTCCAACAACAACATCTTCACACAGATTGAGATCGACGTGACTACACAAGTAAGGAATAGTTCATTAATGCTTCACCAACCTTCATCTCTCTCCCTTCTACAAATGGGCTAGGGAACATCGAGATTTACATTAGCTTTTGATTCGCTTTTGTCGATCTAAACCATGGGTTATGAGCTCACAGTGAGATTGGGCCCCTGCCGCATTCCATACTGTGACATACACATCTGTCTTTGGTCGACCTCACAGCCAAACAATAGGGGGTGACACCTTAGGTCACAGGCCAAGGGTGGGTACTCCATCGAGATCTTCTCCCATATCTTCGAATTTGGAAAACCTACACATTGTACAGTTAGTATTTAATGAAAGGCTTTGGCTAAGCCATCGGTGACATGACCACTGGAGTTAATGGCTTAGGCTTACATCACCGGATTAAAATTAAACCCCAACTTTGATTTTAATGCTTTATTTCCTCCGCAGGGTTTTATTTCCTAAGTGTCAGTTGGACCCATTAAATTCTTATCCCAACCCTAACAAGAACAAATGATTAAGCTAAGGATTGTATTTGTTGTTATAACTTTAGTTCTAGAGAGTTCTTAATTACCAATTCTTATTTTTTCATTTGTATATGAATCCAATTGAATTCCTTTCCATATCATTATGGAAAATTTTCTTACAAACCCCAACTTCCCAACACTCCACTAAACCCTCAACTCAACCTCGACTGAACTCTATTATGCAACTCCTGGGGCTCTAACACTAACTGAACTATAATCGTAACCCTAATTGTATCAAAACCCTAGAGAACTCTAATTAAACCCTAACCCTAAAATAGACAATAACCCTTACCTAAATTGAACCCTAACTGCAATCCTAGCCCTAATTTAAGACTAACCTTAGCCCTGACCTTACTAAACCCCATTGAATTATAACCCTAATCGATCCCTAACCCAAATTGAATACTAATTGAACCTTAACCCTAAGTGAATAGCAACCTTAATTAAACTCCAACCATAATCCTATTTGAATTTTGACCCTAATCATAACTATAATTCAACCCTAACCTTAATTGAACCCTAACCCTAAACATGAGTTCAATTAAGTTTAAGGTTCAAATAGGGTAAGACTTTACTTAAAATTAGGTATAGAATCTAATAGGATTAGGGTTGTGTTGGGGTAAAGATTAAGGGGTTCTAAGGATAGAGCTTTAAGGTGTTAGGGTTCAATTAAAGGCGTCATGGGCTAGGGTTAGGGTTATGGTTCAATTAGGCTCTACTAATGTTAATGAATCATAGTTATGTTTAGGGTTGGATATAAAATTAGAGTTAGGTTTGAAGTTAATTAGTGTTAGTTTTAGGGTTGGGGTTATGGTTAGACTTATAATTAATGTTAGTATTGGGATTAGATTCTATCACCTTAATAAAAATAATCTTCTATAAATTCATTCAATTTTTTTTTGAAATTATATAATTTAAAATATTTTCAAATTTACCTATGTTGATATATGAGAGATATAGCAAATCTAAACTCTATACAATTTATAGTTAACTTGACATTGTGTATAAAAAGGTTTAAGCTATGAATGTTATAATATAACAAGAGTCGCAGTAGTTTAAGTTCCTGCCATAAAGTTTTAGAATAGTTTTGTTTGTATTTGTTGTGTATTGCAAAAGGCCTAAATCAAACATCATAAATCTCAATTGAACCTATATGCTCATTTTGTTGATTGTAGAGTAGTGGACAAAAGCATAGCAATATTCATTAGACCAAGACCACAAGGTAGATGATTAATTGATGAAGTTATTCTTGAATCCTCTTCATAGGAAACATGACCAACTAATTGGTATTCTCTTTTAGCACTAGGATCATACAAAAGTAGAAGCAATAGTTTTAATTTGCTATATTTTTTTTTTTTATTCAAGGGGTAAACGCTTTTGACTGGAGCTATGAACCGAATACAACCATTCAACAATACCACCCCAACAGGGTTTGAACCTTTATGGAAAGCACAACAATGCCACCTATAAACCAACACACCATGCCAATACCGGCTTAATTTGCTATATATTAACCATCTTTTACTTACAAACTTTTTTTGAAAAAGGAAGTTAGAAGGTGTCATACCTCTACTGCATTTAAGCCAAGATCAATTAGTATTGCACCAGGTTTCAACCAATCACCATGAACCAAATTTGGCTCGCCTACTATCTAGAATCACAACTACGTACTACAGACTCATCACTATGTGAACTGATGTTTATCTAGGGTATTAATTGTTTAACTTAGACATTGATGTGTATACCCTTAGCTTCCAAATATTCTTGTCTCATTTAAATTTTTGTCGACATCACTATCTCTGGATAAGTCATAACCAAATTCTAAGGTCATCTCTAGATGGGCATGCTCAAATATGATGAACTAGGGCATGAAATGAACTAAAATGTGTTACATATCCATCAACGCACCATTTGGATGATCAGAAAAACTTCAAGAAATTGTAGACATAAAGATCTAAAGATTAAATAAAAACTAAATGAGATACACTCTTGACAATCTTTGTTTGGGATTTTCGCTGCTATTTGGTTCTATGCTATATTATTTTCAAAATTAGAAGTTTTTTTATTATGATCAATTAGAATAGACTCTACAAGAAATGCATAAATATATTGTCTTGTGTAAGAAGCCCACGAATAGAAATAATAATTTGTTGATAAATCACAAGAGATAACTCTTTGCAATCAAACACAAATCTCTAGATTTTTCACACTGATCCAATAATTATCGCCAATGAATCAGAACAGTAGTATCAATCTTAGTTCAATGATATATGTCAATGTCAGATTCATAATTAATAATAAATTTTAGATACTCCACACTGGACACTGAAACAAATTGAAAAGTTGTCTTTATTTGCATCTCCTCTAGAAACTCATCTATCTTGTAAGTCAGGTAACATCTGCAAACACTATGTACTGGCTTGTGCTGCTAGAATTGGAAGTCATGTAAATTTTTGTAACATACTGGCTAGTATAAGTTCTACACTAAGAGCCTCTACCATTTTGATGGATAAAAAACATGATAATGGGTCTCTTTACCTTAATCCCCTAATTTATGAAGACCCTATGGGGGATGATTAATCGAATTGAAAAAGAAGACAATTCATTATGCAATTAGTACTCCCCTGGCTGAAGTTGACAAGAGGTATATGCAGTATAGAAGTTGCCAAGTCAACTTATTAAAGGCTTTGACATATCCAATTTGATAATCATTCCAATAATAGTAAAAAATTTCTTTGAGAGATTGAATGGTTCTCCGGTGGTGGATTTTGCAAGGTGTACTTTTACCTCAAGCATTCTCGAGGTCAAACACAATGATAATAAATAAGGAACAATATCTAAGGTATATAGAAATAAATGTCTCTAGGTCAAATAAGGGGTCTTTAAAACCAAATTGCTAATCTAGCATGGTCGACTTAAAAATTAACCAATATTATTATACCTATTGTACCCTTACCCTTTATTAAACCCTAATTTAAGCCTAACTCTACCACTACCATAGCTCTAACCTTAGTCAAGTTTTGGCTCTAGATTAATAATTTTAATCCTAACTCTAACATTAACCCCAACCCCTATTTAAATAATAATAATCATAACCCCAATTAAATCCTAATTGAACCCTACTTGAACCTTAATCTAAATGAACCCTAACCTTAACCCTAATTGAACCATAAACCTAACTCTAATTAAACCTTAATTGTAAACTAAACTAAAATAAGCTTAATTGAACCCTAACTGTAACTTGAACTTGATTCTAATCATAACACTAATTGAATGCCAACCCTAACCCTAATTGAACTTGAACCCTGACTCTAATTGAACCTTGTTGTTGGGGTTAAATTAGGGTTCAATTAGCATTCTAGTTAAACCCAAATTGTAAGATTAACCAAAATAAGCGTAAATAAACCCTAACTATAACTTGAACTTGACCCTAATCATAACACTAATTAAATTATATCCCTAACCAGGTAATTGAACCCTAATTCCAACCATAAACCTACTTGTTAAACCCTAACCCTAACTCTTATTGAACCTTATTTTTAGGGTTCAATTAGGGTTTAATTAGCATTCTAGGATGGAGATTAAGGTTAGGTTAGGGTTAGAGTCCTGAATATCTTAATATTAGCTTATAGATTTGACCCTAACTATAATCATAATTGAATCCTAACCCTAACCCTAATTAAACTCTAATTCTAACCCTAACACTAACCATAATTAAATTCTCACTCTAACCCTAACCGTAATTATATCCTATTGTTAGGGTTGAATTAGGGTTAGGTTTAGGGTTCAATTAAAGTTCTAGTATAAATCTTGGGGTTAAGGTTATTTATTTCTTGATATTAGTTTATAAATTATATTAATTATTCAATATAAATAAATTAAATAAAACTACATCCTATCTAATGTATACATCTGTAAAGGTTTGATTTGGTGTATGTGGGGATTATTTGCAATGCATTGGTATACTGGTTGATCATTCTACTATATTTAATATAATTAAATAAAACTAAATATTATTTTCAAAATAATTCACGAATAAATAATTATAATTTGAGAATAAATTAAGAAATGAAAAAATATATAAAATAACCTTTTTTATTTCTTTGCATCCAAATGATTTCATTTTGTAAAATCATATTAAATTCCAACTTCAAAAAATATAAAATATTTTACATGCTTATTTTTATATTTTTGAGTTGAATTGTGTTGTTCTTTAAATTTGAATAACCAATCATAAAGCAAATAAATAATCAAATCAACACAATATTTAAAAACTTAAATTTCATTTTAATATTAAACTAAATTCTATTTTCTAAAATTCATAGAATATTTATTACTTAATTATTAAATTCATAATTAATTAAATTATAATGATTATGTGATATAAATGAATTAAATATTAAATAGAAGTACATGATCCCTTTAAAATAATTCAACAATCAAAGACTAAAATTTAAATTTAAAAGTATTCTTTATATTGTATTTTTTTCATTTGTACATACAAAATATAAAATACTTGAAGTTGATAAGTTTTAAATTTATTAATTATGATGATATCCAAAAACTAACAAGAGCTACAGAGTAGCGAATTTCCTGCCAAATTGTGCAAGAATAGTCATGTTTTTATTTGTTGTGTCTACTATGTTTTAGCAACAATGTTGATATTATAACAACTTAATAATAATCTTGAAATTTTTCAAATGGTGACATGTAATACCGTAAACAATATCCAAAAATAAGACAAGTTGTTACAAATAAGAAACATGTATTGTCCTTTCAAAATTAACAATCTATGTATTCAGATCAAATACAATGAGCAACCTGCATTGCTTATTAAAAGTGAAATTATAAAATAAATTGTAGATTTATTTTATTTTTCTTCTATAAATATAATTTTTTTATTTGTCGTCCGCCTAGTAATGCCTACTTCTCCTTTTAATGAATGTTTTATTTTGCAAGGGTTGATTTAGTGCTGCCGTTGATCTATTTCCTGCAGATATCAACGGTGCCCGCCATCCCATGATCGGGAATTCAAGGATCTCGAAATCATGGGTGGGCGCCACGTGTCCTATCTGGGGGAGCTTAAGGGTTGATTTAGTGCTGTCCTTGATTTATTTCCTACAGATGGTCAATGTCTCTTTGGCATCCCCAAGTGATCGAATTCAAGGATCGCTAAAATCAATGTGGGTGCCAATGGTTCCATCCGGGGATCAAATTTTGTTTACCACCCACTAACCACCATTTGATCCGAAATGTTCTCACCATCCCAAGTAACGCATGGTGCTTCGCTGATTACAAATCATGGGTGGCCGCTGTCTCATCCGATGAAGCCTAAAGAGTAAAGGAAACACTAGCCGGCTTTAAATGTATTAAGGGGTGGATTACTAAAGTGTTCTCGAGATGCACATGTTCTAAATCCACGGATATGTTATAATCTCGCTAGAAAAGCTGCTCGAAGGTTAACAACATGGCTGACGACTGTGTTAAAGGAACGAGATCAACGGCGCCCACTATCCTACAATCAGTGATTACAAGGATCACTATATCACGGGCAGGTGCCACGTGCCCTTCATAAAGGATGAAATTTGCGTGACCATTGATGAGTTGTCTCTTCAAGATTGATGGTGCTCGCCATCCTGCGATTAGGAATTTTGGGATCGCGATGTCGTGGGTGTCTGCCATGTGTCTCATCCAATGAAGCCTAAGGAGTGAAGAGAGCGTTCGCCAGTTTTAAATGTATTACGGGGTGGATTACTAATGTGCTTGTAAGATGCATGTGTTTTATTTCAACGCAGATGTTATGATTTTAAGGGAAAAGCTGCTCGACAGTTAAAGGAAAGGACGACGATCATTTTTGAAGGAGCAAGCTTTATGGTAAAAAGATCGACAGTGCCTGCCATCCCGCAATGATAAATCAAAGGATTGCGACATGTATAACGCCACGGCATTCCCTTCAAGGGCGCATGACATAGTGGGCCCCTTTGTATTGCCGTGGTTGGCCATTATGTTAGCTCGCTTTTGTGAAGATGGCCGTCGATGATTTGATCAAACTGGAGGATCAACGACTCAAATTTAAACATGTATAAAATTATGGTTGGAGCCATTCGTGCAGCCCGCGAGTGAGCTTTAATGGCAGATGAGAAATCCACTGGTGGAATTTGATCGACATAAAATCAATTTGCTCGTCTCATTTGTATCAAAAAGCATCCAAGTATTTCGTGGAAACAGTTTCAGAGCCAAAGGTGAAATTGCGAGCAGCTGCTTCCAGAAATTAGAGTTTGTGCAAAAAAAGCCGTGAGTTAATTTTCTCTGTTTCCCAGTCATTTTGCACCTAAATTTGGGAAAGGGGGGGTTTTCTATGCTTGTCACTGAGTTCATTAAAATCTTTTGTTAGGGCTATTGTTTAATCATAAATTATGAGGAATTGCGATATTTTTACTCTGTAATTTCCTATCTCTGCTTAGTCATAGCCACTTCAAGTGTAACATTGTAGTGAGACCCTAGTTTGTCTAAAATGGCGCCAACCAAGCAGCACTCTGGCCACATTGAGTATTTGAAAAGAAACTTGTACGATTATTTCCTAGATCAATTTCCATTATCAACAAATGAGAGAAGGAAATATTTGGTGTTGATGCGAGGGAAAATCCTAGGGGAGGGGTTGGTGTGTAATAATTCCAACATTGCTAATGTTGGGGTTCCACTCACAGGCTTAGAAATGTTCAAATTATGGTATGGACAGAGGAATTTGCCTCATCCTTTTTCAAATGGATGGATGTACGACATGGGAAAGTTGGTTGTTCCAAATGTGTTCCTTGATGTGGACTTACTTAGAGCAGTGGCCAAAAGATATGACCCTATCACATGAGTAATCAGAGATAATGATGGAGGGGTTCTATTGGAAATTAACAGAGATGTTATCCAATAGACTTTTGATTTGAGTGAGCCAAGTGATGACTTGGTTCCTATTAATCTTGAAGAAATGAAGCAGGAGTATACAAAATTGAAATCTCTTTTTAGGGTTAAGCCGCTTCCACCTCATCTGGTTAAGGCAGGGAGTTCACAATTTCACATTAGCCCTAGTGACCAGGAACCCTTTAGATTGAATTGTTTTGGAAAGCCTTTCCTGGCTACTTTCTATTCACTATGTCAGATTTTGTTTCAGCCCTAGTGCAATAATGCCAATTGCATACATGTTCATAGGGGTGCAAATACAACACCCTAACTTCTCTGTAACATATGAATTTGCTTCTTTTTTGGCAGAGAGGATAGATGAAGGGCTGTTGAAGCTGTAGAAAGGTGATACTGGTACTCAATTCTTTTTGTATTCCATGTTGATGCATATGTTCTTAGTTTTAGAATGCTGATTTCTTGTCGAAAGAAGATGAACTTAAGATAATCAATTAATGGAGAAAGATTGCCAGTACAGATATGGGCTATAGATTTGTCCCGTAATAAGGAAAGCACTAGTTATGTGCAATTTAATAATTGTTTTGCTGCAAGATTGAGGGCTAGATTGATGGTAAATGTACCTAGGATCCCTCAGGAACTGCATGATTTCCTTCGGCCGAAGGAGAGGAAACTAGAATTGAGGGTTTTACATAACTGGGGTGACATTATCCCATATCCAAATAACAAAGGTCCTCAGAATATCATATGGATTTCAAGGAACCCCCACATAAATGCCATACAATGCCACCAAGACTAGGGGTTTGTGAAGCTATGTGGCGAGGTGTATTCATGAAGATAACCTTAATTGAAAGGGGAAGGGAACATTATTCCCTCGATTATACAAAGAGTGTCCGACTTTACATTTTCAAAGGGAGTATCGGACACATTTTGACAAATTCTTTGTTGATTACCATTTGAGATTTGGTCCAAGGTGACAACATGATCCCTTTTTCTTTTAGACAAAGAATAAAAGGTGGAAAATTTTTCACATGAGTTCAATTTCCCTGAGGACCTGATCAGGAATGAATTTGATTTAAATAGACAGAAATTGAATAAGGAAAAGTGGATAGCTTATAGAAAGCTAGTGGATATTGTGCATGAAATGGATCCGACATATGATCCATTGATAGAATTCACTCCATACCAGAAGAGAATTGACTTTTTAATGAAGAATTTCAAGGAGATAATGGACACCTTGACAACCAAAAGATAAATTTAAGGCTAAGTCTAGATATGCAAGGACAAAGTGATATGCCAATTGAAACAAGGCCAGTATGTCAGCCTACAGAAAGGTGGCCCATCTATAAGAGGAAAAGGGATAATCGTAAGTGCTGATGAGGAAGAAGTAGATAGAAAAGGAAGAAATACTAAAGGCTTCATGACCAGCGCCCAAAATTCAAAGTACCTGTGGTCACAAAATCATTGAATTAAAATCTTCACCGTGAGCGCAAATTCCCTATCATCACCACCACACTGAGCCAAGCCCTATAAGTAAAGAACTCATCACCTACCTCGAGTATTCCTACAGATGAAATTATTGTTACTAATCAAGACATGCAGGTTGGTATGCCATCCCCTCCTAGGTCAGCTGAATTGGTTCTATCCGATTTGGATATGAAGGGTAAGAGTGTGCAGGATGCAAGAATGGAGGTTTGCAAGGAGTTCTTAGATGACAATGCATTTGTAAAGACTCTTGTATTCTTGCAATTGGCATGGAGGATGAAATTTGAGGAATATCAAAATAAATGTAAGGAGAGAAGAGAACTAAGGCTTGATAGGTCAGATCAAGAGAATGATGAAGAAGTGAAAGATGAACTAATGGAAGAGTTCAAAAACATCACTCCTAAAGAAGGAAGACAACTAGTGAATCAAGCTGGTGTTTTGATTTTTCCTGAATGGGACATCATAGATGCAGTGGCTTTCAGTGCCATTATGAAGTCCAAGAATCCTTTTTAGGATTCTAAAGAAGAAGTTAAGGCAGCATTACAAAACTCTACCTTCAGTGAAGAATATGAGACCTTGGCAATTTGGGCATTGGCTCCACAAGGAAGAAAGCCAAACATTGCTGATATTAATTCAAATTTCAAAGAAGGATTAATAATAAAGAGGGCTTCAGAGACTACAACAACTGAAGCCACTAGTTTAACTATGAATGTGGCCAAGTTGGCCCAAAAGACTACTGAAAGGGAGGAGGCTGAAAGAAAGAGCCTAATGGAGAAGTATAACATTTTAATTGAAGAATATAGTAAAATGCAACAGAGAAATGTTGAGCTGCAAACTAAAGTAGAAAGGTTCAAGTATAGACATACTGGGGAAACATCCAATGCTCCAGGAACCAGCACATCACCTCCCACAGCAGGGTCAATGCCTCTTGCTTCTCCAAATGTTTCTACACCAGGGTCTCCCATTCAAAATCCTACTCTTACCCCTCCTCTAGAACAAGTTGATGAATAAACAGAGTGCTCTGTTGATCCAAAAAAGAGGCAGCTCATGCAGGAAATTGATCAATTATAGACATCACTAAGGGTAAAATAAGAGGGTTTTCTTTCAAAAGAAAAAAAAATTGTTACTCTTGTTTTGGAGCATTTAAATGAAAAGGTGGATAATAAACTTCCCTCTATACATTCTTTGTATTCTTTGCTATTTGAAGCAAAAAATAATATTGATAGGGATTAGGGGATAGTGATTCCAATAATTCAAAATTGGATCCCTAGGGAAAATAATCTAGATGTTATGACTAAAGCCTCAAAGTTTGATGCAAATAACAGACCCCAATCATTGAAGCTTACTTATATATTAGTTTAATCATTGCAAAGTTTTCAGACCTTACTAAATGATCTAAGTAGGAAGATTAGGGAGTTGGTAAAGAACTTCAATGATTGGGGCAACACATTGTTACTTGATATAACTGATGAGCAGGGGGAAATCAGAACACTCCAACAATGGCAGGATCAAGCAAGTAAAGTTATCAATAATCAAATTAAAATAATTTGAGATGACTCAGATTATGATTTGTTGGTAAATTGTATGGATAAGATTATTGGTACCGACTCATTTTTGGAATCTTTTGAAAGAGATGCTAATCAAGTAGCGGTAAAGTATTTGCCTTATAGTACAAAGGTAAAAGAGGTGATTGATTTTGACTGGCCAACTGACGAAGAATACCAGAGGTGGGTGGCTAAGTATTTGAATGATGATGAGTAAAAAGAGTGGGCTACCAACAGGTGACAAATCAAATGCTGCGGTTACAACGTTTCCAGTTTTGTATGGATGACTTTCTTGGCATGGGTTTCACGTGGTTTTTTGTTATTGCATCAACCTTCCTCCGCCAACATGATGAACGAGAATATGCTCCAGCATGATTGTTGTTGTAACGATTTTTGAACAAGAATATTTTTCAAGGTGGTGGCTATTGTAACAAATTTTGGAATATCACCAGGTGCTCCAATTGATTGGTGACAGGTGTACTTTTTGGCCCGGTGCTTGTTTGCTCCTTCATTTTCTATAAGAAGGATTTCAAGGCCAGAAGTACGGGTTAGCAAGTTAGATAAATTTTGTCGAGTCTAGGTGAAGTTGCAGAGCGAATTGTAAAGTCCAATGGTTTTAGAGAAATGCAATTTAGGTTTTGAGTTCATAGAGATTTAATGTTGTATAACAGTACTATCATTTTAGTTGAAATGAAAATTCGAGCTCATGTCTCTCCATTGTACATGCATATCTGAACTTTGAATGAAATAACTAAGGGTTGTTTTATCCATCTCACTATTGTGGTGTGTATGATTCTATTTTAGTTTTAATTCAATGAATTAATCAAAATGCTTGAATGGGATTATAGGCGGATATGTGCTGTATAAGGATTTGATAAGTAGTCCTGGGTTAGAATGCACACTGATGAAATTGTAATGCAATATTGTCAGGGATCTTATATGTGATGTATTAAATTTGTTATAAACCTCTAGATGCTTATGAATTTGACTCCTGCAATGGATATATGGTACTGATCTAAGTTGTAATTATTCATGTAGTTTAGTATTTGTTTGTCTTTTCCTAGAGCTTGCTACAAATTGCAAATCATTGACTATCTTATACAATGGATTCTGTTTAGTTATCTCACACTCCAAATAGTTGATATTGTCTATGAACAACCAATTCTAGTTGATATTATCTTATCATGTTGAGCTATTAAGTGAGATCATCTGCTATTGTTAATGTTGTTTATAATAATGGTGCAGAGGTTGTAAACACATTAAGGGATCACCCTCCCAGGTCTTGCAGAGCCCAAAGTGTATGAGGCTTTTAAAGCCCTCGTTAGTTGGTCTAGGTCCTTCGAGCTGCCTTCGATTGGAATTGGCAATTCCATAGGTATGTTAGAAGACAAACCTGGTTACATTGTAAAAAGAACCAACATACACGTCAACCACTGAACAACCACCTCTACAAC